>JAJJWX010004950.1:0-533281 GCA_023529315.1 Papaver bracteatum | reverse complement strand
CAAATTTGAAAATTATCGCCGAGTTAGTCGCCCGATTCGCGGAGCTTGACTCGCCCTGGTGGTTTTGTAACTAGTTATTCTGGACTGTTAAAATGTTACAATTCATTTTTAAAGGAAACTCTACACATTGATTTGATGATTTAAATTACAAAATTTATTTGATGTGATAACTCACTTATTTCCTAATTATTTGTTTGTTAAGCATGATATGATCCATGCACATTTTTTTATCAAAAATGATTAATGCACCATGCGGTGTACACCACGGTGAGAGAGTGTGAGAGAGGAAAAGAGATGCCCCCCATCCCTCTATCTGTCTCCCCCAGGGCGCCCCTCACAGCCGTTGGATCTCTTTGCGGTGTGATTTGAGGTACACACCTTCGGTGTGTGTATCATTGCTGATTTTTTATTGACCTCATCTTGAAGGTTATGTTTGTGTATTTTTACACAGTGGTCCTAGTCCAAGACTGCTACGGCTTAAAAGGTGTCGAACTGTCTACCTATATAAGAAGTAACTTTTCAATTTGATTTGGTCAGTTTAAGATTGCTATAACATTCCATCATGGAAAACACTCCGAGAGTGTTTAGATACCATCAGTTGAAAAGTAAAATATTAGCCTGGTACCATTAGAAGTTGTGACTCAAAAAGAGAGGGGGCGAGAGATAGAATGAGTAAGGGTGCACACGGTACGGTTCGGTTCGGTTCTTGCCGAGGCCGAGTACCTCCCTAGCCTCGGTTCTCAGATTTTAGACCGGTACATGTACCTGTGTCCTCGGTTCCGGTACTATTCGGGACAAGTACGGTACCAGGCACGATTCCGGTACCAGTTGGTACTTTTCTTGCTGTTTCTCGAGCACAATTTCTTGCTGTATTTCACATCAAAAATAGCAGCTTCATCATCTTCTCAGACCCATGTTCAAATCCATTTAATATTCTTCCTGCGATTTCATCCATCAAACACATTCATTAATCGAAACCCATTATTTATCAACCCTATTTCTTCGACTGGAATCTCTGAAAACCCTGAATTTGAGTTCAATTTCGGCATTACCACAAACCCATTTCCCTTGGCTTTTGAAGTCATCAAGAACACCACCAGCAATTTTAAAATCAAACCATACCCATCTTGAATTTGTTGCATATCCACCGTCTTATTATCATGTCACTCCACCACCAACCCTTCTTTTCGATTTCATAGTTCCAATTCAAAACCCCATCGACATACTTCAATCCATTATCGCTTTTCTATAAGTTCCATTCATTCAAAACCCTTGAATCATCCACAGCAGAAACAGATCCATCTTCTTCTTCTACGTCTCTGAATCGCACCATCAACAAGCCCTTATTCCATTTCGATCTGCTTCTGCTCTCAGATTTAACTTTGAACAATCGTCCCTAGGTAATTTTTCTATATACACCATCATATTAAATCCCTAAATCTAACGGCTACTACTAATCGGTGCAGACGGTACGGTTCGGTACAGGACTAGGTCAGGACCGTGTACCTGTACCTACCTAGACTCGGTTCCTATTTTTTGGACCGGTACCTGTAACCCGTTCCTCGGTTCGGTACAAAACTAGGTACTGTTCCACCGGTTTCGGAACGGTCCGGCGGTTCGGCTCGGTTCCTGTGCACCCTTAAGAATGAGTGCTGACGTGGAGGCGAATTTCAAGCGATTTCAGATCTGAAATTTTCTTCATGGAGGCTATCTCGATTCCTTCTTCTGAAGATTTAGGAAAGAGTTTGATTCAAGCTTCATCAGCAAACAATGAGTCTAACCCAGTTTCACCTGATTTTGCATCTCTCGAAAAATCTTAAGGTGTGAAAGGAGTAAAAGCTAACCCTAGAATTGAATCTAAAGATGTAGATGATGGAATATCTACAATTGGTCAACAACCCTCGGATCTCACTTGAAGGTAAAGAATTTTTTTTTGGTTAATCACTCTTCATCTTCTTTGCAGGGAGCTAATGAATTGCAAAATAAAAATAAAAATGGAGAGGACAAACTGTTTCCTTAACCAAAAGCAGTATCTTCTATAATCCCTTTGAAATTTACTCCTCCAATTGAAGTAAATGGCAAACTTCAGGTGGATGTTCATTCTGAGAATCTCTCAGCAGGTACGAAGAAAAAGTGTGAAAACAAAGTAGTTGGATTTTTATGGGAAAACGCCTCTCTTTTGAAGCAGTCCAAATTGCTATAAGAAAATAATGGAATTTTAAACAAAAGGTAACGGTCAAACTCTACAAAAATGCTGAATTTATTTTTTATTTCAAAGAAAAAGAGGGCAGAAGGCTTATTCTAGATACAAGATCTATATTCATATCAGGAGAATTCTTCACAGTGAGACCGTGGACACAATTATTGGAAAATTCAGTTTCTATGATAAAAACAGTCCCTCTTTGGGTTATGATATATGGGGTTCCACTACATACACTACACCAAAATAGCTATTTTGGAACGGATAGACGCGTTGTTATGAATTTAAGCAACACCACAGTACATTGCTAATACGGTGTAACATTATTGTGCAACACCACAGTACGTTGCTCAAATTAAATAGAGCAACGTTTTTTACTGTTGCTCGCCTGTTTTACCAACATTTTAGTTTTTAATTTGAGCAACATATTCCTAAATTTGAGCAACGTATTGGATTAATTTAAGAAACGTAAATCTTTAATTTGAGCATTTTTTTGGATTAGACAAATGGTTAAATAGTTACACTAAAAATTCTGTAACGTTATGTTGTTTTTTGTACCGTTGCTCATGGAAGCAAGTGAAAGTAACATATTAAATATCCAACGTTTATATCCGTTGCACAATTTTTACAGGTGAAAAAAAACATTCCGGCGATTTTTCCGGCAGATTTTTGCACCTGCATAAATATACCATTCCAGATTTCTGCACCTGCATAAACCATTCTAGATCAATTACAAGACCCAATTTTTCATACGGAAGGAATCTCATAAACACATTATCATCATCACAAACATATGGTTGATTATCACAATAGAACTATACATATATATTCGTATTAACTTGCAATATATGAATTCCTCATAAGCATTTAACAGATGACTAACATAAACCCATACAATATTTTGGTTGATTCAAAGATTGTATGAAAGGTAGTTCAAAAGAATACAAACCTTCAGTTGTTTACATATTGTAAATGAGAAGTCCTTATGGATTCCAGTACTCTACTAATGGTGGAAGAAAATTAAAATCGATCCTGAAAAGTACAAGACAAGATTAGTCCTTTTGATACGGAAGCCTCATAGTTTATTGACAAAAAAAAAATGTTGACACCTCAATTCAATTTATTATAATAAAACAAGAATTAATCTTTGCAGATAACATACCAACTCAAAAGAAATCTGAACAAAAAACTCACTTAGTAAACAATGTTCGCCTGGTGGTAAAGTTCAAGTTGATCGAGGCCTGAAAATTCAATGTGTTAATGGTCGATAAGACAAAAACATAACCTTCAATTAAGGAAAACACAAAAGGAAGCTCCAAGTTATGGCCCTTTTGGTAGATTCAAGAGCAACTACGCATTGTGACTGATAGACATACTATCATCACCTGAGTAACCGCCTAATTATGATTCATTATCAAGTATATGAAATAAAGAAACTTCAGGAAGAGTATAATCACCTTTAGATCAGTACATCTTGGAGAACAGCTTGATTGCAGGTCCCAATATCAACCGTTTTAGATTGCTGCCAGAGTAAGATCATAAATAAATTCAATTCATGGAATAACATACACAACGGAAACTCAGAGATATTTAAGTTACTTACATAAATACCATGTTCAACCCGAATGCACAATAACACCAGTGCTACCACAATTAAAATTCCCATTACCAGTCTGCAAGTATTCTCAAACCTCTCCTTCCCCATTTTTGATATTGTTGGGTTTCTCATGAAACTCATGTAGCCAAAATTTATCATAAATAAGTGTTCTACAGCCAGTACTCAGTATCATACCAATCTAAGTCATGTTGAAGTTACAAACGTACATGCGAACTAATACAGAGTAACCTTCAACCTGATATCCTGAATTCATGCCCAGAATAATGTCTGTAATGCTTACCATAGGTTACTAGTGTTCAAAAAATTGAAAACATCTACAATATTTGAAACTAAAGCATAACCTAGTGGTAAATAGATTTTGTCCTAAGGCATAGGGTAAGAGCAGTTAATAATAAAACAGTCCACATTGGATCATCTTCATATTATATGTGCAGGTATGAACTTCATCTATTCAACAACATGATCATGGTCACATGGTGAATTCAGATGTCTAGAATGATGTCTACAAAGCTTACTAAAGGGTAATACTGTTCCATATTCGGGATGATCACCTGAAGAACACCGCAGAGCAGAGATTGTAAGTCTTCCTTCTTTACTCTATCATCTGTAGATCCAAAGTCTGGGACAACTTGGCCATAATAACAAGTAAAAGCTGGCCATAGTAACCGGTAAATGCAGTGCGAGTCCACTGATGGCTAGTTAGCCACATGACATCGTAAGAAATGTCTAAATACTCCCAACAGTCCACGACAAGGGTAAAAAAGTGTGTTAATTTTACAGCAAAAAGAAAAACACAAAGATCTGTTCTCTCAAAGAAAATTTTAAAAATAAGTTTGTGCCAAAGAGTACCGCAGCTTCATACAAGAGTTGCTATCCCAAATTGTTATCGTTTTAATGCGATATTTATTTTTGGTAAATGAGTATATTTTTGATGTGATATATACTCCTTGTCCTATTATTACATGGATGTGTCGACAGTCTAGGTGTACAAACAATGCAGTCACTTATGTTATAACTCAACCAAACAATGCAGTCGATGCCAGTCCATAATGTGAACAAAATATGGATTTAAATTAACAGGTTCATCAGCTGTTATACATGTGATAGAGTCAAAACAAGATAATGTAAACGAGACCACACAGAAAAATAAAGATCATCCCTAAAATGTTATTCAAAATGATTCAGATAGTGTACGGAAAAATAAAGGTGGTAGTGGTAGATACTAAAGAGACGAATATCCCAAGCAAAATATAAAAAATAACTAGATCAAATGATCAATCACAAGTACTGAACTATATTCCACATGAAACCACACAGAAAGACTAACATGTCACCTCTGTATTTTGTTGCAGGAGGTGCAACAAGCTCAGAAACTTCAGTACTTGCAGCAAATGTTGAGGTGGCGTCGCTCTCAGCTGCTTTGTAGTTTGAACTCTCTTCGCTGTAAGGAGATTCAGCTACCAATTTAGTAAGCCTTTCACCTTCATATACTTCACCTGCACACCAAATACCAAAGAAAATATTTAAGCAATACTACAATATTCACACCAGTAGAAGAGATAGAACGATAAATGCAGTGGAATCCGGTTACCTCAGCAAAAGATTACCCGAATCAGCTCCATACAATTCTGAATCCATTGAGACCATCCTTCAAGGTATCAAAAATGATATCATCCCTGGTCTTACTCATTGGCAAAGTCCCCATTACTTTTGATTGCAGATTATTGCCTGTGTACATACATTTTGATTTTCTGAAAAACAAAAAATTGCTTGAAGTGTCAAAAAAAGCACTTGAAAAAGCTATAACAAAGACTGGTATTGATTCATCAAGATGATAGTTTCGGAGTTTTCAAAGAGCTTGTATCCACTTTAATAAATTTTTAGATATGATCTCAGTATCTGGATCGAATACAGAACTTTTCCACGTATTACAACACTAGTACAAAAGATAAAATCTACAGTAGTTTTTAACATGCTTTTCAGATGACAAAACAATAAATCAAAAACAGTATTACTGATTCTCATTCGCAAAGTTAACCAACCCATGAACATCAAGTTATACAAACATTCATATAGAAATCAACGCAGAGTTATACAAAGTAGCAAGAACTAGCACATAATTTTTTAACCTAGCAGAAATATGTTATTACCTTTTACTCGCTGAAACAAAACTACTAAATCATATTCTCATTACAAGGAATTTGCAGTAAAACCCAACCTTTCAAGTCCTTAGAGCCGCAATTTTACTCTACAAAACCTGCACCAAAAGACAAACCATACTTTAGTAATCCATTACAACAACAAAAGATGAATAAACTCACATGATCAGCTTCCTGACATTTCATAATGATTACAAACTTGCATGACCTATGACACAACTGCTTACCTAACCAATAAAATGAAGTAATACCAAAATACTAGAACACTTGAATTGTACTGAACTAAAATCTTCAAAAAAATGTTTAAAAAAAAATTTGAGCAAAACAAAGAAAAAAAAAACCAGATTAAAGTTCTTAAATAGACAAAGAATCCATGAGTGAAAGAAATAAAATCATCTTCTCACTTCAATTTCAGAGCTAAAATCTTAACCCCCTTATTTTTTTTCAATTCTAAGGAAACCCAGATGAAAAAACCTATCAAAAGTAACCTAAATCTATACAACTTCAAAATCCAAAATGAAATCAAAACCTATGATTAAAAATAACCAAACTGAAATCAATACATACCCAAAAATAAAACCCTAACATCAAAAACCAAAACGACTTCAATAAATACATTATATTAAAATTAAAACACACCTCTTGTCTTAAAATTACATAAAAGAAACAAAAATCATCAAAACATAAACATGCACACTCCAATATCAAAGAGTTAGGTCAAACAATAAATTCTGGTATAACCAACAAAACTAAAATCAAATAAGAACAGTAGTAGCAGATCTTATACCCCCTGAAAATCAACAAAGCAATCAACTATGGATGAATTGATTTTCGATTCCACGAACAAATTGATTTTCTAGGTTTTAGATCGATATTTTTTGGTTTTGATTTGGTTTTCTAGATTTTCAACTTTGGGTTTGATTACGAGTATATGTTTTAATTTGGTTACAAGTGAAGGTTTAATTTGATTCTTGTGATTTCTCGGAAATTTGATTCCTGTGATTTATCGGAAATAAAATAGATCTATGGGTTTGAGATTTCTCAGAAGGAAAGAGAGAGCGAAAAATGAGTCTGAAAATAAATAGGTGAAAATGAAAGTAAGAGAGATAAAAGATAAGACAGAAAAACCATTTTGAAGTGGTAGAGAGATTGATCTGCATATATCATATCCAGCCAATAAAAACCAAACTTTTCTAATCCAACGGTTATAATAGAAATAAATAAGTCATACGGATCCCAATCCCATCCAACGCTCAAGAAAATCTTTCCTTTTATAAATTAAAAGAAAAAATAAATAAAAAAATATGCAGATTAAAGAAAAAAGATTACTAAAGCAATGTTGCGCGACGTTGAGCAATATTTTCATAATTTCCAATACGTTGCTCAAATAATTTCATTTTACTAAATCAATGGTATTTATTTTGTGCAACGTGTTTTCGGGTGTGCAACGGACAATGACGTTGCACATGGTGCAACATCAATATCCGTTGCACACCCCCAAAATTAAAATGTTGCAAAATCCAGGATATGGTGTAGTGATATGCGGGATAACAATGGCTTAGGATTGATTGCTAGCTATTTGTGGAAACCATTATATAGAGATGAATACACCCAAAATAAAGATAGATTATCATATGCCAGGGTTTTTGTTGAAATTGATATAAATTACACATACCTTGCTAACATCCCACTAGTGATAGATGGTAAGATTGCACTAGACCTTCCAGTAGAATACCAATCTAAACCAGCGTAGTGTGAAGTTTGTATGGTGTTTGGGCAATCCTCTAAGGCATGCTCCAAGAAGTTGAAGACAAGGTGGAACCTAAAGAAGCCTTTCAAACCATCGATGGTTGAGTAACCAGTGGAAAATGGGAGAAAATCGACTGCAGATGATGGAGATATGATTAGGGAGAAAGAAATTGTAGATAAAGCTGATAAGAATTTGATTACTAACCCAAATTATAATATCAATGGAGATAAAAATTTAGACAGAAGTGATACCAAAGTCCCTTCCCCACAAAGATCCAAGTCTCTCGAGTTTCAGATGTGTAAGTCCAAGTCTCCAGAGATTCAATTAAATCAGGGGCATGATGATAATGCTACAAAGAAAATTGATGCTACAAGTTATAGTTCAAATGCAGAAATCAATGTAGCTAGTTAACAGAACTAAGAATTTGGACAAATATGAGAAGATGCAAGCTACCACTCCAGATCATGCTCTCCAAATTCACAAGTCTCCATATATTCATATTATCTCAAATAATTAAAAACATGACAAGAATACAAAAGGTGATCTTCATATAACAAAGAATGATGCAACAAAACCTCCTCCAGCAAAAACTTTTTGCAGTGGTCCAACTTCTGAGGAAGTGGTGGTGTAAGATTTATTGAAAGAAGCTAAGCATAACTCTTTCATAATGATTAGTGATTTCCCATACCAATCCAAAAGTCGATTCCCAATTGAGAGAAGGAATGTACATTCTGGCATTAATGCAGTCAAGGATACCATAAAAACTGTTTCATATGAAGACAATGCAGAGAAGTGAAATACTGATAAAAGCAAAAGCATTGCTGCAATGAGAGGAACTGCTAATGTAAGTACCAATAATTCTTTCTGCATGTTGAGTAATGAGTCTGCACTTGACAAAGATAGGGTAACCATTGAAGATTGTGAGGATGATAGTAAAGGGCTCCCTGATGTAATGTCTGGCAAGGAAGCTCATCTCAGGGCTTGTGAGGATAAAGCTTTCAGGGAATCTGAGAAAAAGACCGAGAAAGAACTCTCAAGACTAAAATGGGATGGAAGTATCCCTAATAAGGGAAGTAATGACAATTTGGGTAGAGGCCACAAATCTGTTGTTAGAAAGCACAAGTAGGTTGTGTTAGTTTTTCCTGTTTTGTTTTGCAGCAATTGTTTTTCTTTCTCTTTCTGCTGCTGATTAGTCTTGGAGATGGCTTATGCCATCCATTTGGTTTTCTATATTGTTTTGTAAAAAATAACAACCAACAAATGGATACTACGTTACAAAATTCACATATATACAGTATTTTCAAAAACGAAACACTAAAACAACATCAACAATATTCTTAAACTATGAACAATTTTCTGCAAATTGTAGTTCATAGTTGTAGGCATACACAAGTTGATTACAATTTTTCTCTTATGTGTATCGTTGATTCAAATACAAAATGAATTATAACCGGGAATATCAAATTGATTCCAGAATTACATTTGTCACTCGCCCGAATGTGCTTAACTTGCTGGTGGAGTATTTTGGGAAACACAATATACTTGCATATTTTTATAATTATTTAATATATTATAATTTATCAAGTATATTGTAATATTAATTAGTTGATTTTATCTTTTATTATTTAGGATTTATATTTTATATTTAGGTAATAATATCTTTGATATATTAGGAAATGAAATTATTATTTGTTATGGAGTTATCTATATATAGAGCTCTATATTTTAGTATTAGACAGTCTTGGATGAATTGAAAAAGTAGTGTTTTCCTTAAGAGTGGTATCTCGGAAACATGAGTTTTAGATAATAGTTTTATTCAACGCTTCGGCCCTGCATCACTTGGTCACGAACATTAAGCCTACATCCCCTTTCAGAAGCAAATTTTTTTGTTAGGTTTTCTCATATATCTCATATCGATTGTAGGCATTATAGTTTTCTCATTTAACAATACCAAATTTGATAACAATGATATTTTATTCATAAAATAAAATTTAAAATCCTTTTTTATACTCATTACATAGGTATTTCAAAGATCTTTCTAAATATGTTAATTTTACAAAAATCCAGTATGTATTTTGAAAGATTCCAAGTTTTTTTAAAAAATGATGTATTTTTATAACAATGACATTTCTGTGAATATGTGAATATATAAGATTGAATATCTAAGTACTGATTTCATGTACCTTTTTAAGAACGCACAGTTGGGGGATATCAAAACTAAATGGGGGATAGAGAAAAAAGACAAAAACTGGATCCAAATATAAAATCAGGGTCACCCCTTATCTAAGTATTTTATATAATTCCTAGTCTACCCCTCACTAATCAGATTTAGTGGTTAATTATAATTAGTAAAAATATTAAGTATTTGTTAAATGATTAGTGTGTATTTTTATTTGAATTTATAGGGAGGGAAAAAAATTGAGAGGGAACGAGGATGATTGTACAAGCACTCCCAATACTCAGGTAAAGGTAATGTGTTGAAAATTTGATTTTTTTTTCTTTGAATCCACCATTGTCGCAGCTGAAATAGATCGGTGCCGTCATGGACGTAGTATGAATACAATGTGATAGGTGTCTGAAACACCGTATTATTTATCTATTGTTTATTCTTTCTCTGCTAGTTTTCTTGTAAATTATGTATCTTATGTTTTGTTTTTGGGTATTTAGGTACTTTGGAGTCATTTGGAACAAAAGAGGAAGAAACAACGCAAAAGTCTGATCTCATGTGCTATTGGAGGCGGATTATTTATCATTATTTGCTTTTATTTCTTCATCTCTATCTGAAAAGTATGTCGGATTTAGTGATGCGAATTTTGTCTGAAAGGCATGACAACTTTAGTGATGAAAAGATATTGAAGGGAAGAAGTAAATTTGAGAAGTTAAAGATGGATGCTGTTGGTGAAAGAATTCAAGGAAGAAAGCGTTCATTTGGAGCGAAAAGGAGCACAAAGGACCAATTCACATGCGATCAAGGATAGCTGCGGTTGATCAAGAAGGAGGCTAAGAGGGCCAAGGTTAAGGGGCAACTCTCTCAGAAACAACCAACAGATGTTAAGGGGTGGTCACCTGTTATAGAGTATCTATTGGGTTATCCCCTATCCTATATACTGGGATGTCAATAACCACCCCAATCATTTCCAACCTAATTTCGAGAGCCGTCTCTCATTCACTTCATTTTTTCTTTCCCCTGAAACTGAAAACTAGAGAACGCAGCCACACTTCCAAGAATTTGGAAGGAGAAATTAGTGATGGGGTCTCTGTGAGAAATTCTTACAGTTGAATCTGAGATCTTAGTGATGAGATGAAGAGAAGTTAGGGTTTCATATGTGTTCTGGTGAGATGAATTTGTGAATCAAGAAGAATTTGAGATGAAATTGGGGAAATTGAATTGGGTCCGATCTGTGATAGATACAGATGTTGTTGCTCTGTCCGAGTGAAGAAATGGGTAATGGTCAAATTTGGTAAGGAGATTGAACTGGAGCTGAAATCAAGGTTTTGAGTTTATGAAGCTGCTGGTGAATCTGTGGTTAAGAAACTATAAGACTAATCTGTTACTGCAAATGGTGGCAGGGAGAAAGTGTAATTCAGGTGGAATTCTGGATAGAGAATGTGGTGAATGTTTGAGCAGCTGGTGTTGGAATTGCAATCAGGAAGCAATTGGAATTGCATGGTTTGAGTTGAACATAGGTTAGTGATGGCAGTAATTGGTGCTCAATAAAATCAAGGAAGTGGCATGGAAGTGCAGGAATGAGGGAGAGTTACAACTGGAAGGAGTAGTGGGCATTGCTGGTGAAGCTAAACTGGTAGTACAGTTGCAGGTGCTAAAGCTGGTGTTTGTGGGTGTTGCAGTAACTTGTGGAGTTGAACTGAATTGAGTTTGCAGGAGATGGATGCTGCAATAGAAGTTATGGACAAGGAGTATATGCTGTTTTGAACTGTAAAAGCATGAACTGAAGTTAAATTGGCATGGAATATGTTGTTGCAGTTACAGTGGATTTTGACAGTGAATGGAGGAGTTGCAATTGCAGATTTGGCCATGAACTGAGTTGAGGGTTCAAACTGCAGGTTAAGGTGGTTGTGATTCTGTTGAGCTACAGGTGTTGCAATGGTCAGGAAAAGGAGCAAGAGCGGGTGAAGGATAGTTGTCTTATTGAGCAGCAGGAACAATTAGATGCATGTGTTAGGAATTACAGGGCTTTGAATTATCTAATGAGTCTAGGAATTATTGGCTGGGTGAACTGATGCTGCTGATATGTTGGTGGTCTGTGAACTGAGACGATGCTCAGCTAGATGTATGTTATGTGAACTGATTGCAGGTGCAGCTGTTAAGGCTGATGCTATGGGGTATGTTAATGGCTTGAGATGATGGTGCTTGAAGTGGTTGCTGCCATTAGTTCCAGGGAAATGATTATGAAACAGGGAAGAGAAGGTAGCAGGATATTGCAGGTACACAGGTGGTGATATTGCAGCTGGGTCTAGTGCATTGCATTGGAGGCATGTTGCAGCAAGTTGAAGCTGGATCTGTAGAGGTTGTGATGCTGTTGTAATAGACTAGTTGTTGCTTTTTAGCAGGATAAAGAGGAAATGAAGCTGTAGTTGCAGCTGTGTAGGTTGCAAGGATGGTTGGTTCAGTTGGGTGAGATGGATTAGCAGATAGCTCATGTGCAGAGATGCAGGAATGGTTAGCAGTGAAGGATTAGTAAAGGGCCATCTTGGCTGTGAGATAGTCTGTCTTGCAACAACTCATTGCTTTGTCCTAGATCCAAGTCAGCTGAGTTAGACTATGATGCAGATCTTACTAGAGTGGTTTGACTCGGTACTTGACCAGAGTTAAATCGTCGACCGGTGCGATTTTTCCAGTCACCTGAGTTCGGACGACCGGTGCCGGATTCCGTCCGGAAACCCATTTTTCCGGCGAGCTATTTTTGGCAGAGATTTTTACTGGGTTATTCTTACACACGGATTTAATGGTCTTGGTGGACTTTGAAGACTTTGACCTATTTTTGGAAAGCAAAGGGGCTATAAAAAGAGAGTGTTTCTACAACTTGAGGGGATCACGTTTTTTCTAATCCTTGGAGCAGAGGAGAGAGCCGCTGAACTACAACTAGGGTTTTCTTTCGTATTTAATATTCATCTCCTTTATTTGATTATTGATTATGATGAACTCCATAGCTACGAGTAGATAAATTTAATATTATTGGTTAAGGATGTAGTCCTATTTCTAAAACTTGTGCTTGATTAATGTATTATTTTTCTCTCTTTGTTTTCGTTCAAATCTCTACTGCTTATAATAATCACATGATTGATGTATTGTGATAGGATTTAGATGTTTGGTTAGTTAAGTGACCAATTAATTGAACTTGCATCTTGTCCATAGATATTTTAGGGTTTTTCATCGAGCGATAACCCAAATACAAGTAGCATGATATGATTATAGTTTGTAGTGATACACTCTTATAATCATATGTAGAGTTTGACCATTGTCCGAATTGTTATGCGCAATGTATGACAATTGCATTGATTAGCCTATTTCAAAAACTTAATGCTCATGGGAATTGAACTTGATTAGCGCAAGGCGTTAGGTTATTCTTTAGGTAGAATTCACATACGCAGCTCTAATGTGTGTGTTGATGAACTTAGAAATTTTCAGATTATCTTGCTCTCTTGGTTTTCTAGGCTTTTGATAATAAAAGAGATTAAATTGTAATTCTAATCATATATGCAAGCACATGTTTAATATTGAAGATGAATTCCTTGACCAATATCTTTCTCTATTGATTACTTCCAACTATTTACTTTGCTTTTAATTTATTTTTATTTTACAAAAATCAGAAATCCCCCATCTTGGTTACTAAGAAACTAGAAATTGATAACTAAAATCGCCTCTCTGTGGATACGAACTCTTCCTTTATACTTCATTCATATTTTGTTGTGTAAGAAAGTGAATTATTTTTGACGATTGACAACCGATCACAATGCCAGCAGCAGCATTTCCGGCCATGTCGGCCAACAATATCCCCCATTTTAAAAGGCAAGCTGGCATTGTATTCAGCCGAAAAAACCATGCCGGCATTTCATGAAAATTTTCATAAATGTTTTCCACTATTCTGTTTTAATTTTTTTCTGGTTTTGAAAAGTCTACTGCCGGCACAGTCAGTTAATTCTCGAGCATGCCGGTACTACTAACAACATATTATGTTGCTTAAATTTCTTTGCCGGCATATGATGTCAAGTATCCATAAAATTGATTTTTTTTTCACTTGACTACCGGCATTGATAGACTTCTATTGAGCATGCCGGCATTTAGTGAAAGCATGGTCTTCATCAATTCTGGCATGATCTTCATCACTTCCGGCGATGTAAAAAAATTTAATTTTCGAGATGGTATTCATCACTACCGGCATGGTCTTCATCTATACCGGCATGGTCTTCATCACTTCCGACATGGTCTTCATCTATACCGGCATGGTCTTCATCAGTTCCGGCATGGTCTTTATCACTTCCGACATGGTCTTCATCACTTCCGAATGTAAAAATTGTTTTCAAAGTGAGGAGACGGAAGAGAAGGAGAAGAGAATTTGAAAGGGAGTGGGAAAAATTTAGAATTTGAAAGGGAGTAGGGAATATTTAGGTTTCAAAGCCCTAACCCTAAAAGAGATTAATAAGAAGTGGAGATGGAAATGGGGGATATGATTTTGTTTTTTGGTTTTTATTTTGAGGGAAGGGTATTTTAATACCCCCCCCCCCCCAAAAAAAAAAAAAAAAAAAAAAAAAAAACCTTAGCATAGTTTTGATATCCCCCAATTGCGCGTTCCTTTTTAACCTTGAATACATATATGTATAGTAGTGGTTGATATTTAAGGTCACATTAGTAATATCATGGTTACACCAAGTTATTTTGTCCTTTTATAACCAACAAAAATACATATTTTCTTTATATTTGGTGATCATTAAGGAGGCCTTCTATAAGGTGACTCCATTGGATTTTGTCCTCATCACACTTTCATGGTCCTCAAAATTGGATTTTAAGGAAAAAATTAAAAACATCAAAATTCATCGTTTCTAGATCATTTTTATTCAGATTAAAACATCAAAATCAAGGTATTGAAAGCGTGAAGCGTTTTTCATTTTTAGGAAGCAATGCGTATGTCAAAGCGTGAAGCGTCGCATCATGGTTGATGTTTGAAGCGGATGTTTCCTTATAAATAAATTAGTCGTAACTAGTAATTATAAATTTATTAGGATGATAATATCATATAAATTTTATATAAGTCTAATTTTTATCAAAAAAAAATCGTGTGTACACCAATTCAACCTACTCCAGACAAGTGGGAGGTGGGGTGTTCAATTCCCCCTTAAAACATTCATATTTTTATTTTCAAAGCTTTAAATAAGAGGTGGGGTGTTTAATTCCCCCTTCAAACATTCATATTTTTCTTTTAAAAGCTTTAGAAATTTCGTTGAAATGCTGAAGTTCGAAGCGCAAAATGGTCTTTATCACTTCCTGCATGGTCTTTATCACTTCCGACATGGTCTTCATCACTTCCGAATGTAAAAATTGTTTTCAAAGTGAGGAGACGGAAGAGAAGGAGAAGAGAATTTGAAAGGGAGTGGGAAAAATTTAGAATTTGAAAGGGAGTAGGGAATATTTAGGTTTCAAAGCCCTAACCCTAAAAGAGATTAATAAGAAGTAGAGATGGAAATGGGGGATATGATTTTGTTTTTTGGTTTTTATTTTGAGGGAAGGGTATTTTAATACCCCCCCCCACCCAAAAAAAAAAAAAACCTTAGCATAGTTTTGATATCCCCCAATTGCGCGTTCCTTTTTAACCTTGAATACATATATGTATAGTAGTGGTTGATATTTAAGGTCACATTAGTAATATCATGGTTACACCAAGTTATTTTGTCCTTTTATGACCAACAAAAATACATATTTTCTTTATATTTGGCTGACTGTTAAGGAGGCCTTCTATAAGGTGACTCCATTGGATTTTGTCTGTCACACTTTCATGGTCCTCAAAATTGGATTTTAAGGAAAAAATTAAAAACATCAAAATTGATCGTTTCTAGATCATTTTTATTCAGATTAAAACATCAAAATCAAGGTATTGAAAGCGTGAAGCGTTTTTCATTTTTAGGAAGCAATGCGTATGTCAAAGCGTGAAGCGTCGCATCATGGTTGATGTTTGAAGCGGATGTTTCCTTATAAATAAATTAGTCGTAACTAGTAATTATAAATTTATTAGGATGATAATATCATATAAATTTTATATAAGTCTAATTTTTATCAAAAAAACATCGTGTGTACACCAATTCAACCTACTCCATACAAGTGGGAGGTGGGGTGTTCAATTCCCCCTTAAAACATTCATATTTTTATTTTCAAAGCTTTAAATAAGAAGTGGGGTGTTTAATTCCCCCTTCAAACATTCATATTTTTCTTTTAAAAGCTTTAGAAATTTCGTTGAAATGCTGAAGTTCGAAGCGCAAAATGGTCTTTATCACTTCCGGCATGGTCTTTATCACTTCCGACATGGTCTTCATCACTTCCGAATGTAAAAATTGTTTTCAAAGTGGGGAGACGGAAGAGAAGGAGAAGAGAATTTGAAAGGGAGTGGGAAAAATTTAGAATTTGAAAGGGAGTAGGGAATATTTAGGTTTCAAAGCCCTAACCCTAAAAGAGATTAATAAGAAGTGGAGATGGAAATGGGGGATATGATTTTGTTTTTTGGTTTTTTTTTTGTGGTACGGGTATTTTAATACCCCCCCAAAAAAAAAAAAAAAAAAAAAAAAACCTTAGCATAGTTTTGATATCCCCCAATTGCGCGTTCCTTTTTAACCTTGAATACATATATGTATAGTAGTGGTTGATATTTAAGGTCACATTAGTAATATCATGGTTACACCAAGTTATTTTGTCCTTTTATGACCAACAAAAATACATATTTTCTTTATATTTGGCTGATCATTATGAGGCCTTCTATAAGGTGACTCCATTGGATTTTGTCTGTCACACTTTCATGGTCCTCAAAATTGGATTTTAAGGAAAAATTTAAAACATCAAAATTGATCGTTTCTAGATCATTTTTATTCGATTAAAACATCAAAATCAAGGTATTGAAAGCGTGAAGCGTTTTTCATTTTTAGGAAGCAATGCGTATGTCAAAGCGTGAAAGCGTCGATCATGGTTGATGTTTGAAGCGGATGTTTCCTTATAAATAAATTAGTCGTAACTAGTAATTATAAATTTATTAGGATGATAATATCATATAAATTTTATATAAGTCTAATTTTTATCAAAAAAAATCGTGTGTACACCAATTCAACCTACTCCAGACAAGTGGGAGGTGGGGTGTTCAATTCCCCCTTAAAACATTCATATTTTTAATTTCAAAGCTTTAAATAAGAGGCGGGTGTTTAATTCCCCTTCAAACATTCATATTTTTCTTTTAAAAGCTTTAGAAATTTCGTTGAAATGCTGAAGTTCAAGCGCAAAATGGTCTTTATCACTTCCTAAGATGGTCTTTATCACTTCCGACATGGTCTTCATCACTTCCGAATGTAAAAATTGTTTTCAAAGTGAGGAGACGGAAGAGAAGGAGAAGAGAATTTGAAAGGGAGTGGGAAAAATTTAGAATTTGAAAGGGAGTAGGGAATATTTAGGTTTCAAAGCCCTAACCCTAAAAGAGATTAATAAGAAGTGGAGATGGAAATGGGGGATATGATTTTGTTTTTTGGTTTTTATTTTGAGGGAAGGGTATTTTAATACCCCCCCCCCCCCCCCCCCAAAAAAAAAAAAAAAAAACCTTAGCATAGTTTTGATATCCCCCAATTGCGTTCCTTTTTTTACCTTGAATACATATATGTATAGTAGTGGTTGATATTTAAGGTCACATTAGTAATATCATGGTTACACCAAGTTATTTTGTCCTTTTATGACCAACAAAAATACATATTTTCTTTATATTTGGCTGATCATTAAGGAGGCCTTCTATAAGGTGACTCCATTGGATTTTGTCTGTCACACTTTCATGGTCCTCAAAATTGGATTTTAAGGAAAAATTAAAAACATCAAAATTGATCGTTTCTAGATCATTTTTATTCGATTAAAACATCAAAATCAAGGTATTGAAAGCGTGAAGCGTTTTTCATTTTTAGAAGCAATGCGTATGTCAAAGCGTGAAGCGTCGCATCATGGTTGATGTTTGAAGCGGATGTTTCCTTATAAATAAATTAGTCGTAACTAGTAATTATAAATTTATTAGGATGATAATATCATATAAATTTTATATAAGTCTAATTTTTATCAAAAAAATCGTGTGTACACCAATTCAACCTACTCTGGACAAGTGGGAGGTGGGGTGTTCAATTCCCCCTTAAAACATTCATATTTTTATTTTCAAAGCTTTAAATAAGAGGCGGGGTGTTTAATTTCCCCTTCAAACATTCATATTTTTCTTTTTAAAGCTTTAGAAATTTCGTTGAAATGTCAAGAAGTTCGAAGCGCAAAATGGTCTTTATCACTTCCGGCATGGTCTTTATCACTTCCGACATGGTCTTCATCACTTCCGAATGTAAAAAATTGTTTTCAAAGTGAGGAGACGGAAGAGAAGGAGAAGAGAATTTGAAAGGGAGTGGGAAAATTTAGAATTTGAAAGGGAGTAGGGAATATTTAGGTTTCAAAGCCCTAACCCTAAAAGAGATTAATAAGAAGTGGAGATGGAAATGGGGGATATGATTTTGTTTTTTGGTTTTTATTTTGAGGGAAGGGTATTTTAATACCCCCCCCAAAAAAAAAAAAAAACCTTAACATAAAAAATATCCCCCAATTAGCGTTCCTTTGATATCCCCCAATTGCTGCGTCCTTTTTAACCTTGAATACATATATGTATAGTAGTGGTTGATATTTAAGGTCACATTAGTAATATCATGGTTACACCAAGTTATTTTGTCCTTTTATGACCAACAAAAATACATATTTTCTTTATATTTGGCTGACTGATCAAGGAGGCCTTCTATAAGGTGACTCCATTGGATTTTGTCTGTCACACTTTCATGGTCCTCAAAATTGGATTTTAAGGAAAAATTAAAAACATCAAAATTGATCGTTTCTAGATCATTTTTATTCAGATTAAAACATCAAAATCAAGGTATTGAAAGCGTGAAGCGTTTTTCATTTTTAGGAAGCAATGCGTATGTCAAAAGCGTGAAGCGTCGATCATGGTTGATGTTTGAAGCGGATGTTTCCTTATAAATAAATTAGTCGTAACTAGTAATTATAAATTTATTAGGATGATAATATCATATAAATTTTATATAAGTCTAATTTTTATCAAAAAAAAATCGTGTGTACACCAATTCAACCTACCTGGACAAGTGGGAGGTGGGGTGTTCAATTCCCCCTTAAAACATTCATATTTTTATTTTCAAAGCTTTAAATAAGAGGCGGGGTGTTTAATTCCCCCTTCAAACATTCATATTTTTCTTTTAAAAGCTTTAGAAATTTCGAAATGCTGAAGTTCGAAGCGCAAAATGGTCTTTATCACTTCCGACATGGTCTTTATCACTTCCGACATGGTCTTCATCACTTCCGAATGTAAAAATTGTTTTCAAAGTGAGGAGACGGAATAGAAGGAGAAGAGAATTTGAAAGGGAGTGGGAAAAATTTAGAATTTGAAAGGGAGTAGGGAATATTTAGGTTTCAAAGCCCTAACCCTAAAAGAGATTAATAAGAAGTGGAGATGGAAATGGGGGATATGATTTTGTTTTTTGGTTTTTATTTTGAGGGAAGGGTATTTTAATACCCCCCCCCAAAAAAAAAAAAAAAAAAAAAAAAAAACCTTAGCATAGTTTTGATATCCCCCAATTGCGCGTTCCTTTTTAACCTTGAATACATATATGTATAGTAGTGGTTGATATTTAAGGTCACATTAGTAATATCATGGTTACACCAAGTTATTTTGTCCTTTTATGACCAACAAAAATACATATTTTCTTTATATTTGGCTGATCATAAGAGGCCTTCTATAAGGTGACTCCATTGGATTTTGTCTGTCACACTTTCATGGTCCTCAAAATTGGATTTTAAGGAAAAAATTAAAAACATCAAAATTGATCGTTTCTAGATCATTTTTATTCAGATTAAAACATCAAAATCAAGGTATTGAAAGCGTGAAGCGTTTTTCATTTTTAGGAAGCAATGCGTATGTCAAAGCGTGAAGCGTCGCATCATGGTTGATGTTTGAAGCGATGTTTCCTTATAAATAAATTAGTCGTAACTAGTAATTATAAATTTATTAGGATGATAATATCATATAAATTTTATATAAGTCTAATTTTTATCAAAAAAACATCGTGTGTACACCAATTCAACCTACTCCAGACAAGTGGGAGGTGGGGTGTTCAATTCCCCCTTAAAACATTCATATTTTTATTTTCAAAGCTTTAAATAAGAGGCGGGGTGTTTAATTCCCCCTTCAAACATTCATATTTTTCTTTTAAAAGCTTTAGAAATTTCGTTGAAATGATGAAGTTCGAAGCGCAAAATGGTCTTTATCACTTCCTGCATGGTCTTTATCACTTCCGACATGGTCTTCATCACTTCCGAATGTAAAAATTGTTTTCAAAGTGAGGAGACGGAAGAGAAGGAGAAGAGAATTTGAAAGGGAGTGGGAAAAATTTAGAATTTGAAAGGGAGTAGGGAATATTTAGGTTTCAAAGCCCTAACCCTAAAAGAGATTAATAAGAAGTGGAGATGGAAATGGGGGATATGATTTTGTTTTTTGGTTTTTATTTTGATGGAAGGGTATTTTAATACCCCCCCCCCCCCCCCCCAAAAAAAAAAAAAAAAACCTAGCATAGTTTTGATATCCCCCAATTGCGCGTTCCTTTTTAACCTTGAATACATATATGTATAGTAGTGGTTGATATTTAAGGTCACATTAGTAATATCATGGTTACACCAAGTTATTTTGTCCTTTTATGACCAACAAAAATACATATTTTCTTTATATTTGGTGATCATTATGGAGGCCTTCTATAAGGTGACTCCATTGGATTTTGTCTGTCACACTTTCATGGTCCTCAAAATTGGATTTTAAGGAAAAAATTAAAAACATCAAAATTGATCGTTTCTAGATCATTTTTATTCAGATTAAAACATCAAAATCAAGGTATTGAAAGCGTGAAGCGTTTTTCATTTTTAGGAAGCAATGCGTATGTCAAAGCGTGAAGCGTCGCATCATGGTTGATGTTTGAAGCGGATGTTTCCTTATAAATAAATTAGTCGTAACTAGTAATTATAAATTTATTAGGATGATAATATCATATAAATTTTATATAAGTCTAATTTTTATCAAAAAAAATCGTGTGTACACCAATTCAACCTACTCCAGACAAGTGGGAGGTGGGGTGTTCAATTCCCCCCTTAAAACATTCATATTTTTATTTTCAAAGCTTTAAATAAGAGGCGGGGTGTTTAATTCCCCCTTCAAACATTCATATTTTTCTTTTAAAAGCTTTAGAAATTTCGTTGAAATGCTGAAGTTCGAAGCGCAAAATGGTCTTTATCACTTCCGACATGGTCTTTATCACTTCCGACATGGTCTTCATCACTTCCGAATGTAAAAATTGTTTTCAAAGTGAGGAGACGGAAGAGAAGGAGAAGAGAATTTGAAAGGGAGTGGGAAAAATTTAGAATTTGAAAGGGAGTAGGGAATATTTAGGTTTCAAAGCCCTAACCCTAAAAGAGATTAATAAGAAGTGGAGATGGAAATGGGGGATATGATTTTGTTTTTTGGTTTTTATTTTGAGGGAAGGGTATTTTAATACCCCCCCCCCCCCAAAAAAAAAAAAAAACCTTAGCATAGTTTTGATATCCCCCAATTGCGCGTTCCTTTTGATATCCCCCAATTGCGCGTTCCTTTTTAACCTTGAATACATATATGTATAGTAGTGGTTGATATTTAAGGTCACATTAGTAATATCATGGTTACACCAAGTTATTTTGTCCTTTTATGACCAACAAAAATACATATTTTCTTTATATTTGGCTGATCATAAGAGGCCTTCTATAGGGTGACTCTATTGGATTTTGTCTGTCACTCTTTCATGGTCCTCAAAATTGATTTTAAGGAAAAAATTAAAAACATCAAAATTGATCGTTTCTAGATCATTTTTATTCAGATTAAAACATCAAAATCAAGGTATTGAAAGCGTGAAGCGTTTTTCATTTTTAGGAAGCAATGCGTATGTCAAAGCGTGAAGCGTCGCATCATGGTTGATGTTTGAAGCGGATGTTTCCTTATAAATAAATTAGTCGTAACTAGTAATTATAAATTTATTAGGATGATAATATCATATAAATTTTATATAAGTCTAATTTTTATCAAAAAAAAAATCGTGTGTACACCAATTCAACCTACTCCATACAAGTGGGAGGTGGGGTGTTCAATTCCCCCTTAAAACATTCATATTTTTATTTTCAAAGCTTTAAATAAGAGGTGGGGTGTTTAATTCCCCCTTCAAACATTCATATTTTTCTTTTAAAAGCTTTAGAAATTTCGTTGAAATGCTGAAGTTCGAAGCGCAAAATGATGAATTTGAAGCGAAGCGCATGCACTGAAGCGTGAAGTGTACGCTTCATGAAAGATGCACTTCACATGACCGCTTCAGAGCGAAATGCTGAAATTTGAAGCGAAGCGTACGCTTTTAAAAACCATGATCAAAATTGATTTAGGAAAATATCATCCATGATCAAAGAATTTAAAGATCGAAAATTCAATAAAAGAAAAAGTTTTCTTAAAATTTTAATTTTTCGATTTTGATAAATTTCTGATCGTCGTTCTTCAAATTTCTTCCGGTGTATGGTTAAATATAGTTATAATTTATATAGGTTGAAAGAAATTCCTAAAATTTTGATCAATTTTCGAAGATTTTTTAGTCTTAAATTTAACCCAGGGACGGTACTGGGGGTGGCTTACCCAGGATGCAGCATTTTAAAAAAAAATAAATAATAATAAAAATAATAATAATAATAATATGAGAAACTCCATGTTAACCAGCCTATTCGTAAGAAAAAATTAAAAAGCCCAGGTCAAAATTATAGTTAGCCCAAAATAAATATTCTGTCTATAAAAAAAATGAAAAAACACACGCCCCGTATCCCACTAATAACTCTCTGTCTATACAAACATACAAGAAAAGTCTTTTGTTGACTCCCTCCTACCTTTTTTTCTTCTCATCTTGCGTTTCTTTTTAGTTTCTGGGTTAAAACTTAAAACACCAGTGACAGAGGTGAGGGTCAACAGATTCATATAACTATAGATTAGCTCAGGGTAAAACTTTTCATTAGCCCATTAGTATGACATATTCATACGACTTCTATATCAATTTTATTGTTATGTTGCGTTTTTTTCTTCTTTTAAACTTTTGCATCCTCTTCTGTTTCGGTTAGTTCTTAGAAATTAAATTCAATGGTGAAATTTACTCCCACTCCATCACAATTTCATCTATCCAGCCCATGTTGTTTCCAAATATTCTAAAATTTGGTCCATGCGTACGTAAATTAAAAATTAGCCCAAATATCAAAATCTATTACATAATATTTCCCCTCTTTTCTTTTCTTTTCTCAGACAATGACAAAGATTTGACATTTTAACTGTTCCTATGTATCGGTTTTTAATTTCATGAATTGATTTGAAAACCATACAAATATATAGAAGTAACATTTCAAAAATTCAAAAATTCGGGCGGTCTTCGGCCGCTTTTCATATAATAAAATTTAATTTTATTATATATGTTGTCTTCGCAATTTTAAATATTGTCACTGAGCTGAACCTTACTATACAGAAAATGATAAGCAGCATGCAGTGCTTTTATCACTGTGTTTATATTTGAGGCATTTAGATTGATATAAGCTGGGTGTACGAATTTTTTTTTTATATCCCTCCCTAACACAAATTCCTGGTTCCGTCGCTGATTTAACCCAGAAAAAAAAAGGTTACAGTCGGGTCAAATCGCGGGCGAAGAAGAAAGAGTCCATAGATCTGTTTGTAACACTTATAAGAGTTACTATATGGTGACAGTGCTGACCATTTCTAAAACTTTAGTAACATTTATCCACTTTTTGTAACATTTATAAATGTTGCTATTTGGTGATAGTGGTACTTCAACAACTTTTTTCTGCTAAAAGTATGTTAGAGTTTAGTATGTTAGGATATGCCGGCAGTGGACTCTTCTAAGAGTATGTTAGAGTTACTATATGGAGACAGTGGTACTTCTAATTACCTGTTGATGGTTCTTTTGCTGCTCCACCGGCCTTGATTAATGACCTTCCAAACCCACTGTTTTTGTCATGGAGGCGCACAAAAAAACTACTTCTTGGATGGATCATGTCATCTCTCACTGTACCTATCCTATCCAAGGTTAAAGCATGCGATACCTCTTTCTTTATATGGACAAAGCTTGATGCTCTTTTTGTATCGAAAACAGATGCACATCTCATTCATCTTAAGGAATCGCTTTCATCCTTCAGGAAAGGGAGCTCATCCATGACAGAATACATCTAATCCGTGAAGAATATAGTGGATTCTCTTGCTGCTAGTGGTGTAAAAGTCTCCGACAAAGAATTTCTCCATTATGTTGTTAAGGGTCTTGATTCATCATATGAATCAATTGTTAGCTCCTTAATCAAAACAATGGGTGTTATCACAACTGATGAATTTGAATCCATGCTTCTCTCTTATGATCTTCGTGTCACTACTCAAAATCAGGTATATCTCTCTTCGCCACTTGCTAATGTTGCTTCTGTGAGTCGCACCGAGGTTATTCCGCTTACACGAGATGGAAAACAAGCTGTTGTTTATCAAATTTGCATTAAGCCTTTCATAATGCTCGTGATTTCCGCAAGAGGTTCGATACAGTGACTTATCCTTCTCGTGACAAACGCCCACCGTCCAAGAACAATACTAATAGAGGACGCCGACCAGTTTCTAATGCTCCAGCTGCTTATGCTGCATCTCAAAATTCTGTATATGCCTATGATTGGCTTCCGGATAGTGGTACGACGAATCATATTACTAATGATCTCAGCAACCTACACACTCATTATGAATTTAACGAACCTGATCATATTCGAACTGATGGAGGTTCATCCTTTCCAATTTCCAATACTGGTGATTGTATGATTTAAGATTTTTCAAAGTTTTCGTAGTAGTAATTAAGATTCGTTCTCTCAGATTTGCGAAGATTAAATTTAAAGGTTGATGAAAATAATAAAACAGAGAGTCACTGGGTCTAAGATTCCACCGAATTCACAACACGAGGTTCAATTATTTATTCTCAACAATTATCGCTCAGTAAATAAATAAAACACCGAATCTTGTTTTGCCAAAGTAGATCCTCAAAAAATTAATTGTATCCCCTAAGCATAGATTATCTAAACAAAGCATAACCTATCTAATTGAATCACAACTAATCTTATCGAATCATAAATCAATTCAAAATAAGTGCAAAAGTCAAATAGAAAATAGAATAAATCCACCCACGTGTGAAGTTCGGTTTCCTCCGTCGACCCAGTGTAGGGGTTTAGCTACTCATGATGTAGACACTCTCGAAATATTTTTTATATAGCTCAAATGGTGTTTACAATGAAGAAAAGGAGAAAAATGAAATAAACCGGGAATTTGCAACGCTTAATAGGCGTTACAAACTCGTCGTTACAATCTGCAAAGCTGCTGTTACAGAAACTATATTAGGAAACTGTCGTAGAAGAACTATCACTAAGACGAGAACTGTGACAGTTCTAAAACGACAGACCTTTAATGTCGTTTGTGTTCTTCTTCTTCTACCTCTCTGCAGAAGCGGAGAAGTTTTTGCAACTTCTCCTCTTCCACTCTATAGCCTACCAAACTCTCGATCTCATTTCTGTGAACCCATACAGTCATTTTATACCCGACAACAAATCAAATATCCACATTAACTGCCCAGAAATCTTCACAGTAACTCAATATTATTCAAGAATATTTTCTCTTCAAGCCACCAGATTTACTTTCTTTTTTTATTTCTTCTCACGCTGTTTCCTTGCTATCAAATCTCGATATTTATCTTCTACACGTTCCTGTTGCAGCATAACACACTCCAAACACACCCATTACACGTCTAAATCCTATGAAATCTGATGAGTGCCAAATATTGCATATTCATACACCTTTTCATTGGAACTTAACTCATCTTTCGCGCTTCAAAGTCATATATTATCCCAAATTCTGCATTTTTACCATTTTCAAGAATAAATATTTGTATTAATTAATTTTGTGTTTTTAAGTACTAAATAAAGCTTGGAAGAATTGAGAAGACAAAAGAGAAGAAAGTTGGAAGCGTTGCAATCCAACTCAAGATCGCTGGCAACCTTGTTTACAAATTCATGGGATTAAACAACCCATGATCCAAAACCCATGATCCAAAACCCAAGACCCAAATCCATTTCCACCTCACCCCCATTGGATTCTTTCCAAAACATCCACCTCACCCCCATTGGATTCTTTCCAAACATCCACCTCACCCCCATTGTATTCCATTTCATCCATCAATTAAAGAAAACATCCCCATTCTCTCACTCAATCACTCCCAATTTGTTTCCCACAACCAAATATATTCAATTCAATCCATCAATTAAGAAATCATGTTTTGTTGAGTGGATGCTTTCCAAATTTCGAATCCAAGTTCTTGAGGGAATTTTGTGTATAAATAGAGAGGGTTGTTGTGTTGAAAAACCATCCAAGAATAGCTTGTTCATGTTAGTTTATCAAATTTGAATTTTGTTGTAATGTTCTTCATGTTCTAATTTCATTTACTAGGGTTTAGATGAAGCCCTAATCTCATTGGTATATATTCATATCTTGTATCTTGTTCTTGAAAGTTTAGAATTGTTTAAAGATATAATTTAATCCAAGTTTTTCAACATCTTGCTCTCACAATGTATGCCATGTATCCATTGTAGTTAGAATATATCTATGTTGATTATGCTACAACTCATGCTTAACCAAATATTGATCTTTAGATTAGTTGTGCTTAATTAGACAATTAATGCTTTAGAGAAATACTTTAGTTGTGATTAAATTATCCATTGGAGAAACACCTTAGTTATACGGTAGACTTGAATCTACTATAAGGACAAGAATAATATTACAAGTTGAATGCATATCATAGGTTATTGGTGGATTTGAATACCCTAGTATCCATATTATCATTGTTTACATATCTTGTTATTTGCATCTTTTACTTTTATTATTTCAGTCACTTGAAAATCATATCGTCGTATCGACAAAATCAAACCCCTTTTGGTTACTCTCTGAATCATGATTTAGAATTAACTTCTACACTCTCCAAGTCTCAGTGGTTCGACCTGTGCTTGCCCTGTGTTGCTTGTCGACACTGTGCACTTGCAGTTTATACATAGAAGTAGGTATCTTTCCGAGCCTACCACAATCCCGTGAATAACTCGTGAAAATCTCTCCTCCTGTGTTTTGTATCTTGACACAATTTCTTCATTTTTCTTCGAAACTAAAAGACTTACCATCTTTATTTTATCGTGACAGGTCATTCTCCAACAAAAATCTCGAGAAAATCTCTTGTAATTACTTCCAGAGGTCTGAGTATCTTGCATGCCCCTGTTTTCTTCAACGTAATTATTCGGCGAAATCTAATCAATTCCAAGGACCTTACCATCCCTGTTTGGTTAAAAACAGGCCCATACAATGCACTGGAGTGATTGAATCTCTCCATAAATCTTCCAAATCGAAAACAACAACTCTAGGGTTTTCTCAAGAGAAACCCATAACTCACTGATTCACTTAAACTTGATGTTTCAGCCAATTCTGATTGAAAGTAACGACCATACCTTCCATGTTTCGCTCTAACAGGACGTCCCATGAAGTTTCAGCCATTGAATCTCCCTCTAACTCCTCCAAAAGTCCAACCCTAATTATGCTCTATTAAAACCAAAATTTCTCGCCAAATTTCAAATTCAAAAGGTTGAAGAAGATGTCCCCTTAACCAGAGTAGGTGTCCCTTTAGCAATTTGGGTATAAATATCAATTACTGGGGTGCGAATAACCACAGGTTCCAAATAACAAAGAAGGTGCCCCATAGAAACTGTACACCCCTTAGTAATTGAGGTGCCCCTTAACCGACATTGAGAGTCCGAATAACACGTGTCCTTCGGGGTACAAAAACCACTTTTTGAGCAACTTTCTCCATAAGAGATTATTTGCCAAAAACACCTACAAACAAGATTATTAGTGATAAAATGATTCCTAGCTAATGTATTTATGGGTGAAAATGCGTCGCACTTTCGTGCTCATCATGGTATTCTTGCTACTCCTACTCGTAAGTTTCTTCTTCCTAATGTCCTTCATGTTCCATATCTCTCCAAAAATCTTTTATCTGTTTCTAAATTTTGCCTTGATAATAATGTTTTCTTTGAATTCTATGACTCTTTTTGTCTTGTGAAGGATCGCCAAACTTGGGAGGTAGTACTTCGAGGAATGCTTACTAAGGAGGGTCTTTATACTCTTCTTCCGGTTTCACCGATTTCTGCTCTTGTTGGTGAACACACCTCTTTACAAACATGGCACTCTCGTTTAGGGAATCCAACGCTCAAAACTGTTAAAGCCATTATCTCGGAGCATAGCTTACCTGTTTCTGCTTTTAAATTATCTATGTGTCAATCATGTTTAGCCAATAAAATTTATAAGTTTAGTTTTACATCTAGTTCTACAGTTTATGAACATCCTTTGGATCTTATTAGTTAAGATGTTTGGGGTCCTGCTCCACTTTTATCTAATGAAGGCTTTCGGTACTATATTATTTTTGTTGATGCTTTTAGTCGTTTCACTTGGATTTATCCTATGCATACCAAAACCGATGTTATTGGTTTCTTTGATGTATTTTATCGCCAAGTGCAAACTTTATTCGGTCGAAAAATTAAGATTTTCCAAATTGATAATGGCACCGAATATAAGAAACTTACTCCAATTCTACAACACAATGGTACCCAACATCTCCTTACTTGTCCCCATACGTATGCTCAAAATGGTCTTGCTGAAAGGCGACATCGACACATAGTTGAAACTGGCTTAACGCTCCTATCCTTGGCTTCATTTCGGCCTCGTTTTTGGTATGATGCTTTCTCTACTGCCACTTTTCTTATGAATCGTGTTCCCTCATTTGCTACAGGTGCTAAATCTCCATATGAGTTGTTATTTAATAGAATTCCGTATTTTCTGTCCCTTCAGACTTTTGGGTGTTTATGTTTTCCCCATCTTCGATATTATCGATCTACTAAACTTGAATCACTGTCTTCTCTTGTGTTTTTCTTGGATATTATACAACTCAATAGGGTTACAGGTGTTTGCACATTCCTTCCGGTCGTGTTTATTGGTCGCGTCATGTTTTTTTCGATGAATCCTCGTTTCCTTTTGATGATTCCAATGCCTAGGTACTACCGTCTTCCAAAGATCCCTCACATGTAACTTCCTCTCCATTTTTTTTTCCCATATCTACTAATGTGTGTTCCCCTGCCATATCCGCTGCTTTTTCTGTTCCCCCTGCTCCATTTTTTATTTCACCTCCTTTGGTTCGTAGCTCTCTTGATAGCACACGGGTTCCTCCTGATGTTGGCGTGCCATCTCCAATTTCCGCTTGTTTGGTGGATACTACTAACAGCACAGCTGCTGTTCGTTCTCCTACGCCCATTTAAACCCAGTTAAATCTTCCATCAATGCATGCTGATGCGTTGTCGATATCTCATAATTTGGTTTCTACGGCAGTCCAAACGTCTTCCCATGCATAAGCTCAACAGTCCCCTGCTCCAACTGACTTGATTTGTCCTCTTCTCCACTCACCTGCTACGGAAGTCCAACAGTCCCCTGCTATGGAAGTCTATCAGTCCTCTCCAGCTGAAGTCCAATAGTCGTCTTCATCTATAGTTCGATTTGGAAACACCTACAACAGACGAGTACCATCTCTGCATGTCCCTTCTTCTGAGGTTCGCATGACAGTTCCTATTGCTGATCAACCAGCTGCTTCTGACATTGCCCATTCACAATCACATGCTGATGCTATTACCTCTTCAGCTCCCGTACCTATGAGTACCCCGGTGCCTAATCTGTTGCAACAAAGTACGCCGGACCAACCTGTCGTCACTTCCCGACCCCCAACCAAGAATGATCATTCCATGATTAGGAGGGGAAAGGACGGTATTTTCAAACCCAAAGCGCTTTTAGCTTCAAAATATACCAAAATTACATATGCATTTTTTGAGCCAACTTGTTATTCACGGGCAAAACAAAAGATCCTAAATGGCGTAAGTCTATGGATGATCAATATAATTCTCTTATTGAGAATGGCACTTGGTCTTATGTTAAACGTACTCCGGGTATGAATGTTGTTGGATGTAAATGGGTGTTTCGAGTTAAACGTCTTGCAGATGGCACTATTGAACGTCGTAATTCTCGTCTCGTGACACAAGGCTTTCATCAACGTGATGGGAAGGACTATGGTGAAACTTTCAGGCCGGTTATCAAGCCTTGTACAATTCGTATTGTTCTTACTTTGGCTCTTACATCTGCTTGGCCTATTCGCCAACTTGATATTCAAAATTCGTTTCTCAATGGTTTTCTTACGGGAGAGGTTTATATGAAGCAACCTCCTGGTTACATTGATCCAAATTGTCCTGATCATGTATGTCGCTTGCATAAATCGTTGTATGGTCTCAAACAGGCACCAAGGGCGTGGTACACTCGACTTAGTGTGTTTTTACAACAACTTGGTTTTGTTACTTCTCGAGCGGATTCTTCATTGTTTATTCGTCGTTCAAATGGTGATGTTACTTATCTTCAGGTGTATGTTGACGATATTATCTTAACATGCTCCTCTTCTTCTTATTTGCAACACCTTATTAACACTCTCCACAAGGAATTTACACTCAAAGATCTAGGTGAGTTGTCTCTTTTTCTCGGTGTTGAAGTTACTCGAATAGCTGATGGTTTGTTTCTCTCTCAGCGTCGGTATATTGAAGATTTATTGGAACGTGCTAACATGCAATGGGCTAAGCCTGTGAGTACTCCTTTTACTACTTCTACTGAGTTAAATCCGCAAGGTGGAGTTCCTTTGAAACATCCTACTGAATATCAAAGTCTTGTTGGAGGTCTTCAATACTTGTTGATCACACGCCCTGAACTTGCTTTCTCAGTTAATAAAGTTTGTCAATTTATGCAACATCCTACTGATAAGCATCTTATTCTTGTCAAGCGAATACTGCGTTATTTACAAGGTACTTCTTCTTATGGTCTTACTCTCCGTCCCTGTTCTTCTTTGCAACTAAATTTTCAAGCCTATATAGATGCTGATTGGGCCGGTGATCCAACTGATAGATGTTCCACAAGTGGTTATTGTGTCTAGTTAGGATCGAATATTATTTCTTGGAGTGCTAGAAAACACAAAACAGTCTCAAAATCTAGTATCGAAGCTGAGTATCGTGGACTTGCTACTGCTACTGCTGAGCTCTTGTGGATTGAGTTTTACTTAAAGAACTTCAAGTACCGTTTTGCACTCCTCCTGTTTTGTGGTGTGATAATCTTGGTGCTACCTATCTTACTATGAATTCTATCTTCCATGGTCGCACTAAACACGTTGAAATCGATTATCATTTTGTTTGCGAAAGGGTTCAGCGTGGTCAAATTATTGTTCGTTTTGTTTTCTCTAAGGATCATATTGCTGATGTCTTTACTAAACGACTTTCAAGAGATCGTTTCTCTTTTCTACGCTCTAAGCTTACTATTTCTAACCACCCGCTTAGATCGAGGGAGGGTGTTAAAGTTTAGGAAACGTAATCTTTATTTCCTATTAAACATGTAAATTTCTATTTATAGTTTGGGTCGTATATTGGTCATGTCTTGTATGTCAAGTCTATGGAAGGTTTCAAGTCATGTAAACATATATAAATACACAGATTGTTATTGGGTTTCTCTATTTGAGTATATTGAGAAACCTACATTATATCTTAAACCTGTTTGAGTATGATCTTTATTATCAACAAATATTTAATAAGAAATGTATTGGTCTAAATTTTATTTCCGTCGCAAAATGAAAGATAATTAAAATTTATTTGGAACAAATTGCTTCGGAATTTCGGTCGGTCAGTCAGCCGTCCCCACTGCTGGGGAAATAATCTAATGGTAAGATGTGAATACATTTTGTTTACTTTTGTAAATAAACAAGGTGATAGACTTTTATTCTCAAATGTGAAGATGCATGTTTGGAAATGACACTAGTGAGCCAAAATCTCCCTGTTTGACTCAGAATTTATTCTCAAAAGTTCGTTCGCACACTCCTAAAAGCGCCTCCCGTACAAATTGTGCATTTTTCTCGGACACGCCGGCTCACAATTTAGTTCTTGCACACTAATAAATTATGGGTATCGAGACAGATCATCGATTAGAGAAAATGAAATCAAAGAAGACAATGTTTAAAGTGGTTCGGCACTAACGCCTACATCCACTGATAGAACCCCAAAGGATGAATTAGATTGATCTCCAGAGTTTGATAATTCTGGGATAGTTACATTTTCTTTGGTTCTTCCTACTTATAGATGATAGGAATAAAGAAGATAAATAAACTATATTTCTGACAATGTAAACTAGTCTATCTAGAATAGAGGATTTACAATTGCTTGATCCTATTATCTAGTTAGGAGACTTGACTGCGGCACTTCACTTATCTTGATTGGTGTCCACGGCCATCTTGGTGAGTCTACAATTCACTAGCACCATCCCATGGTAACATGTACGTGTGATATTTCAACACCCCCCCCCCCCTCAAGTTGGACACAGAGAATTGAAGTGTGCAAATTGAACAACTTTTGAAATGAATCCTGTAACATAAACTCTTGGAATAATATTATAGTACTACGAACTTCTGTTGAGATTATTAGTCCCACATTGTCTGGGCATCTAAGATCCTGCGGTTTATAATCCATTAGGGCCTCTCCACTCATTGCCAATTGGTTTTGAGTTGGATGCCCGTATTCTAACATGATATCAGAGCCAGACCCCACTCAACTCTACCCGTGTCCATACGTGTTTCCGTGGTTTCCGTACCACTCAGTATCCGCCAGTGTGCATCCGTGGCTTCCGTGCCACTCAGTCAGTGTAGCCCTAGTTGTTGAGGGGCGGTGTTAAATAGTACCACATCGCCTAGGGAAACCTAGGTCCCATGCTTAATAAGCTTTGGGCAATCCTAACCTTGAAAGACGGTTTTCGAGGTTAGTTAGGCCCAGGGAGTGCTAACATCCACTTGAACAAAAACTATAACAGAGCAACAAAATGACCTTCTCAACAGCAGCATGCAGTCTTCATTGTCTGAGGGGCTCAAAAAAGGCTTAGCTGAGTGCTTCGTTTGTTGATAAATTTTTGATTGGAAAATTAAATGTTGATGGACATGACGACACATATTTGACGCATACTAAATATGCACGAAAAGAATGATTTAGTTGACAGTATGATGGTCAACTAACATTCAAAGAATATTAGCTCATAAAATCAGAGCAAGATTTGAATAATGAGATCTTGGATAAAGACCTAAAAGAAGAAGATATATTTGATCACCAAACAGACTTTTCGCCAGTGAAAACTGAATTCAAAGATATTTTGAGGAACACCCATGATGAATGGGTTGAGATTGAATAAACCCTCAAGATATTGGTCAAGAACAGGAAACAAAATAAGGTCCAAGATGACCCGTAACAAAGATAGCAGTGAAATGCAATTGAGAAAAGTAGACTATCATCAGATATAAGTAACTCATTAGAGCAAAACATGACGTGAATCGACATGAGATTCCAAAAGATAGAAAATATCTTTGGCGGTAATGATTGGATCAGAAATTTAGAGAGCCAATAGATGATGGCAGTATCAAAGAACAAAATTAATTAGTTAGATCAACTAGTTGTTTTTAATGTGAAACAATTGAATAATACTGATTAAAATCAAGTTGTTGGATTAAATGAAAGTTCCTACGAACGTACATACACTAACAAAGGAACTTTTGTTGTTCCTTCCATCCATGCTTTGAAGGCAAATTCACTTCTCTATGAAATGTAAGAATCACGCTAGATGAATCCTTCACAGACTTTAGATAGAGTTCTGCTTCACGAATTCTTCATCCAACTGGAAACAAGGTTTAAAAAAATTGATTAGCAAAGATTTTGAGAAAACCCATGATGAATGGATTGTGGTTGTCATGAATAAACACTCGTAGGGTTTGGTTTGTGCAAATCAATTAAGACCCATACTACGTGAAAATTTAGTAAGGTATAGATAAAAATATAAATCAGAAAACAAAGTTAATTGATGACGTGATGAGATAAGAGAGCATACGACACATGATTAGATCTATGTTTGATACCCATAAACTATTCATTTGATTTGAATTTGGATAATGGAATTCATTAGCTCATGAGAACTGGAGCATAATTGACGACCATGTATTTTCGAATGTTCTTAACAAAACCAACAGACAGAAAGATTGGATCAATTTTGTTTTTGATGCAGAAACCCATTATTTTGATATGGTGCAAAAACATCAAAGGACATAAAAAAAAACTCTCGTGATCCAGTACAAAACTAGAAATAGTTGACTTGAACCACAGATAAATGAAAACACAATCTTTTGATGAAAGGGGAAACTTTTCATGATCAAAGACGTGTTATTACGAGCCTGAAATATAAAACAGGTCTTGGACGTGAATAAAACATCCACAGAGATTTTCCAGTAAAATCGAGAGAAAAAAAGGAAATTGAGAACTCTGATAAACTGAGCTAAGAGTCATCAATAGAGAAAAAAAAAAAAAGACTACAGTTCACCATCACAAGATCGTACTAATGAAAAGAAATACTAAAACAAATTTTAGAAAGAGGATCTCCCCGCTCTGATACCATAATAAATTATGGGTATCGAGACAGATCATCGATTAGAGAAAACGAAATCAAAGAAGACGATGTTTAAAGTGGTTCGGTACTAACGCCTACCTCCACTGATAGAACCCCGAAGGATGAATTAGATTGATCTCCAGAGTTTGATAATTCTGGGATAGTTACATTTGCTTTGGTTCTTCCTATTTATAGATGATAGGAATAAAGAAGATAAAGAAACTATATCTCTGACTATGTAAACTAGTCTATCTAGAAAAGAGGATTTACAACTGCTTGATCCTATTATCTAGTTAGGAGACTTGACTGCGGCACTTCACTTATCTTGATTGGTGTCCACGGCCATCCTGGTGAGTCTACAATTCACTAGCACCATCCCATGGTAACATGTACGTGTGATATTCACTAAAAAGGATGTGCACTTCCAAAAGAAAAAAAAAACTTGTAAGAGCCAGTCTCTATGGTTAGGAAAATCTTTATGCTCGACTGTTTTTTTTTCACTTCTTGTCTATCTATCTTGGACGCTTAATGAACCACATGAATCGTGACAACAACAACTAAAGATTATTCCAACACTGATTCAACAACAGAGAATTATACAATAAAATTGAATTCATAATGTTTAACTGTTATGTTGATCAATTCAACTTTTAAGAAACGGCGCGCGGGTTATAACCCCAAAGGGGTTATAACCCATCCAAACAAATATGACACAAAAACCCCAAATATCATAAACTGTCTATATTACCCTTGTACTATTTAAATCACCCCAACAAAAACAAAAATCAACCCCACATTTAAATTTTATTAAATTATCACCACCAACAGCAACACAGCACAGCAGCACCGCCGCCGCCTCCCACCACCGCCGCGACACCGTCACCGCCTCCCACCACCACCACCACCACCGCCACTGCACCACCGCCGCCTCCCACCACCACCACCGCCGCCGCCACTGCACCACTGCCGCCTCCCACCACCACCGCCGCCACTGCACCACCGCCGCGACACCACCACCGCCTCCCCCACCACGGCCGCCGCCACTGCACCGCCGCCGCCACTGCACCACCGCCACCAGTACACCACCGCCGCCTCCCACCACCACCGCCCACCACCACGGCCACCTCTTCCATAACCACCTCCGCCACCGCAGCCGACCACCGCTGCCGCCACCGACCTCCGTCACCGCCGCCAACCATCACCGCCGTCACCAACCACCACCACCACCACTGCCAACTGTTGCCGTCACCAACCACCACCACCGCAGCCAATGACCACAACCACAGACGACCACCACCGTCACCGAGAAACACCATCATTATCACCGACCACCACCACCAAACAGCCATCGCCACCACAAATAATTTATTTGATTGATAAATGTTCAACAAAATGAGAAAAAAATGATGCAACCAAACTGAAAATGAGAAAAAAATGATGAAACCAAACTGAAAAAATAATGGAACCAAAATTTCTCGTGCAAATAATTTCTCGTGAAAAATGATGTAACCAAACTGAAAAAATGATGGAACCAAAATTGGTTTCACCAAAAAATAGATGAAACCGAAATTGGTTTCATCATAAATACGATGAAACCATAATTGGTTTCGTCGACTGCAATTGCTCCTTGGCTCAGTTCTTTCCTGCAACTTCAACTACTCCTTGGCTCAATTCCTGCCACACCACTAGCACCACCACCACCAATACTGAGCAATTGCATCACCACTGCCAGACACCGCTACCAGTCAGCACCATCGCCAACACCCGCCGTACCGCCACCAGCACCACGACCTCCCACCACCCAAAAATACGATAAAACCGATTTTGGTTTCATCATAAATATGATGAAACCTATTTTGGTTTCATCATAAATAAGATGAAACCATTATTGGTTTCGTCGACTGCAACTGCTCCTTGGCTCAGTTCTTTCCTGCAACTTCAACTGCTCCTTGGCTCAGTTCACCTTTCGTAACTTCTACTTCTTCTTAATGGCAACAACAATTCCTTACGCTACATTATTAACCACCAGTACCCATTTCAGTTCATGTTGTTTTATCGCAACCATTATACCATCACTTCCATGCTTCACCAGCACCGATAGTTCAGCTGCATATTTAAAATGGAGTATCACAAATATTATTTCTTGGTTTGCTTACCTTTGGGTCTTCATACTGAAGAAGATTGCACAAAGAAGGAACGTCATCCATGAAATGTGATGAAGTGTCGGACGAGAGTTTCTTGCAGACATTAGCAACAGTACTGGTTGCAACCCTCTGTTGAAGAAGACAAACGGATATGTTATGCAAGCATCGTCACATTCGGTAAAGCTAAATATTACACTTCACTCCTTCATTTCAGAAGCAAACAATTTTAAGTCTAAAAGCCAAGGCAAAGCATGATTTTTTGCCATGAACAAATGATTTATCTCGCAACCTCCACTGTACAAACATTACTCCCTAATAAGAATATACACGTTAGTCATACTCCAAATCTCCAATATTGACTTTAAGAAGGACCTGCTAAGGAACTGTTATATCTTTCCTTGACTAGTCAATTAAGGATCTAGTCAGAAGGATATTAAAAATAGTTTTACTGTTTTAATTTCCTATAGAAAGCATTTTAAAGCTACTAAATTTCTACGAAACAACAGAAAACTTAGTAAAAGGTCCATATCTTTTCTTTTCGGTCAGAAACCTTCTCTGGATTCAAATCTTCTACACTATATCTAAATCAAAAGTCCATGTCTTTCATTCTCTTTCCATTATTGTTCTCCAATGACACAACAAAAGGACACTCTACAATAAACTTGAATCAATTCTTCCAATTCAGAAAGAGAAACCCACTTCATTGACATTACTAACGCAATACTCAATGTTAAATCAGCAGAAAGCTCAAGCAAGGGGGTTTCTTCCTTTACCTGGAGACTCGAAGAGAAGAAATCTATAAAACCAAAAGCATCCATAATCGCACCAGCTTGCAAACACACATCAGGTTGATCGACCGAAATCTTCTCTAATACTAACAAACACTACACAAACACCAAAAACAAAAAACAAGTTAGTAAAAAAACCAATAAGTCAATTGCAGCATAAACAAAATTCACATTCAATAAACAAATCCAGAAATTCAACCTGTTCAGCAACATCCATGTACTCAATAGCCATTAATCTCTCACAAAGTGCAGGAACAACATCAACTCTAGCAAGTAATGCAGATATCCCAGGCAAAACATCAACTAAATAAGTAATTGCCCTATAATTGAATACAACATAATGTCAGACCACCACTTCCCCATGGGAGGCCAGGTAAACTAAACAATCTTAACATAGATGCATCTTTCATTAACTTTGTTCTAGAACTAGGACGACTCTGGGACCAGCTAATTCATAAGTACTTTGTCAGCCATAACAGCTGATAAAATCATCTTAAACCAACCAACTGCATAAAAACTGATACCACGCAATAAGTTTAAGACAAGAAGTATGACCTTAAAGAGTAATCAATCTTGGGTTGTGAAAAGGGAGAGGAGTTTATCTTCTGAATACGATCCGCAGTTGGTGTTGAAACTTCAAAGTGATCGTTAAATACCTTTACATTCCCATACAGACTATCATCCATTAAGTTAGTTTCCAACTCCCAGGACTAAACATGAGTTCCACTGGGTTCAACTCAACTTTGGTTTGCTGCCACTGTCTCTTGAATACCTTCAAAAACATACAAACAAAAATCCATACTCAAAATCAGATTGTAGTCCTATAGTTTCGACTAATCCACAAAACACCAATTGAAACTACAGAAAAAAAAACCCTTTGTATAATCAACGAAAACCCCCTCAACTAATTGAGAATAACCAGGATTTCAAAACCCAATTAAAACTTCAAAGATTTAACAGAACCCTAAAAAAAAAAATCAACGAAATCCCTAATTGATGTTAATGTTACTTCAATCACCACAGAGAATTGGTGGTGAACGAGAAAGAAAATAGAAAGAAAAACGAGATCCACGAAATACCTAATTGATGCTACTGTTGTTATCATACGAAATCCCTAAAAAAAAAATCGACGAAATCCCTAATTGATCGACGAAATCACCATGAGTGTTGCTGCTTGTGGTGACGGAGGTGTTGCTACTGGTGTTCGTGAGATCTATTGTTGCTGCTGGTGGTGATTGTGGTGCCCATAAGGATACGTAGAAAGAAGAAAGAAGAAAAAGAAATGAGAGAAGAAGAAGAGAAGGTAAAGGGTATGTTCGGCTTTTTCAAAATTAAAAAGAACTAAATTTAGTCAAAATTATTTGACCTGGGGTTTTTATGCCACTTTTATTTGAAACGGTTTTTATTTGGTAGAAATAATATGACCGGTTTTTTCCTATCACAAGTTTGTTCACCTAGGGGTTTTGTCACTAATTTTGTTTAAGAAATGAGCGAATGTAGTTAAGCAGCTTAAAAACTACATGCTAGTAACAAATGATAAACCCAAACTTAAAAACATAATCAAATACTCGCTACTGTTTCGATTGTTTTGCAACATATTCACACAGTTAGTTTTTTTTTTTTTTCCCGTACACCCCGTTTGGTGGTTTTGTAATCTCTTCTGAAAATAATGCTACAAATCAATTTTGCTTTCAGTTTTCTTATCTTAGTGTGAAACTGGGAATATCAACAGAAGATGACGAAATTTATTCAGCTCAACCTTAAAATATTTTTTTTACAAGTGATTATATGCTGCAATCCATATTAACAATATTTACACTTGTAAAAAAAACTACGGAATGAAACGATAAGTTAAGAGAGAGAATAATAACACTTAATCCCCTATTACGGAAATAACACTTGATTAACCATTACAATTATGTGGGATTTGAGTGGCCGGAGGATTTACCCAAGTTACTTCTATCATTTTAGTTTTCTCCGACATCTCGAACTTTCTCAAACTTTTCTGGATGATAGAACTTGTAAGAGTTACGACCATCCCTTAATTTGCCAAGTGTAGATATATTGTGGGGGAGATTATTACTCGAAAAATCTCAAAATGGTGGGTTATTTTGTATGTTGTTGATGTGGTATGTGGAGAGAGAGTATGGATCATGTATTGATGATCAATTTTTGTTAATTTGATAGAAAGATCTTTCTCCTTCCAAGTCTGAACTTAAACCAAACGAGAGTTTTAAGTATCGAGACAATCAACGAAGATGATCAAAGAAAAGATTTTTACCCTCTACCTTACTCTCTCTGTCTAAGTCTATATATATATCTATGAAGATAGTGGAGTAGTTAGCTCATCCCACAAAGTCTGTGATATGCACGCCTCATGCATTCTTGTAACAGCAGTAAGCTACTTTGAAGGGTTTAGTTGATTCATAATTCTTAATGAAAATCTATCCATTAATTGGATGAGTTGAATAATTACAATTGTTGTTTGATGTGGTGACTCATTTAAGTTGATTTGTATTATTCGTCTGTTAAGCAGGATACGATGATCCGCAGTGGTACTACTAGTTCAACTGCTCAAACTTGTATGGCTTCAGTAATTGGTGTCGAACTGTCAATCAATGGTGTAATAATGATACATTAAAAACTTCGGAGGTCCTTGCAAGAGCCGGGAAATAATTATATAGAGGGGGCCAAAAAAAAAAACAGTACAGATAAACTAAAGAAGCTTCATCGTCCAGTAGCAATAGGTTTTCTGAAAAATAGGCTTGGCTTGGCGGGCATAAAATTGTACTTGGGTGGGCCTACGGTCATGGGGGCACGTGCCTCATGGCAGATGATGTCATACAGCATCTCCAATGGGAAGTTGGTTTCCGTCTTATGTGCAAGTCCTTTTTTACGGAATTGAGATCAAAATCTTCTTAAATTTGGGAGGTAAAATAAAAAGCTGAAAATGGGTCATATGACCATATGTCATAAAGTGTGGGAGCAATGGACTTGTAAAATATAGGTCTGGGTGAAAAAAATATGGGAAATATTAGCCATATATACCTTTTGGTTTAAACTTTATTCTTTTTCTTAGTTTTTTCTCTCTCTTATTTATTTTCTCTCTATACAATTAAAATTAATCGCGAGAAATGTCTTAACTTCCGAAATATAAGTCGGATTTTAATAAAATTTATATATTTGGAAAATGCTCCAAAATCTCTACAAAACAAGATCCATTGTTAATATGAAATTCGAAGAAAAAAAAAATTGAACCAGGCCGAGGATACATTATGCACCCAGGTGCAACTCGCCCAAAACCTATTTTCTATAAGAATATGCATTATGCACCCAGGTACAACCTGAACAAATATTTTTTCTATAAGAATCAAAAAAATATGCATTATGCACCCAGGTGCACCTTTCCAAATCCTATTTCCTATAAAAATATGCATTATGCACCCAGGTGCAACCTTGCCAAAACCTATGTCCTGCCAGAAAATATCTTATGCACTCAGGTGCATCATGTGTATTTCATAGATAAATTTAGGTCTATCCTACTAATCACCTGCATTATATAATGCATAACTAAAATCACTAGTTCATGTTCTCTAAAAATAAATTCAGTGCCATTACCATATATATTCACCATTAAAACATTAACCAAAATGAAAAATAAGAGGAACTACCAAAAATTCAAAAACATATACCTTATGCACTCAGGTGCATCTGGGCCAAAAACCTATTTTTCTGTCAAGATATATATTATGCACTCAGGTGCATCTTGTGTATTTGGTGGATACATCTCGGTTTTTCAGCTGCAATATCTATATATTCATCAAAGAATAATCTTATTAGACATTTCCAACTATAATCTCACTGGGTTTTTTATTACTGCTGGTTCTAAAACCATTCCATCTTCTTCCCTGTAAAGCAATAGTTCAATCACACAACAACCCATGACTTTAATCAATTCAAACTTCTAAAATCACCTTGAATCTCAAGAGAACTTCCTATGCACCTGCAATATATAATGCATAAATAAAATCACTAGTTCATATTCTCTAAAATAAATTCAGCGCCATTACCATATATATTCACCATTAAAACATTAACCAAAATGAAAAATAAGAGGAACAACCAAAAATTCAAAAACATATACCTAATGCACTCAGGTGCATCTGGGCCAAACACCTATTTTTCTGTCAAGATATACATTATGCACTCAGGTGCATCTTGTGTATTTGGTGGATACATCTCGGTTTTTCATCTTGTGTAACATCATACTCAGATTTATTGTGACTTCAAGTTGTGGGGGAATACCTATTTTGAAGTTGCAGATATGCTCCATGCCAGTAAACCCACATACGAAGTCATCTGAAAGAGTTAATCTGTTATTGTGCTTTCTTACCATATTTATTTGTCATCATTTTTTTTTTAACCTGACGATTGCTAGAAACAAAACTCCATTATACAAATACACACACACCTACTGGTTTCACATGGTCGTGGATTTCTTCCGGTGAATCCCATTGTTTCTTGTCCATATTACAACCACAGATGGACAAGAAAAAACTCCCCAATTTCAAATCACATCAAGAAAATCATGGATTGAATACCAGCTACACGTAATTTCAGATCACATCAACAACAAAAAAAAAAAAAAAACTCCCCAAATTAAATTTATCCTAACAATTGGACATGCTTCGATTTTACCTCCCCAATTTCATTTCTTAATCACTAATTCAAGAGTTCACAAAACAAAATCACCAATCACCCAAGTCAACAGTTTGTACATAAAAACAGCTCCCATGTCGACATAAATCATCCCTTAAATTTGTTGATGTTGTTCCACCCAAGCCCTTTGCAATTAACTGCTGCAATATTAATGACTTCATGTAACATCAAACCATCGATCTATTTCTTCTATTACCATCATATTTATGTAAACTTTCCATCAACATCTCCACCTGCTTCAATCATTTTGAGTTCACGCCGTAAATCAAACATTGTTGTTGCCGGCTCTCGGATCGACTGGTTAATATTTCATGGTTAGGGATTGTTGATTAAGATATAAGTCATGGAATTGGTGGTGCTGGTGGCTATATTGGTGATGGTGGAGTTGTTGATACGACGGAGGAATTGTTGATGTTGGTGTTCGTCATGGAGTCGGCGGTGTAATCGAAGAGAAATAGACTTTGGTTGAGTCGAGAATAAATCCAAGAGAATAGAAAAGTTTTAGTTTTCTCGTACAAGAAGGGGAATATACGTAACTTAATAATACATATTATACTTTTAATTTGGCTAGAATGTCCATGGTGGCTATATGAACCATAAATTTGAAACTATGCCTATTTGAAAGGTTGGCATAGTTTACTTGTCTTTTAGACTCAGGAATTCAAATCTAGGGCCTATTTAACCAAAAAACTGAAATCAAAACATCTCCAACCATAAACTTCTGTATATTGGTTAGAAATTTTTTAAACCCTTGATTTTAAAGTTAAATATATTAGTAACCATAGATATTGCTGACTAGGATTTTAACATCCTTAGAGCTTCTCCAATAGAATGTGTGTGAGGGAAAATGTCTTCATCCACGTGGGACACACTTTTATTTTTCCTAAAATATTTCTCCAACCCTAACCTCTTTAACTAACATGTAGATGACATGTTTTTATGTAGGCATCCTCTTGCTCAACCTCTTGTTTCAGAGGTTCACCAAGAGGATGTCTATTCATCCTCATCGGCATTTTTTAATTAAAATTCCATTAATAAAAGGATTATTTCGAAACTAATATCCATTATTTCCATTATTTTTTTTTCTTCTTCTCATCCTTTCTTCCCCATTTGCTTTCTTTCCATTAATACTACGGAAATCAGTAACTTTAATAGCAAACTTTTTAAGCTCTAGGCAGAGAGAAAAAGATAGAAAAGTGATACGGTAACATAAATTTTATTTGTTGACCAGGCTTTGGAAATTGTTCACATATACACATCAGCAGGTGACGCAATCAAGTGTTCGCAAGGCGTACAACCAATTTTGGTTTTCCTATCATATGCATGTGATTGATGTGCTTATTCATATACATAATAAGTCAAGCCGGCATCTTTCAATGTTTCCACGAACAGAATTAACACAACCATTAAAGAATAATATGATGGCCATACAATTGTAATCATGGTTTACTGCCACACAATATTGGAGTTCAGCAAAGACTGTGTATGTATAACTGGCCTCAGATTAATGGAGATTGTTATATTTTTTGATGAAACCAAATCAAATAAAATCATTAACCGGAAGACAACTGGCCAGGAAAGAAGTTAATAGATAGGTGGGTTGGAGAAAAGATTTGTTTTCCTCCTTGTATCTAGGAAAATCGATTGCCATATAAGATAAAGGATGTCTTCCCATAGTGCCACATATGAAGCTAACCACAAAACCATTGGAAAAGCTCTTAGAAAGAACCTCTAAAATTAGAGGATGAGTTAGAGGATGTGCAACTAACTTACACATTAGCTTTACATTAAATCCCCACATTCCCGTTGGAGAAGAATTTTTGTTAAAAATAAGATAAATTCTATGTGACCTAGTTAATAATTAATTGAGAATGTCCCATTAAAGATGCTCTGAGACACTGATGTACAGTAGGAATGTTATAAAATTCCACGACGCAAGATGCTTTTTACCCACACATGTTTATTATCATCTCGGATTTAGATGGTGAGAAAATTGATGAGAATTTGATAATGCATGTGGGTAAAGCTAAATTTGAAAATTTAATAGTAATAAATGGATGATCTCAGTGATTCGAAAATGAATCTGTATTAGATGATTAAAGGTGATTTAACCACCAAAAAAATCTTTGACTATCAAAATTGAATACGATGTAATTATTTGTACAGTCGGAGGAACAAAAGTTTTGATCCTTATACAGTGAAAGAGATTTAAGGGATGCTTAATATTTGGTACCCACCAAATAACCAACACATTGCTTTGGTATCCAACATTTAGAATGTTTATGGTTGGTACGTACATGAACTAATCATGGGCCATCAAATCTAGCCGTTGAACTAACTTTTTTTTTTGTGAAAACTTGTCGTACTTCCTTTGTTCATTTCCCAATTCTAGAACACTGTAAATTCGACATTAGATTATAGAAGTCCATGCGTAAGGGATGCTGTTTCAAAAAATGTGTTTTTGAAACATTGAAAGTCATTTTTCTATTTTCACACATAAATTCAGTTATATCGGGGAAAAAATAAAAATGATAATTGATCACGTAAGATATACCGTCCACTTTTGTTATGACTGAGCGCGACTCCATCCTCTAGCAGTGTTGAGGGTAGCACTTGTTCTTGCTGTAAGAGAATTATGGATCGTTTTGGCGACCACGCAATTCATTGTGCGAGTGAGGTTGGCGTGAAGTACCGACATGACATGGTACGAGATCTATTTGTTGAGTTATGCTATAAGGCAGTTGTAGCTGCCAGAAAAGAAGTGTCCTTTGGCCCTACATCGGATAGGCACACCCCTCCTAAACTGGCGGACATCATGGTCTACAACTGAGAAAACGACCGAGACATATGTTTCGATGTCACTGGTGTTTCACCATTCTCAAAATGTGGTAACCGTGCCTTTACACCTGGTTATGCCATCTCCAACGCCATCATTTGTAAACGCAACAAATATGTCGACCTATGTTCGTCTCATGGATGCGGATTTGGTGTTCTGACATTTACAACTTTGGGAGAATTGAGTGATAATATTATTACTCTCCAGAAAAGATTGAAGAACTGCATGGCCAGCCATGATGTCAATAATACTTTGGGCAGTTTCATGTTTCATAGATTGGGTATCATTATTCAGAAGGGTATCGGGGCGCAACTTGTAGTGCGTCTCCCGTCCTAATCTTTGTAAAGTATTGTTGTTTTAGTTTCTTAATAAAAACCTTCGTGGCCCCCTTTCATAATAATAATAACAATCTCAGCCCCTCATCCTCTTCGGCTCCCTTGGCTAGGTTACCCATGAGGCTCGCCTGTAGGTTAGCACAACAACTTTTTCAATTAATGTGGTAATATGTTGTTGGAGCTTATCTTGTTAGGCTTCCAACTAGTTAATGTTGGAGAAAATGAGTTTTATTGGTTTGGTTTTATAGTCTTGGTGGGAATGGAACTTAGGACCTTTGGGTCTCTAAGAGCTCTTACTCATTTTCTTATGAGTGAATGAAATAGAACCTTTAGTCCCACATTGGTTATGACTAAAGAATAGTTCCACTACTTAACTAATCTATTATGGATAGTTAGTAAAACAATGTGGGTGGAATGGGTGGGGCGAAATATTTTTGCTTACACTAAGGCTTGGGCTTCGGGCTCGAGCTCGTTCTTCGCCGTGGACAGGACAATCAAGACTTACCTCTTTTTGACAAAATTCTTTTAATTTATTTCCATAAATATTTTAAATCAAAATAAATTTTGTCATAATGTTGTGCATGTTATGGGGGCATCTGATTCGTGCAACATTATCTTGTTACCAAGTTTAAAATATGACGACATATTTCGACATTGATTTCTTTCCAAAAAATCAAATATACTCGCATAAATTTGAGTTAATGCCATAGCTGTTTTCTGTCCGTTTTTAAACTTTATTGCCTTGAATGGCGCAAGGAATTGATTCTCCATCAATTGCATTTATCGCACCTCTCCGTTTTCTACTATAAAAGAGACTCAAAACTTTTATTATTTTTTGTGTCCAAAAGAGCTACTATCCTCTTATTTTCGTCTCTCTCCCTCTGTGTGGTTTTTTCATTCTTTGTGCCATTGCTGTTAAGTTCGTAAGAGTGGGCAAGTATTGTAGTGCTAACAATACTTGCAACAGGCATTTTTATCTTGGATACAACTTGACCACATGGTATAGGCATCACTCATTCTTGAGGCGTACCGGTCAACTATTGTGTTAAGGACAGCGTGTTGAACACGTGACTCTGTCTTCTGTTTGCTATCCATTGAGTGCTTTTTTATCTTTCAGAATCTTTACTTCTAACTTCTTCACATCTTCTTTTTAGTGTTTTATTGTTACAGTCGCAACAATCTTAACATAATATCTTCTGTCTGTAACAATGGGTAAGAACGATGTTGAAAGGCCAGCAAAATTTTCTGGAAAAAATTTCAAAAGATGGCAATCGAAGATGTTATTTTTTCTGAGTTATCATGACTTAGATCATTATGTTTTGGTTCCTTTTGATGAGGGTTTTAAGGATATGGGACGTGAACTTGAGTTGGAGGATTGGGTTAGGCAGAACTATATGGCCAAAAATCATATTATGAACTGTTTAGAAGATTCATTGTATGACTTTTACATTGCGAAACAGAAATTTAATGCTTTTGATTTATGGGCTGCTTTGGAGGCAAAATACCAAGCTGAAATTGCTGGAAGTAAGAAATTCTTGGTGGCTAGGCTTTATGATTACAAGATGACAAATGACAAGTCTGTGGTTGATCAATTTCTTGAACTCCAGAAAATTATGAATGAAATTCTTGCGGAAGGTATGGTGATTGATGAAACTTTTCAAGTGTCTACTGTCATCGAAAAATTGCCTACTTCCTGGTCCGAGTACAAGAAGAAACTGAGACATGAAACTTCCGAAATTACTATGGTTGATTTGGGTAAGAAGATTCAAGTAGAAGAAATGTTGTGCTCCAAGGAAAAGAACGTGTCTTCTGCAAGGGACGTATCTAACAAAGCTCATGTGACTGAACACAAAGGTTCCAATGCTGACAAGAACCGAAACAACTCCAAGAAACCCCCAGGAAAGAAAGGTATGTTTCAAAAACCAAAATCTAGCATTAATAAAATTAAGGGTGATTGCTATGCGTGTGGAAATCCTGGCCATATGGCGGTTCACTGTAGAAACCGTAAGGACCTTAAAAAGAAAAATAATGCTAATTTAGTTGAAAACAAAAAAGATGAATTTTCTGGCACGGTGTCTGAAGTAAATTTGGTAACAAATGTGAGAGATTGGTGGGTAGACTCTGGTGCTACCAAACATGTCTGTGGAAACAGAGATATGTTCATCTCCTATAATAAGGTAGGGGAAGGAGAAAAACTCTATATGGGTAACTCATCTGCATCTTCGGTTGTAGGAAAGGGCAAAGTTGGGCTCAAGCTCACTTCTGGCAAGACTCTCACTTTGAATGAAGTTCTTCATGTTCCAGACATCTGCAAAAATCTTATTTCTTGTGCTGTTTTAGATGATAAGGGTTTTAAAATTGTAATAGAATATGGGAAATGTGTTGTAACTAAGGGTAAGGATTATGTGGGGCAGGGTTATAAGACCGAGGGTCTGTATAAGCTTAATGTAAACTCTGCTATAATGAATAAGAATGATTCTTCTTCTTATGTTTGTGAGTCTTTGGATGTTTGGCATGGTAGACTTGGACATGTTAATTATAAGTCAATGCATAAACTAGACAATGTAGGCTGCATACCCAAATTCAGTTTGGAAAAGGAACATAAATGTGAAATATGCGTAGAATCAAAGTATGCTAGAAAACCTTTTAGCAAAAATATTCATAGAAATTCTAAACCCTTAGAATTAATTCACTCAGACCTAGTTGACATGAAATCGGTTCAAACTAGAGGTGGTAAGAAATGGTTTGTTACTTTTATAGACGACTGTACTAGGTACTGTCATATATACTTGCTTAGAGGTAAGGATGATGCCTTAGAAGCCTTTAAGATGTATAAATTAGAAGTTGAAAACCAATTAAATACTACCATTAAAACAGTTAGGTCTGACCGTGGTGGTGAGTACAGAGTTCCGATAGGAAATTTCTGTGTGGAACATGGCATTATTCACGAGGTTACCTCTCCTTATTCACCTCAATCCAATGGTGTATCTGAACGTAAGAATCGTACCCTTAAGGAGATGATGAATGCCATGTTAATTAGTTCAGGATTACCTTAGAACTTGTGGGGGGAAGCTGTCCTCTCAGCTTTCTATATCCTAAATAGAGTACCCTTTAAAGGATCAGATAAAACTCCATATGAATTGTGGAAAGGTATACAACCTTCTTTTGCTTACTTCAAAGTGTGGGGGTGTTTGGTGATAAGTGCATATTGCACATATATTTTGTGCTAGTATTTGTTAGTTTTCTTGCAGATTATTATGTACTATGCTTGTTTTCTCTTATTTGTGTGCTATTAGGTGAATAATCCAAAAAGAAGTGAATTTGAGCTTAGTTGTGCAATGAAAGAAGCTAGCTAAGAGTGAAGAAGTGCCAAAGACCAAATGTAACTCGTTCAAATACAAGATTTCTACTCTTCATTGTGTAGAGGACGAAAACTCTGAGACAATAGCGAAAGAACGGAGTCATTCGGAGTTCGTACGAAGAAGTTACGGACAAAACAAATACAAGGGAAAAATTGTCATTTTATAGGGAAGTACTATTGGCATCCTCACTATATGCTAAGGGGCAGTCAAATATTGCTGAAGGCACCCAGTCTGATTACTCAAGGGGGGTGTCAAGATTCAAATGATGCTAAAAGCACCCGACTATTTTACTTGGGGCTGCGACCGTCATCTTTTGCATGCATGCCGGAGGAAAAACAGGGAAGGACGGAACTCGAGTTTGCAATGGTGAGCTCGGGTTTACTGTTGGTAGTGAACAACAGAGAAGATGAACCATAACAGGGATATGAAGGAACTGTTGGCTTCTGTGATGATGATTCTGTACTCGATGAATTTTCATGCTGATGATGGAGAAACTCGTGATGTTTCACGTCAACGAGAATGATGAATAATGGAGCTATAAAGATGCTGCCATAATACTGAAGTTCTGTTGACAACAAACGATGGCAGTAATGGGACGACTAACATGTCAAGAGAGCTCGAGACGCTGCTGCCAAGGGACGACGAGATGGTTGCTACCATCGATTGGTTGGGAGAATCAACTCGAGAGAAGATGAAGAGAACACGATGGTGCTGTTGAGAGAATAACGAAATCGAGTTGGATCTGACGATGAACGATGAAGGGAGACGTTGCTGCTTGGACGAGATAGAGAAGTTAACTCGAAATGAAACCGAGCTCGGCAGTAATTATTAAACTCTCCAAACAGCTGCACATATTTTACGTGTATAGGCGTGCTGACCGTGTATACAAGTTGTTGTAACTTAGAACTGATTTCACTCATTCTTTGTTGTAAAGTCCTATTCCACAGACATTAGGTTTAGTCCTTCGTATTCTCAACTGTACCTATTCTTTAGCTCCGTTGTTACGCTCTTTTAGTTTCGTAACTTGTAATCTATATAAATACTGATCAATGAATCAATCTCAACAGTTGTATGAGATACAAAAACCCAAAACCCAGATTTCTTCATGGTAATCTAGAGCTAGGTTAAAAATTTTTTTCTCTCCCTCTCAACAACTGATCAATCATGTCAACTGATGATGAAACTCAAACTCCTCCTTCTTCACAACCTTCTTCTCCAAAGAAAAATTCCAACACACCCAAGAAGGATTTAGTTCTATCACCATCATCTCCATATTATGTCCATCCTGCTGACAATCCTACCACCGTTATCTTCACACCTCTCTTGACCAGTGACAACTACTGCATCTGGGAAAGGGGAGTTAGAAAAGCCCTAAGTGCTAAGGCTAAACTAGGATACATCGATGGTTCCATTCCGAAACCAGAAGATCCAATTGATATCCTCCATTGGACTCGTGCAGATGACCCGTGGGTAGTCAAGGTTAATTCTTCGTGGACCCGATGTCCAGATCCAGCGTCATGGCTTTTCCTTCTGCAAGAGCTCAATGGCTGGAAATCAAAAACCGGTTCTCCCATAAGAATGCACCTAAGTTGTTTGCCCTGAAACAGTCCATCTCTGCTCTAAGGCAAGAAAACAACAACAAATGCTGTCTACTTTACCCATTTGAAAACTCTTTGGGATCGGATGGATTCGTTCGGACCTTTGGTGCCGTGTATCTGCGCTCTTTGGGAAGGATTTTGTCGAACATCACAATCAAGATCGTTCTATGGAATTCCTCCAAGGGTTACATGATAGGTTTTCACCACTTCGTAGTCAATGTTTATTGATGGAACCGATGCCCTCTCTTCTAAGCTTTACAACTGTTCGTCGGAGGAAGAGCACAAGGTATAAACTCCTCCTCTATTTCTCGATTGATTCTCATCGTTGAATGTCTCTCGCATGATGATGCAAATCGATCACAGCACCATCCCTTCCATAACCCGGACATAGTAATGGCAATAACAAGCGCCCTCGTCCATTTTGTGACCATTGCACTAAGCATGGACACACCCGTCAAACTTGTTGGAAGTTGAATGGATATCCCAAGCAATCCACCAAAGCCGAGACACCAATCGCAACACTCTTATGTCATTGCTGTTGCCCCCGCACATCACGCCGTTGAATCTATACAAGCAGCTCCAGCCATCTCGGCTGCGCTCGAAGATGCTCGGCTTATGAATTTGTCGATCCTGACAACGCCGGCAAGACCACAACTTCACATGCCAACTCAAGCAGTATGATTCTTTCATGTGCCTCTCTTACTTGGATTATCGACAACGGTGCTACACACCACATCTGTTCGACTTTGTCTTGTTTTCAATCTTACACATGTGTACTGAACCCTATCATGGTTCAAATTGCACGATGGCTCTAACATCTCCGTAACACATACCGGGATTGTTAAACTTTCCCCAACTATTACGTTGCTCAATGTATTTTACATTCCAAGTTTTAAATTCAACTTGATTTCCGTCAACATTACAAGCTCAGCAAATTGCGTCTTACCTTCTCACACGCGTCTTGTGTCTTCCAGGACCTTCAAACGAGAATGGAGATTGGATGGAGTAAGCGTATAGCTGGACTCTACCATTTCATTTTTCAGTCCGTTTCTTCTCTAGTTTCAAATAAGCCATTCGACAAATGGCACTGTCGTCTAGGCCATCCACATGTGGATTGTGTTGATTTTTTAGCTCGAAAATTTACTTTCATTACTTCTTCGTTTAAACACTTGTGTGATGTATGCCCCAGGGCAAAGCAATCTCGACTTAAATTTAATAAAAGTGTTTCGTTTCTACACATCCTTTTCAATTGGTTCATGCCGACATTTGGGGACCTTTTTCTCCCGCTTCTCTAACTAGTGCGAAGTATTTTCTTACAATTGTAGATGATTACTCTCGATGCACTTGGGTATTTTTAATGAAAGTCAAATCAAACTTTAAAGTTTCTCAAATATTTTTTTGCTTTGTTATCAAACAATTTGGACGAAAAATCACCAAAGATCTCCTCCTGGTATTAATCCTTTACTCATCCCACAACTCCAGACTTTTAGGTCTGACAATGGTTCTGAGTTTAAATCCAATGCTCTTCAAACTTGGTTTCATGAAAATGGCATTTTACATCAAACAAGTTGTGTCTATACTCCACAACAGAATGGCATTGTCGAAAGAAAGCATCGCCACTTGCTCAATGTGGCACGTGCCTTGAGATTTCAAGCAAATCTACCTATTCAATTCTGGGTGAATGCATATTAGCCGCAACTTACCTCATTAATAAACCGCCTACGCCAGCTTTATCACATAAATCACCGCATGAAGTTCTTCTACATGCTCCACCTGATTATTCTTCTTTACGCGTCTTTGATGTCTCTGTTTTGGTAGAAACACTCACCAATTCACAAGTTTGATCAACGTGCCAAACCGGGATTTTTATTGGGTATCCTTATGGTCAAAAAGGATACACAATTTATGATCTTGAATCTAAATCCACTTATGTATCTCGTGATGTGGTATTTCATGAGAATGTCTTTCCTTTTAATGACTTAGCTAACTCTATTCCTAAGTCATCTCTCCGTCGGACACTCAATCGACTATACCTGTATGATTCCATACCGGATTCTATAGAACGTCACCTACACAAGCCTCGTTGTAATTGTTTCTCCACCCGATAGTTCTTCTCCTACTTGTTCAAAGAATCATTCTGAACAATCGATCCCCGACAGCTCTGTTCAAATTTCCGCTGCACCAATCCCTGCTATTCCACGTACTTCACAGGGTACTTTATCTCCAACTGCTGACAACAGTTCTAAATCTTCGTCTGTTGAACCACAACATTCTTCGACAGTACCTTCTCTTGATTCTATCCTTCCTGAGACTAATTCTGATTCCCATGGTCTCTTGTCTCAGCCAATTATTGGTGAATCTCCAAGGCAACCTCATGGCGATACACCTGATCATGTATCTCCGTCATCGCCTACAACAGATCTATTCAGCACAACCTTCTCATGCAGATCCGTGCATGGAATCGCACCTCCCGCATCGCACTCGCGCTCCCATTCGAGATCGTCATCCACCTTCTTATTTACAAGACTATCATTGCTCACTGCTACTACTAGTGATTTTAATAACACTTCTCTTACCCGATGACTAAATATCTAGCTTATGACAACTTCAGTCCATCTCATCGAGCATTCTTGGCTTCTGTCATTCTTACTGCAGAACCCAAGTCCTTTTCTCAAGCAAATATGTGTCCTAAATGGCGTGCTGCCATGGCCAAAGAAATTATGGCTTTGGAAGCCAATAACACTTGATTCTTGTCGATTTACCGCTTGGGAAACAGCCATTGGCTGTAAATGGGTTTTTCAAAATAAAGTTTAATGCCGATGGCTCAATCGAGCGATATAAAGCTCGCCTTGTAGCCAAAGGATACACACAACAAGAAGGTGTTGATTATTACGACACTTTTGCTCCTGTAGCTAAACTAGTTAATGTTCGTGTTTTACTTTCCATTGCAGCTCTCAAAGGATGGTCTCTTCATCAATTGGATGTGAATAATGCGTTCCTTCAAGGCGATCTGGATGAAGAAATTTACATGAAGATTCCTCCTGGTCTAGCACGCAAAGGTGAGTCCAAAGTTTTTAAACTTCAAAAATCTCTTTATGGACTAAAACAAGCCTCTCGTCAATGGTTTGCAAAACTTTCTTCGGTTTTGCTTTCTGAAGGTTTTAAAAAGTCATTATGTGACAACTCTCTTTTCACATATCATCATGGAACAACATCAATTTTTGTTCTCGTTTATGTTGATGACATCATTATCACTGGCACAGATGATGCTTTCATTAATTCTCTCAAATTGCGTCTTGCATCTCATTTCTCTATTAAAGATCTGGGTCGCCTGCAATATTTTTTAGGCATTGAGGTTTCTAGATCTTCAAAGGGAATTTTCTTATGTCAACGAAAATATATTCTTGACATTCTACAAGACTCGGTCTATCAGGGCTCGTGTTTCCACTTTCCCAATGGATACACACGTAAAATTGCTTCCTACCGACGGTGTAGAATTACTTGATCCAATAAGTCCTTTTCGTCGTCTCATTGGTCGTCTTTTATATCTCACTGTCACTCGTCCTGACATCACTTACTCGGTCAATTATCTGAGTCAATTTCTCCAACATCCTAGATCTGTTCATATGGATGCTGCTCATCGCATCTTGCGATATCTTAAAGGAACTATTGGTCATGGAATTTTTCTATCTTCATCCAGTGCTCCTTCTCTTCATGGTTACACTGATTCTGATTGGGCTGGCTGCCCAATCACGAGACGTTCGACCATTGGATATTTTATCACCTTAGGTAATAGTCCCATTTCCTGGAAATCCAAGAAACAAATTCTCGTGGCTCGTTCATCTCACAGGCCGAATATCGAGCTTTGGCTAATTTAACTACCTGAACTACAATGGTTAGTTTATCTTCTCAAAGACATGCATTTTTCATGTCCTCTTCCTATCACCGTTTCATGTGATAGTCAAGCAAAGAATTCACATTGCTCAAAATCCAAAGATTTCATGAGCGTACAAAACACATAGAGATTGATTGTTATTTCGTTCGTGAGAAGTTATTAAGTGGTTTGATTCTGCCAAAACATCTACCTTCTTCTGCTCAGCTAGCTGATGTGTTCACTAAACCTCTCGGAGCTCCACAATTTGGTCGTTTGGTTAGCAAGTTGGGCGTTCGATCAGGTTCTACCGCTCCAACTTGAGGGGGGGTATTAAACTCTCCAAACAGCTGCACATATTTTACGTGTATAGGCGTGCTGACCGTGTATACAAGTTGTTGTAACTTAGAACTGATTTCACTCATTCTTTGTTGTAAAGTCCTATTCCACAGGACATTAGGTTTAGTCCTTCGTATTCTCAGCTGTACCTATTCTTTAGCTCCTGTTGTTACGCTCTTTTAGTTTCTGTAACTTGTAATCTATATAAATACTGATCAATGAATCAATCTCAACAGTTGTATGAGATACAAAAACCCAAAACCCAGATTTCTTCAGTAATAAGAAGAAAAGTTGGTTGCTGCCAACTTTGATGGAACTCAAGCCTGCTGCCATTGACGGTGATAGTCGGTAGGGAAATGATAACGAGAAAACATGAAGGCTACTACCAATGGAGCTCGGTTTGCTGTTGGTCGAGAGCTGTTGGCTGAGCTCGGGCAGAGAACGTGATGGCATGCATAGGTGAGGGTGAGCTAGTGGCAGGCGTTGTAATTTAGTAAAGTAGTTTTTCTATGAGTAAACGATGCTCTCTTTCTTTACAGGTTGTGTTCTGCACATCTGTTGCATTTTGTTGCCTCAATTATGACTTCAACTTTCCTTTTAGTTTGCAGATATATATGTTTCTTGTTAAACACTATCTTATAAAGTGGACCTAAATTCTGTGAATCAAGTTTTCTGGGTTTATATTCTTCTGAAGAAAGTACATTTTACAGTCTCACGATAGCAATGGTACGCCAATCTCGCTTTACTTGGGACTTGGCCTGCCAGCACATAAAGCACATGGTAATGAGATGCCAGGAAAGAGATAGAAATGGTGGGATGATTACTGTTTGAGACCCACCCTGTAGTGCGCATAACAGAAAGAAAAGAAAAACAAAAGCATCCACCTATTTGGTGCGTAGAGCACTGCCAAAAGTAAATGAAAAGAAATTAGGGGAGAGAGCACCAGCAGTAATGGAAACCATCATCACCTTGCACGATGGTTTGGGTCATTTTCCCCCTATAAATAGAGCTCGACTTCTCCCCAACAATCATCTCTACACACCTCTCCATCTCCCACACTTCTTTCATTTCCTCTTTTTCTTTCATTCCTTCTTCTGTTTTTATTTGCTAGTACTTTTAATTATGAGTAGCTAAATTTCTATCTAGGATTAGAGAGGAAATCCTACTATATGTGCTAAAATGTTTTGACTATTTTCTATAATAATTCTCTTGGTCCCTATTCTTGATTAAATAACGATAATGATTTTCTTCATGTGTCCTATGATGCTTGATAATTGATTTATATATTTTATGTTAGAGACTAGCATTTTATAGTGAAGAAGATTGTTAATTCTTTGAGAAAAATAATTGCTTAAAAAGATTTAGTTTCCGAGACGTATTATTTGTCCTAAATCGTCTTGAGTAAATTTGGGAGAATGTTATAGGGAATAGTTATAATCATTTAGTATGTGTACTAGTGATGGAATCTTGACATCCTAGACTCTTTTAATTGAACACAAAAATCATTTTTAGCATTTCCATTATTTTATAAAGTTTTATAAAAATCACCATCTTTTTGTCTAAAAACCAAATCTTTAAAAAAGTCCGAGAAACGAATCCCAATACTTACCACTTGTAAAACTGCATCAGTTTTTGGCGCCGTCGACGCGGACTTGCCTTTAGGTTAGGTTTTAGATTTTTATTTTTATTTTCTTTTTAGTTAAATTTTAAATTTTAGTTTAGTTTAGTTTTTGTTTTATTTTATTTTACTTGGGTATTTTTCTTGTTCTTTTTCTTTACTGTGCAGGTAATATTCTATATTTATTGTGGAATTGCCTACCAAAAGAGATAAGTAACAAAACTCAACTTTTTATTTTTATTTTTATTATTTATCTTTATTTTCCTTTTGTATATAATTTTTCTAAAAAAAAAAAAAAAACGAGCACACACCAATTGCTTCACTAGTATTATTGCTTGTGTATGCGACGTTGGAAACGGGTAGAAGATAGACTTGTAGAAAACGACCTTTTTAATTTGAGTCCGACCCGTTACACGGATTTAGGTGGTCATTCTATTTTTTCCGAAATGGTTAATGAAAATGATGAAGGTGAAGTCCTTCCAACCAAAACCCTTAGGGACCGTTTAAACCCGTCTAGAGTTATACGTGAACCTGGGGTTGTTTTACCGGCCACTACTGTGAAGTTTGATATTAAACCTGGAACATTTGGCATGCTACGTAAGTTTAGGGGAGTAGAGAATGAGAACCCGTATACCCATATCCGTGACTTTGAGATGATTTGTGACACCATGAGTTATCCGAATGTCACCAAAGACGATGTTAGATTACGGTTGTTTCCCTTTTCCCTAGAAGAGAGAGCCAGTGAGTGGTATCATATCATTCCTTCCAAAACAATCACTACCTGGGATGGGCTTGTAGAAGTTTTCGTTAAGAAATTCTACCCACACCATAAGACTGCTGCTATTCGACAGTCTATCCAAACCTTTAAACATAAATTAGGTGAACACCTACACGAATATATAGAAAGGTTTAATGAATTGTTATACCAATGCCCACATCACGTCTTTGATAAAGCCCACATGGCCCAAATTTTATATGAGGGCCTTGATAGTGAAAATGGAATGCAGGTAGAAACAATGAGTGGTGGAGAATTTACCCATCAAAACCCATATGAATGTTTTGACGAGTTGGTTGAGTTAGCTGAAAAGACTCGTCAATGGGATTCAATTAGGGAACCCGAAATAACTAGAAACCCTATCCATATGGTCAATAGAGTTGATAATGGGTCTGACATCCTTAGGCGTCTAGAGGCCTTAGAGATGAACCAAGGGTCCAACCAAACTATGAGTCAATAGTGAGCCCGAGAACATATCCATGTACCAATTGTGGTGATCAAAGTCATATTGGATCCCAGTGCCCCCTGTTTTACCCAACTGAAACTACTCGTGACCAGGTTAGTGTCCTACATGGTGGTATGAACTCTAAATATGAGGGTCGACCCAAGTTTGAACCATACTCTAATACCTATAACCCTGGTTGGAGACATAACCCGAATTTCTCGTGGTCTAAAGGTAACCATCAAGGTGGCCCATCGAGTAGCTCACCACCCGGTTTTTCTAGGAACCAAGCTCAAGTTCAAGAACCGAGCCCCTTTGATAAAAAGGTGTCATCTCTAGAGGAAAGTCTACAACTCTTTATTGACCGTAGTGTGATAAACCAAGCCGAGACTACCCAAAATGTCAACCATTTAAGTCAGAAGCTCGATGAATTTGTCCTGACGAGTCAGCGTAACCAACAAAACAGTGACCGAGCTATTGCCAACCTAGAGACTCAAATAAGTCAACTTTCGAACCAATTAAATGATAGGGAGAATGGGACATTCCCTAGTTAAACAACTCCAAATCCGAAAGGATTTAACCAGTTCAATATATCGGGTAGTTCTAAACATAATGAACATGTCAAAGAAGTTATCACCCTTAGGAGTGGTAAAACTCTAGAGAACTCGGTAGAACCACCTAAGGACAAAAGTCCAGCTGAAAAGGAGACAGAGGTTGACCAAACTTTGTCTGAAAACCTTAATGGGCCTGAGTGTGCTAAGAGTCAAAGTGAGAAAGATATCCCTGAGAGAGTGTACATACCACCTGCACCATTTCCTCAAAGATTATCTAAGAAAAAACCTAGTACATATGCTGAAATCCTAGACATCTTTAAGCAAGTTAAGATTAACATGCCTTTGTTAGATGCAATTAAACATGTACCCGCTATGGCCAAGTTCTTAAAATAAATGTACACTGTCAAGAGAGATGCGAGTGTCCATAAAAAATCCTTTTTGACCCAACAAGTTAGTTCCATAATCTCACAAAAGTACCCAGTCAAATTTAAAGATCCTGGTTGTCCTACTATCATAGGTAAACAAACGATAGACAATGCTCTATTAAATCTTGGGGCTAGTGTGAATCTTTTACCTTTCTCGGTTTATGAACAACTTGGACTAGGGAAGATGAAGCCAACTAAGATAACACTATAGTTAGCCGATAGGTCAGTCAAAATCCCACGTGGAATTATTGAAGACGTTTTGGTTCAGGTAGAAATCTTTATTTATCCTGTTGACTTTGTGATTTTAGACACTCAACCCGTCTCTAGTCCAGATATCAATATCCCAATCATCCTAGGTCGTCCGTTTCTAGCCAATGCAAATGCAGTCATACATTGTCAAAATGGCCTAGTAGAATTTTCCTTTGGGAATCAGAAAATCTCAGTGAACGTCTTTAAGGCGTTACAAGCCCCACCGGATCCTGAACACTATGAGTCTATATTCATGATTGACTCTCTAGTTGAGAATACCTTTACCACCAATAGTGTTAGCGATCCTTTAGAAGCGTGCTTGGCCCATTTTGGAGCTTACTATGATGAGGATAGTCATTTTGAAGAAGTTAATGCGTTGTTAGACTCTGCGCTAGTAATGAATTATGGAAAATGGCAGCGTAAACTAGAACCTCTTCCGTCGACCATAGATAAACCCCTCCCATCATCAGTTCAGGCTCCCACCCTTGAATTAAAGCCACTACCAGATATACTGAAATATGTATTTCTTGGTAATGAGAATACTCTTCCTGTCATAATTGCCTCTGACTTAGAGCCCGACCAGGAAAGTAGACTAGTTAGTGTTCTTCGTGAGCACAAAACTGCAATAGGGTGGACTATATCATATTTGAACGAAATTAGTCCTGCTGATTGTATGCACCACATCTACTTAGAAGAAGGTGCCAAAACTTCAAGAGAAATGCAGAGACGTTTAAATCCTAATATGAAGGAAGTTGTTCGCACTGAGGTGCTCAAGTTATTAGATGAGGGTATCATATACCCCATATCTCATAGTAAATGGGTCAGCCATGTCCAGGTTGTCCCAAAGAAGTCTGGGATTACGGTAGTTGCGAATGCGAATAATGAATTGATACCTACCCGTGTTACTACCGGGTGGAGAGTTTGTATAGATTACCGTAAGCTGAACTCAGCAACTAGGAAATACCACTTTCCTTTACCATTCATCGACCAAATGTTAGAAAGATTAGCGGGCCACAACTATTATTGTTTCCTAGATGGTTATTCTGGTTATAACCAAATCCCTATAGCCCTGGAGGACCAAGAGAAAACAACCTTCACATGTCCATTTGGTACTTTTGCTTACAGGCGTATGCCTTTTGGGTTGTGTAATGCACCCGCAACATTCCAACGTTGCATGCTAAGTATCTTTTCGGACATGGTTGAGCAATTTCTCGAGGTCTTTATGGACGATTTTTCGGTTTTTGGATCCTCTTTCGATGAATGTTTGCACCACCTTACACTAGTTCTAGAACGTTGTAAAGTAAAGAACTTAGTCCTTAATTGGGAAAAGTGTCATTTTATGGTTAAATCTGGAATAGTGTTAGGCCATGTGGTGTCCTCTAAGGGAATAGAAGTTGATAAATCCAAGGTTGACCTAATTTCCAAATTAAGACAACCTAAGAATGTAACTGATGTTAAATCTTTCCTTAGACATGCTGGATTTTACCGTCGTTTCATCAAAGACTTTAGCAAGATTGCTTTTCCTCTATCGCACCTACTTGCTAAAGATACTACCTTTGTATTTGATGAAGCCTGTGTTCAAGCTTTTGAGAAGCTTAAATTATTGTTGACTGATGCACTACTGCCTTTCTTGCATATTATTGTGTGTTACGCGTGTTTTCTCTTATTTGTGTGTTAGAAGGTGAATAATCCAAAAAGAAGTGAATTCGAGCTTAGTTGTGCAGTGAAAGAAGCTAGCTAAGAGTGAGGAAGAGCCAAAGACCAATTGTAACTCGTTCAAATACAAGATTTCTAGCAAGTAGGCTTGAACACAGGCTTAGTTGTGCATCAGTCAACAATAATTTAAGCTTCTCAAAAGCTTGAACACATGCTTCATCAAATACAAAGGCAGTATCTTTAGCAAGTAGGTGCGATAGAGGTAAAGCAATCTTGCTAAAGTCTTTGATGAAACGACGGTAAAATCCAGCATGTCCAAGGAAAGATCTAACATCGGTTACATTCTTAGGTTGTCTTAATTTGGAAATTAGGTCAACCTTGGACTTATCAACTTCTATTCCCTTAGAGGACACCACATGTCCTAACACTATTCCAGATTTAACCATAAAATGACACTTTTCCCAATTAAGGACTAAGTTCTTTTCTTTACAACGTTCTAGAACTAGTGTAAGGTGGTGCAAACATTCATCGAAAGAGGATCCAAACACTGAAAAATCGTCCATAAAGACCTCGAGAAATTGCTCAACCATGTCCGAAAAGATACTTAGCATGCAACGTTGGAATGTTGTGGGTGCATTACACAACCCAAAAAGGCATACGCCTGTAAGCAAAAGTACCAAATGGACATGTGAAGGTTGTTTTCTCTTGGTCTTCCGGGGCTATAGGGATTTGGTTATAACCAGAATAACCATCTAGGAAACAATAATAGCTGTGGCCCGCTAATCTTTCTAACATCTGGTCGATGAATGGTAAAGGAAAGTGGTCTTTCCTAGTTGCTGAGTTCAGCTTACGGTAATCTATACAAACTCTCCACCAGGTAGTAACACGGGTAGGTATCAATTCATTATTCTCATTCGCAACTACCGTAATCCCAGACTTCTTTGGGACAACCCGAACATGGTCGACCCATTTACTATCAGATATGGGGTATATGATACCCGCATCTAATAACTTGAGCACCTCAGTGCGAACAACTTCCTTCATATTAGGATTCAAACGTCTCTGCATTTCTCTTGAGGTTTTGGCACCTTCTTCTAAGTAGATGTGGTGCATACAATCAGCAGGACTAATTCCTTTCAAATATGCTATAGTCCACCCTATTGCAGTCTTGTGCTCACGAAGAACACTAACTAGTCTACTTTCCTGGTCGGGCTCTAAGTCAGAGGCAATTATGACAGGAAGAGTATTCTCATTACCAATAAATACATATTTCAGTGTATTTGGTAGTAGCTTTAATTCAAGGGTGGGAGCCTTAACTGATGATGGGAGGGGTTTATCTATGGTCGGCGGAAGAGGTTCTAGTTTACGCTGCCATTTTCCATAATCCATTACTGGCGCAGAGTCTAACAACGCATTAACTTCTTCAAAATGACTATCCTCATCATAGTAAGCTCCAAAATGGGCCAAGCACGCCTCTAAAGGATCGCTAACACTATTGGTGGTAAAGGTATTCTCCACTAGAGAGTCAATCATGCATATAGACTCATAGTGTTCAGGATCTGGTGGGGCTTGTAACGCCTTAAAGACGTTCACCGAGATTTTCTATTCCCAAAGGAAAATTCTACTAGGCCATTTTGACAATGTATGACTGCATTTGCAGTGGCTAGAAACGGACGACCTAGGATGATTGGGATATTGATATCTTGACTAGAGACGGGTTGAGTGTCTAAAATCACAAAGTCAACAGGATAAATAAAGTTTTCTACCTGAACCAAAACGTCTTCAATAATTCCACGTGGGATTTTGACTGACCTATCGACTAACTGTAGTGTTATCTTAGTTGGCTTCATCTCCCCTAGTCCAAGTTGTTCATAAACCGAGAAAGGTAAAAGATTCACACTAGCCCCAAGATCTAATATAGCATTGTCTATCGTTTGGTTACCTATGACACATGTGACAGTAGGACAACCAGGATCTTTAAATTTGACTGGGTACTTTTGTGAGATTATGGAACTAACTTGTTGGGTCAAAAAGGCTTTTTTATGGACACTCGCCTCTCTCTTGACAGTGCACATCTCTTTTAAGAACTTGGCCATAGAGGGTACATGTTTAATTGCATCTAACAAAGGCAGGTTAACCTTAACTTGCTTAAAGATGTCTAGGATTTCAGCATATGTACTAGGTTTTTTCTTAGCTAGTCTTTGAGGAAATGGTGCAGGTGGTATGTACACTCTCTCAGGGGTATCTTTCTCACTTGGACTCTTAGCACACTCAGGCCCATTAAGGTCTTTAGACGAAGTTTGGTCAACTTATGTCTCCTTTTCAGCTGGACTCTTGTCCTTAGGTGGTTCTACCGAGTTCTCTAGAGTTTTACCACTCCTAAGGGTGATAACTGCTTTGACATGTTCATTATGTTTAGAACTACCCGACATATTAACCTGGTTAAATCCTTTCGGATTTGGAGTTGTTTGACTAGGGAATGTCCCACTCTCTCTATCATTTAACCGGTTCGAAAGTTGACTTATTTGAGTCTCTAGGTTGGCAATAGCTCGGTCACTATTTTGTTAATTACGCTGACTCGTCAGGACAAATTCATCGAGCTTCTGACCTAAATGGTTGACATTTTGGGTAGTCTCGGCATGGTTTATCACACTACGGTCAATAAAGAGTTTTAGACTTTCCTCTAGGGATGACACCTTTTTATCAACTGGGCTCGGTTCATGAACTTGAGATTGTTTCCTAGGAAAATTGGGTGGTGAGCTACTCGACGGGCCACCTTGATGGTTACCTTTAGACCACGAGAAATTCGGGTTATGTCTCCATCCAGGGTTATAGGTATTTGAGTATGGGTCAAACTTGGGTCGAACCTCATATTTAGAGTTCATACCACCATGTAGGACACTAACCTGGTCACGAGTAGTTTCAGTTGGGTAAAACTGGGGACACTGAGATCCAATATGACTTTGATCACCACAATTGGTACATGGATATGTTCTGGGCTCACTATTACAAACATAGTTTGGTTGGACCCTTGGTTTATCTCTAAGGCCTCTAGACGCCTAAGGATGTCAGACCCATTATCAACTCTATTGACCCTATGGATAGGGTTCCTAGTTATTTCGGGCTCCCTCATTGAAGCCCATTGACGGGTCTTTTCAGCTAACTCGACAAACTCGTCAAAACATTCAACTGGGTCTTGATGGGTAAATTCTCCACCACTCATTGTTTCTAACTGCATTCTGGTTTCACTATCAAGGCCCTCATATAAAATTTGGGCCATGTGGGCTTTATCAAAGCCGTGATGTGGGCATTGGTATAACAATTCATTAAACCTTTCTATATAACCGTGTAGGTGTTCACCTAATTTCTGCTTAAAGGTTTGGATAGACTGTCAATATATAACAGTCTTATGGTGTGGGTAGAATTTATTAACGAAAACCTCTACAAGTCCATCCCAAGTAGTGATTGTTTTGGAAGGAATGATATGATACCACTCACTGGATATTTCTTCTAGGGAAAAGGGAAACAAACGTAACCTAACATCGTCTTTGGTGACATTTGGATAACTCATGGTATCACAAATCATCTCAAAGTCACGGATATGGGTATACGGGTTCTCATTCTCTATTCCCTTAAACTTACGTAGCATGCCAAATGTCCCAGGTTTAATATCAAACTTCACGGTAGTGGTCAAGTAAGACAACCCCTGGTTCACGTATCACCCTAGACGGGTTTAAACGGTCCCTAAGGGTTTTGGTTGGCACAACTTCACCCTCATCATTTTCATTAACCATTTCGGTAAAAATAGAATTACCACCTAAATCCATGTAACGGGTCGGACTTAAATTAAAAAGGTCGTTTTCTACAAGTCGATGTTCTACCCGTTTCCAACGTCGCATACACACACAATAATACTAGTGAAGCAATTGGTGTGTAAATTTATTTTTATTTTATTTTTAAATTTTTTTTTATTTTTTTTTTAAATTTTTTTTTATTTTTTTTTAAATTTTTTTTTTTTTTGAACAAAGAAAGATAGAAATAAAAATAGAATAACACAAACAAGGAAGGTAAGTTCTATTCAATCACAAAAAAGGCTGACTCCACCACAAGAAACTCTGCTGATTTCTAGCAAACAAAAAGCATGATGGCTCCACTTAGATTGTTTTCTAGACCAGCTTCTAATCCTTCGAAAGGGAATTCGTTACAATCTGAGTAAACCCCTCTGGAATCAATCTGAGTTAAAGTATATTGAATAGAGGCGAGAGAAGCTGCTAGAGCTTTGATACTCAAGGCCTCACCGTATTACAAGGCGGCGCAGTCACGCATTCAATTTACAGAAACCATCATGAATTTCGGAGTATGCCTAAAGAGTAACCAATATTTTTCGAACGACTTTCCTACTAAGCTCGTTACCTTATAGGTCTCGTTCTACTTCAAATTTTAAAGCTTAGGTTCGCGTAGGTATCGTTTTCCTAAGGCGGGCAAGAAGAGAACAGTGATGAAATCCGAACCCTTATCTTGTATGGCCAGTCCTTGCCCTTTACTAGGAAAATAAAACAGCCGTATTCAAGTCCTCAACATATATGCAAACGAAGGAATACAGTAACTCGCTAACAGGAGATTCGCGAGTGTTTCGACAAACTTACCTCCCGTATCATACGGGGGATGAACCGTTGTTGTCGACTCGGGCCACGACTCTTATGTCATGCACGAACCCGAGGGGCCGAGGTGATATTGTAATCACCGTCCTTCTCTGCAAACAGTTTGATATTTAATATTACCCTTCCGTAGGGTTTTTAAAAAAATAATAAAAGAATGTCCAAGTCCAAAGTCCCAAAAAAAAATAATGCAAAAGAAATATAAAATTACAAGAATATAGAAATCCTAATACAATCAATAAAATAAAATAAACTCTTTTTTTTTTTTATGTAAAATTTTTTTTTCTTCTTTTGCTCTTTTAGCTTTGCTCTTTACTCCCAAGTCTTTTTACACATTCACCAAAAGCTTTGGAAAATTTTTCCGCTTCGAATTCCAAATTCTCTTTTGGTATGCAATTCCACAATAAATATAGAATATTACCTGCACAATAAAGAAAAATAACAAGAATAATACCAAGTAAAATCAAAGAAAATAAAATAAAACAAAAACTAAACTAAACTAAACTAAAATTTAAAATTTAACTAAAAGAAAAATAAAAATCTAAAACCTAACCTAAAGGCAAGTCCGCGTCGACGGCGCTAAAAAAGCTGATGCGGTTTTTACAAGTGGTAAGTATAGGGTTTGATTCTCGGACTTTTTAAAAGATTCGGTTTTAGACAAAAAGATGGTGATTTTTATAAAACTTATAAAATAATGGAAATGCTAAAAATGATTCTTGTGTTCAATTAAAAGAGTCTAGGATGTCAAGATTCCATCACTACTACACATACTAAATGATTATAACTATTCCCTATAACACTCTCCCAAAATTACTCAAGACGATTTAGGACAAATAATACGTCTCGGAAAATAAATCTTTTCAAGCAATTATTTTTCTCAAAGAATTAACAATCTTCTTCACAATAAAATGCTAGTCTCTAACATAGAAAATATAAATCAATTATCGAGCATTATAGGACACATGAAGAAAATCATTATCGTTACGAATCAAGAATAAGGACCAAGAGAATTATTATAGAAAATAGTCAAAACATATTAGCACACATAGTAGGATTTCCTCTCTAATCCTAGATAGAAATTTAGCTACTCATAATTAGAGTACTAACTAAAAATAAAGAAGAAGAAATAAAACTAAAACTAAAAATGAAAGAAGAGTAGAAGAGGTGTGGGATGTAGAGGTGTGGGATGTGGAATCGTGTAGAGATTGTGTTGGGTCGAGCTCTATTTATAGTAGATGATGTCGGACCCTTTTTATTTTCTTAATTTATTTTTACTTTGTGGGTTGGGCACTCAAGAATGGATTGCTTCTTTTTCTTTTAATTTCTTTCTTTTGTTCAATGCGTTGGGCACTCATCACACCAGCCAATATCATTGATTGTCTATTGCTTTCCACCAGTTGTTTTGCTTTGTCAACAGCAGCAAATGAGCGATAGACCCGAACATATCCATGGTGTCAGCGTCTCGTCATCACTCGTCATCACGGATTCATTACATTGCTAACTCACCATCAGCTTCTCTTCCGTCCATGCAAGCAGCACCGACAGACCAGCATCACCGTGATAGCAACCAAACTTCGTTCTCCTAACAACAACAACAACATCTCTTTGTGAACGTCACAATTTTCTCCTCAACAGCAGCCATGTCATCATCTATGGCATATTCTCTCTGCCAATCTCGAGCTCCAACATCCTCAGTAAGAATAGCATGCACTCGTCGTTGATAATCAACATGACAGCACCTCATCTTCCACCATTTCGTCATCATCCCCATGGTGTTGACGCAACTCCGTCTCGTCTCCTCACTGTCCACAGATCCAAACTCGTCATCGAACTAGTTCTCATTCTCATCAGCCGAGCAACAGAAATCACCAACTTCAATCCCTGCCATCGAACTAATCAGCAGCCCAAACTCGTCATCATTCTCACCAGCCGAGCAACTTCCGTTCTCGCTTCACCATTAATGGCAGCAAGCCATACATTGTCCTTCTCATTGAACTGCCGCATGTCCATCACGAGCTCACATTAAACACCAAGAACAAACTTCATCGATCTCCGTCAACGGTATCAACCATGACTGGTCGTGAAAGTGAAGGAGATGATGGCGGTCCCCTTATCAGTATTGCAGGTGCCATTAACAAAATTCGAATTTTTACAACCCCTTAAGTAACAAAACGGACTCCCTTTAGCACTTCCCTTGAACTGACTACCCCTTAACATGAAGGTGTCCCTTAACGTACAGTGAGGGTGCCCTTTAACAAGAGATGCCCATTCAACTGTCAGTCCTGGAAGACTGACAGTTTAATTCCAAGTTCATTCTTATTTTTCCCATAACTTCTTCATACGAACTCCGATTGACTCCGTTCTTTCTCCGTTGCCTTTGACTTGTCGTCCTCTACCCCATGAAAAGTATTTGAACGAGTTACAATTGGTCTTTAGCTCTTCCTCACTCTTAGCTAGCTTCTTTCACTGCACAACTAAGCTCGAATTCACTTCTTTTTGGATTATTCACCTTCTAACACACAAATAAGAGAAAACACGCGTAACACACAATAATCTGCAAGAAAACCATCAAATACTAGCATGGAATTAACACCAAATATATGTGAAATATGCACTTATCATTGACTTCTTCCCCTATTATCCAACCACCCAATTGGAACCTCCCATTTGAACTCATGTGTGATGCGTCCGATTATGCGGTTGGTGCTGTCCTTGGTCAACGACATGATAAAACACCTAGTGTGATTTATTATGCTAGTAGGACCCTAAACGATTCCAGTTGAACTACACAACCACTGAGAAAGAAATGTTAGCCATCGTTTTTGCTTTGGAGAAATTTAGATCATATCTCTTAGGGTCTAAGGTCATTGTCTATTCTGATCAAGCCGCACTCAAGTATCTCCTTTCAAAGAAGGCCTCTAAACCACGACTGATTAGATGGGTATTGTTGTTCCAAGAATTTACTCTAGATATTCGTGATAAGAAAGGGTCTGAAAATGTGGTAGCTGACCATTTATCCCGTATCCTTGATGAGACTAGAGATGATGAGATACCGATCCATGACATGTTCCCCGATGAACAATTATTTTCCATCTCTGAGTTACCCTGGTTTGCTGACATTGTCAATTATTTGGTAACTGGTCAAATGCCCGACCATTGGTCTAAACAGGATGGAGCTAAATTCTTGTCTGAGGTTAATTACTTTTTCTGGGATGATCCATACTTATTCAAGTACTGCCCTGATCATATCATCCGTCGTTGTATCCCTGACAACGAAATATCCAGTGTTCTGACATTTTGTCATTCTGGATCTTGTGGGGTCACTTTAGTTCTAAGAAAACAGGCTAAGGTTCTACAATCTGGTGTTTATTGGCCAACTCGTTCAAGGACTCCCACCTATTTTGTCAAAGTTGTGAGAGATTTCAGAAGTTAGGGAAGTTGACCCGAAGAAATATGATGCCACTTACTCCTATACTAATAATAGAAATATTTGATGTATGAGGTATAGATTTTATGGGACCTATTGTCAATTCCTATGGAAACTTTTACATCTTATTAGTTGTTGACTATGTGTCTAAGTGGGTTGAAGCAATAGCTACCAAGACAAACGATCGCCATGTTGTGATCAAGTTTGTTAGAGACAATATTTTCTCTCGATTTGGTATGCCTAGAGCAATCATTAGTGATGGAGGATCCCATTTTTGTAACCGGTCTTTCGAGACGCTCATGAAGAAATACTCCATTACCCATAAGGTTTCTACACCTTACCACCCACAAACTTGTGGCCAAGTAGAAGTGTCTAATAGGCAGATCAAACAAATTCTAGAGAAGACCGTAAACCCTACCCGGAAGGATTGGTCTTTGCGCTTAATAGAAGCATTGTGGGCTTACCGGACCGCTTTTAAGACTCCACTTGGGATGTCTCCGTATAGACTTGTCTTCGGTAAAGCCTGCCATTTGCTTGTAGAATTAGAACACCGAGCTTATTGGGCCATTAAACGGCTAAACTTTGACCTACCTGCTGCTGGTGATAACCGTAGACTTGACTCAATGAGTTGGAAGAAATTCGTAATGATTCTTACCAAAATGCGAAAATTTACAAGGAGAAAACCAAAGTTTTTCACGACAAATCGATTATTCGAAAGTCGCTTACACCAGGACAGAAAGTTCTCTTGTGTAATTCTCGCCTTCACCTTTTTCCTGGTAAGCTTAGATCTCGCTGGACTGGCCCATTCTATGTCAAGACCGTGTATCCACACGGTGCTGTTGAAGTGAGGAACCATGATACTGGAGAGACTTTTAAAGTCAACGGTCAGCGGTTGAAACCATTTATCGAATTGACCAACCCGGATGTGGAAAATACAAATTTACAGGATCCCGTTTATCACGACTAATTTTCTGCAGTAATACGCTTATGTCTGGTGAAGACATTAAACTTAGAAATTCTTGGGAGGTAACCCATGATCATGCAACACGGTAATATCTTTCCTTCACTCTTTTGATTCAGATGGTAACAGTTTCTCCTTGTTCATTCTTTTAATTTTATCGTTAGAACATTGAGGACAATGTAGAGTTTAAGTATGGGGGAGTGTTTTGACCTTTTGCATATAGAGTTTTTAGCCTTTTTGATTCAAAATTTAAAAAAATAAAATAAATAATAATAATAATAATAAAAAAAAAAAAAATATTTGAATAAAACCTCCAACTTATAGATATTTTAGAGTCACTAGCATACTTCTAGGTATGTTTACATAGAGAATTCTGACCGACATAACTGAACTTGGAAGTGTTAGAGAACTACATTCGGATTTCTTATGAATTAGAGTGTTTAATAATGGATTTAATCATGCCAGTGATGCAAATTAGGAGCAGAGAGAAATGCATTATTAGAGTTGCTGAACAATCATTAGTGGAGACTACCTTTTTTCAAATCAACAGAGGCACCGCACAAATTTTCTTAGTAGTCTGAAAGATCTTTGTTTTGAGTGTGTCACCGTACGTTAATTCCGGGTAAAATGGTTAGCTACCCAACTTCACACTATTTTCAGCACTATTTTTGATCTCTTGAGTGCTAATTTTGTCAATCATGAGGGTGACGCCTATAGATGAAAACCTCCTTCTTGTAGTTTGATTTGCGTTAGCACCATTCTCTCTCCAACAACAGGTCCATAGAAACACATCATCAACAAAGGAGCGACATCAAAATCTACAAGGAAATTTGAAGACGTTTAAGGTTTTTAAGCAACAATTCAAGGAAGACCAAATTTTATATCTAAGTATGAAGACTTATTTACAAGAGCAGAGAAAATCAAAAGATAAGAATTATTGAAGTTTATGATACGAAGACAATACAAGTTGTGAAGATCAAAGTGGTAAAGTACTTCTTTCATGGCCATGTTAATTTTATTATTGTAGTTGCAATCTTATTTAAAATATATATATATACAAAAAGATTTGCATTTAGGATTTATTTCATCAATAAAGCCATGAGGAAAAAAAATCTATAAAGAAGTTTCAAGCAACAAGGAAATAGAGGAAAAGAGTTACAAATTGTCAAAGTTTTATGAAAATCAAAAGTTTATCATCAACAGTTGAAGACCGAAGACGAAGACCAAAGATGAAGAAGACGAGCCGAAAGAAGACATTTTTATTGGATGATGTGAGAGTGGTGTTATCATCAGTGCAATCAGATGTGAAGGTGGTAAGTACTCACATCCTTACTATAATGGTTGATTTCCTTTCTTAGAGATCATCAGAAAAAGTCTTTTGTTTCCCACGATTTTGTGGGGTCTCCAGAAATAATTCGGAAGGTTTCCTTCCCACCAGTCAACGTGTGTAGGAGTTCTCTCCTCATTCCTACCTGCACACAGGTGAGACCCATAAAAAAGATGTCTTATTGAGTGCAATTATCATAAAATCCTTTAAGTGAGGCAGAAGTCGAGGCGAAATGCTTATTGGTCGTTTCTCAAACACGCGTTCTCTCATTATGGTGTGATTATTTCTCACTCAATATTTAAGAATGAGAATAAGTTCTTTGGTATTTCTAACTTCTTGTTACTAGCATGCAGAAACTCTATGTATTCATAACTCTTTGAATGCTTGGGACGCTGGAACGCTTTGAAGTTGGAGTAGGTTTTGTGGGTATACCTCTGGTAAACCATCCCGAGACTATAACTCGGCCACTAGGGACACCTAGGGGTTTAAAGGCTTATTGCATACGCTAAATGCAATCGTGATGCCTGCGACAGTGAGTTAGGATTTTTAGTTTGCTCGAGGACTAGCAAAAGCCAGTGTGGGGGAATTTGATAAGTGCATATTGCACATATATTTTGTGCTAGTATTTGTTAGTTTTCTTGCAGATTATTGTGTGCTACGCTTGTTTTCTCTTATTTGTGTGCTATTAGGTGAATAATCCAAAAAGAAGTGAATTTGAGCTTAGTTGTGCAATGAAAGAAGCTAGCTAAGAGTGAAGAAGTGCCAAATACCAAATGTAACTCGTTCAAATACAAGATTTCTACTCTTCATTGTGTAGAGGACGAAAATGCGGAGACAATAGCGAAAGAACGGAGTCATTCGGAGTTCGTACGAAGAAGTTACGGACAAAACAAATACAAGGGAAAAATTGTCATTTTATAGGGAAGTACTATTGGCATCCTCACTATATGCTAAGGGGCAGTCAAATATTTCTGAAGGCACCCAGTCTGATTACTCAAGGGGGTGTCAAGATTCAAATGATGCTAAAAGCACCCGACTATTTTACTTGGGGCTGCGACCGTCATCTTTTTCATGCATGGCCGGAGGAAAAACAGGGAAGGACGGAACTCGAGTTTGCAATGGTGAGCTCGGGTTTACTATTGGTAGTGAACAACAGAGAAGATGAACCATAACAGAGATATGAAGGAAATGTTGGCTGCTGTGATGATGATTATGTACTCGATGAATTTTCATGCTGATGATGGAGAAACTCGTGATGTTTCACGTCAACGAGAATGATGAATAATGGAGCTATAAAGATGCTGCAATAATACTGAAGTTCTGTTGACAACAAACGATGGAAGTAATGGGACGACTAACATGTCAAGAGAGCTCGAGACGCTACTTCCAAGGGACGACGAGATGGTTGCTACCATCGATTGGTTGGGAGAATCAACTCGAGAGAAGATGAAGCGAACACGATGGTGCTGTTGAGAGAATAACTAAAGCGAGTTGGAGCTGACGATGAACGATGAAGGGAGACGTTGCTGCTTGGACGAGATAGAGAAGTTAACTCGAAATGAAACCGAGCTCGGCAGTAATAAGAAGAAAAGTTGGTTGCTGCCAACTTTGATGGAACTCAAGCCTGCTGCCATTGACGGTGATAGTCGGTAGGGAAATGATAACTAGAAAACATGAAGGCTACTACCAATGGAGCTCGGTTTGCTGTTGGTCGAGAGCTGTTGGCTGAGCTCGGGCAGAGAACGTGATGGCATGCATAGGTGAGGGTGAGCTCAGTTCGAATGGGACTTGGCCAGCACATGGTAATGAGATGCCAGGAAAGAGATAGAAATGTTGGGATGATTACTGTTTGAGACCCACCCTGTAGTGCGCATAAGAGAAAGAAAAGAAAAACAAAATCATCCACCTATTTGGTGCGTAGAGCACTGCCAAAAGTAAATGAAAATAAATTAGTGGAGAGAGCACCAGCAGTAATGGAAACCATCATCACCTTGCACGATGGTTTGGGTCATTTTCCCCCTATAAATAGAGCTCGACTTCTCCCCAACAATCATCTCTACACACCTCTCCATCTCCCACACTTCTTTCATTTCCTCTTCTTCTTTCATTCCTTCTTCTGTTTTTATTTGCTAGTACTTTTAATTATGAGTAGATAAATTTCTATCTAGGATTAGAGAGGAAATCCTACTATATGTGCTAAAATGTTTTGACTATTTTCTATAATAATTCTCTTGGTCCCTATTCTTGATTCGTAACGATAATGATTTTCTTCATGTGTCCTATGATGCTTGATAATTGATTTATATATTTTATGTTAGAGACTAGCATTTTATAGTGAAGAAGATTGTTAATTCTTTGAGAAAAATAATTGCTTAAAAAGATTTAGTTTCCGAGACGTATTATTTGTCCTAAATCGTCTTGAGTAAATTTGGAAGAATGTTATAGGGAATAGTTATAATCATTTAGTATGTGTACTAGTGATGGAATCTTGACATCCTAGACTCTTTTAATTGAACACAAAAATCATTTTTAGCATTTCCATTATTTTATAAAGTTTTATAAAAATCACCATCTTTTTGTCTAAAAACCAAATCTTTAAAAAAGTCCGAGAAACGAATCCCTATACTTACCACTTGTAAAAATGCATCAGTTTTTGGCGCCGTCGACGCGGACTTGCCTTTAGGTTAGGTTTTAGGTTTTAGGTTTTAGATTTTTATTTTCTTTTTAGTTAAATTTTAAATTTTAGTTTAGTTTAGTTTTTGTTTTATTTTATTTTACTTGGGTATTTTTCTTGTTCTTTTTCTTTACTGTGCAGGTAATATTCTATATTTATTGTGGAATTGCCTACCAAAAGAGATAAGTAACAAAACTCAACTTTTTATTTTTATTTTTATTTTTATTATTTATCTTTATTTCCTTTTGTATATAATTTTTCTAAAAACACGAGCACACACCAATTGCTTCACTAGTATTATTGCTTGTGTATGCGACGTTGGAAACGGGTAGAAGATAGACTTGTAGAAAACGACCTTTTTAATTTGAGTCCGACCCGTTACACGGATTTAGGTGGTCATTCTATTTTTTCCGAAATGGTTAATGAAAATGATGAAGGTGAAGTCCTGCCAACCAAAACCCTTAGGGACCGTTTAAACCCGTCTAGAGTGATACGTGAACCTGGGGTTGTTTTACCGGCCACTACTGTGAAGTTTGATATTAAACCTAGAACATTTGGCATGCTACGTAAGTTTAGGGGAATAGAGAATGAGAACCCGTATACCCATATCCGTGACTTTGAGATGATTTGTGACACCATGAGTTATCCGAATGTCACCAAAGACGATGTTAGATTACGGTTGTTTCCCTTTTCCCTAGAAGAGAGAGCCAGTGAGTGGTATCATATCATTCCTTCCAAAACAATCACTACCTGGGATGGGCTTGTAGAAGTTTTCGTTAAGAAATTCTACCCACACCATAAGACTGCTGCTATTCGACAGTCTATCCAAACCTTTAAACAGAAATTAGGTGAACACCTACACGAATATATAGAAAGGTTTAATGAATTATTATACCAATGCCCACATCACGGATTTGATAAAGCCCACATGGCCCAAATTTTATATGAGGGCCTTGATAGTGAAAATGGAATGCAGGTAGAAACAATGATTGGTGGAGAATTTACCCATCAAAACTCAGATGAATGTTTTGACGAGTTGGTTGAGTTAGCTGAAAAGACTGGTCAATGGGATTCAATGAGGGAACCCGAAATAACTAGAAACCCTATCCATATGGTCAATAGAGTTGATAATGGGTCTGACATCCTTAGGCGTCTAGAGGCCTTAGAGATGAACCAAGGGTCCAACCAAACTATGAGCTGTAATAGTGAGCCCAGAACATATCCATGTACCAATTGTGGTGATCAAAGTCATATTGGATCTCAGTGCCCCCTGTTTTACCCAAATGAAACTACTCGTGACCAGATTAGTGTCCTACATGGTGGTATGAACTCTAAATATGAGGGTCGACCCAAGTTTGACCCATACTCTAATACCTATAACCCTGGTTGGAGACATAACCCGAATTTCTCGTGGTCTAAAGGTAACCATCAAGGTGGCCCATCGAGTAGCTCACCACCCGGTTTTTCTAGGAACCAAGATCAAGTTCAAGAACCGAGCCCCTTTGATAAAAAGGTGTCATCTCTAGAGGAAAGTCTACAACTCTTTATTGACCGTAGTGTGATAAACCAAGCTGAGACTACCCAAAATGTCAACCATTTAAGTCAGAAGCTCGATGAATTTGTCCTGACGAGTCAGCGTAACCAACAAAACAGTGACCGAGATATTGCCAACATAGAGACTCAAATAAGTCAACTTTCGAACCAATTAAATGATAGGGAGAATGGGACATTCCCTATTCAAACAACTCCAAATCCGAAAGGATTTAACCAGTTCAATATATCGGGTAGTTCTAAACATAATGAACATGTCAAAGCAGTTATCACCCTTAGGAGTGGTAAAACTCTATAGAACTCGGTAGAACCACCTAAGGACAAAAGTCCAGCTGAAAAGGAGACAGAGGTTGACCAAACTTCGTCTGAAAACCTTAATGGTCCTGAGTGTGCTAAGAGTCAAAGTGAGAAAGATATCCCTGAGAGAGTGTACATACCACCTGCACCATTTCCTCAAAGATTATCTAAGAAAAAGCCTAGTACATATGCTGAAATCCTAGACATCTTTAAGCAAGTTAAGATTAACCTGCCTTTGTTAGATGCAATTAAACATGTACCCGCTATGGCCAAGTTCTTAAAAGAAATGTACACTGTCAAGAGAGATGCGAGTGTCCATAAAAAAGCCTTTTTGACCCAACAAGTTAGTTCCATAATCTCACAAAAGTACCCAGTCAAATTTAAAGATCCTGGTTGTCCTACTGTCACATGTGTCATAGGTAAACAAACGATAGACAATGCTCTATTAAATCTTGGGGCTAGTGTGAATCTTTTACCTTTCTCGGTTTATGAACAACTTGGACTAGGGGAGATGAAGCCAACTAAGATAACACTATAGTTAGCCGATAGGTCAGTCAAAATCCCACGTGGAATTATTGAAGACGTTTTGGTTCAGGTAGAAATCTTTATTTATCCTGTTGACTTTGTGATTTTAGACACTCAACCCGTCTCTAGTCAAGATATCAATATCCCAATCATCCTAGGTCGTCCGTTTCTAGCCACTGCAAATGCAGTCATACATTGTCAAAATGGCCTAGTAGAATTTTCCTTTGGGAATCAGAAAATCTCAGTGAACGTCTTTAAGGAGTTACAAGCCCCACCGGATCCTGAACACTATGAGTCTATATGCATGATTGACTCTCTAGTTGAGAATACCTTTACCACCAATAGTGTTAGCGATCCTTTAGAAGCGTGCTTGGCCCATTTTGGAGCTTACTATGATGAGGATAGTCATTTTGAAGAAGTTAATGCGTTGTTAAACTCTGCGCTAGTAATGAATTATGGAAAATGGCAGCGTAAACCAGAACCTCTTCCGCCGACCATAGATAAACCCCTCCCATCATCAGTTCAGGCTCCCACCCTTGAATTAAAGCCACTACCAGATATACTGAAATATGTATTTCTTGGTAATGAGAATACTCTTCCTGTCATAATTGCCTCTGACTTAGAGCCCGACCAGGAAAGTAGACTAGTTAGTGTTCTTCGTGAGCACAAAACTGCAATAGGGTGGACTATAGCATATTTGAACGAAATTAGTCCTGCTGATTGTATGCACCACATCTACTTAGAAGAAGGTGCCAAAACTTCAAGAGAAATGCGGAGACGTTTAAATCCTAATATGAAGGAAGTTGTTCGCACAGAGGTGCTCAAGTTATTAGATGAGGGTATCATATACCCCATATCTGATAGTAAATGGGTCAGCCATGTCCAGGTTGTCCCAAAGAAGTCTGGGATTACGGTAGTTGCGAATGCGAATAATGAATTGATACCTACCCGTGTTACTACCTGGTGGAGAGTTTGTATAGATTACCGTAAGATGAACTCAGCAACTAGGAAAGACCACTTTCCTTTACCATTCATCGACCAGATGTTAGAAAGATTAGCGGGCCACATCTATTATTGTTTCCTAGATGGTTATTCTGGTTATAACCAAATCCCTATAGCCCCGGAGGACCAAGAGAAAAAAACCTTCACATGTCCATTTGGTACTTTTGCTTACAGGCATATGCCTTTTGGGTTGTGTAATGCACCCGCAACATTCCAACGTTGCATGCTAAGTATCTTTTCGGACATGGTTGAGCAATTTCTCGAGGTCTTTATGGACGATTTTTCGGTTTTTGGATCCTCTTTCGATGAATGTTTGCACCACCTTACACTAGTTCTAGAACGTTGTAAAGTAAAGAACTTAGTCCTTAATTGGGAAAAGTGTCATTTTATGGTTAAATCTGGAATAGTGTTAGGCCATGTGGTGTCCTCTAAGGGAATAAAAGTTGATAAATCCAAGGTTGACCTAATTTCCAAATTAAGACAACCTAAGAATGTAACTGATGTTAGATCTTTCCTTGGACATGCTGGATTTTACCGTCGTTTCATCAAAGACTTTAGCAAGATTGCTTTTCCTCTATCACACCTACTTGCTAAAGATACTGCCTTTGTATTTGATGAAGCCTGTGTTCAAGCTTTTGAGAAGCATAAATTATTGTTGACTTCTGCCCCTATTATCCAACCACCCAATTGGAACCTCCCATTTGAACTCATGTGTGATGCGTCCGATTATGCGGTTGGTGCTGTCCTTGGCCAACGACATGATAAAACACCTAGTGTGATTTATTATGCTAGTAGGACCCTAAACGATTCCCAGTTGAACTACACAACCACTGAGAAAGAAATGTTAGCCATCGTTTTTGCTTTGGAGAAATTTAGATCATATCTCTTAGGGTCTAAGGTCATTGTCTATTCTGATCATGCCGCACTCAAGTATCTCCTTTCAAAGAAGGCCTCTAAACCACGGCTGATTAGATGGGTATTGTTGTTCCAAGAATTTACTCTAGATATTCGTGATAAGAAAGGGTCTGAAAATGTGGTGGCTGACCATTTATCCCGTATCCTTGATGAGACTAGAGATGATGAGATACCGATCCATGACATGTTCCCCGATGAACAATTATTTTCCATCTCTGAGTTACCCTGGTTTGCTGACATTGTCAATTATTTGGTAACTGGTCAAATGCCCGACCATTGGTCTAAACAGGATGGAGCTAAATTCTTGTCTGAGGTTAAATACTTTTTCTGGGATGATCCATACTTATTCAAGTACTGCCCTGATCATATCTTCCGTCGTTGTATCCCTGACAACTAAATATCCAGTGTTCTGACATTTTGTCATTCTGGATCTTGTGGGGTCACTTTAGTTCTAAGAAAACAGCTGCTAAGGTTCTACAATCTGGTGTTTATTGGCCAACTCTGTTCAAGGACTCCCACCTATTTTGTCAAAGTTGTGAGAGATGTCAGAAGTTAGGGAAGTTGACCCGAAGAAATATGATGCCACTTACTCCTATACTAATAATAGAAATATTTGATGTATGGGGTATAGATTTTATGGGACCTATTGTCAATTCCTATGGAAACTTTTACATCTTATTAGTTGTTGACTATGTGTCTAAGTGGGTTGAAGCAATAGCTACCAAGACAAACGATCGCCATGTTGTGATCAAGTTTGTTAGAGACAATATTTTCTCTCGATTTGGTATGCCTAGAGCAATCATTAGTGATGGAGGATCCCATTTTTGTAACCGGTCTTTCGAGACGCTCATGAAGAAATACTCCATTACCCATAAGGTTTCTACACCTTACCACCCACAAACTTGTGGCCAAGTAGAAGTGTCTAATAGGCAGATCAAACAAATTCTAGAGAAGACCGTAAACCCTACCCGGAAGGATTGGTCTTTGCGCTTAATAGAAGCATTGTGGGCTTACCGGACCGCTTTTAAGACTCCACTTGGGATGTCTCCGTATAGACTTGTCTTCGGTAAAGCCTGCCATTTGCCTGTAGAATTAGAACACCGAGCTTATTGGGCCATTAAACGTCTAAACTTTGACCTACCTGCTGCTGGTGATAACCGTAGACTTCAGCTCAATGAGTTGGAAGAAATTCGTAATGATTCTTACCAAAATGCGAAAATTTAGAAGGAGAAAACCAAAGTTTTTCACGACAAATCGATTATTCGAAAGTCGCTTACACCAGGACAGAAAGTTCTCTTGTATAATTCTCGCCTTCACCTTTTTCCTGGTAAGCTTAGATCTCGCTGGACTGGCCCATTCTATGTCAAGACCGTGTATCCACACGGTGCTGTTGAAGTGAGGAACCATGATACTGGAGAGACTTTTAAAGTCAACGGTCAGCGGTTGAAACCATTTATCGAATTGACCAACCCGGATGTGGAAAATACAAATTTACAGGATCCCGTTTATCACGACTAATTTTCTGCAGGTACAGTTATGTCTGGCTGAAGACATTAAACTTAGCAATTCTTGGGAGGTAACCCATGCTCATGCAACACGGTAATATCTTTCCTTCACTCTTTTGATTCAGATGGTAACAGTTTCTCCTTGTTCATTCTTTTAATTTTATCGTTAGAACATTGAGGACAATGTAGAGTTTAAGTATGGGGGAGTGTTTTGACCTTTTGCATATAGAGTTTTTAGCCTTTTTGATTCAAAATTTAAAAAAATAAAATAAATAATAATAATAATAATAATAATAATAATAATAATAAAATATTTGAATAAAACCTCCAACTTATAGAGATTTTAGAGTCACTAGCATACTTCTAGGTATGTTTACATAGAGAATTCTGACCGACATAACTGAACTTGGAAGTGTTAGAGAACTACATTCGGATTTCTTATGAATTGGAGTGTTTAATAATGGATTTAATCATGCCAGTGATGCAAATTAGGAGCAGAGAGAAATGCATTATTAGAGTTGCTGAACAATCATTAGTGGAGACTACCTTTTTTCAAATCAACAGAGGCACCAGACCAAATTTTCTTAGTAGATGACTGAAGATCTTTCTTTTGAGTGTGTGTCACCGTACGTTAATTCCGGGTAAAATGGTTAGCTACCCAACTTCACACTATTTTCAGCACTATTTTTGATCTCTTGAGTGCTAATTTTGTCAATCATGAGGGTGACGTCTATAGATGAAAACCTCCTTCTTGTAGTTTGATTTGCAGTTAGCACCATTCTCTCTCGCCAACAACAGGTCCATAGAAACACATCATCAACAAAGGAGCGACATCAAAATCTACAAGGAAATTTGAAGACGTTTAAGGTTTTTAAGCAACAATTCAAGGAAGAGCAAATTTTATATACAAGTATGAAGACTTATTTACAAGAGCAGAGAAAATCAAAAGATAAGAATTATTGAAGTTTATGATACGAAGACAATACAAGTTGTGAAGATCAAAGTGGTAAAGTACTTCTTTCATGGCCATGTTAATTTTATTATTGTAGTTGCAATCTTATTTAAAATATATATATATATATACAAAAAGATTTGCATTTAGGATTTATTTCATCAATAAAGCCATGAGGAAAAAAAATCTATAAAGAAGTTTCAAGCAACAAGGAAATAGAGGAAAAGAGTTACAAATTGTCAAAGTTTTATGAAAATCAAAAGTTTATCATCAACAGTTGAAGACCGAAGACGAAGACCAAAGATGAAGAAGACGAGCCGAAAGAAGACCTTTCTATTGGATGATGTGAGAGTGGTGTTATCATCAGTGCAATCAGATGTGAAGGTGGTAAGTACTCTCATCCTTACTATAATGGTTGATTTCCTTTCTTAGAGATCATCAGAAAAAGTCTTTTGTTTCCCACGATTTTGTGGGGTCTCCAGAAATAATTCGGAAGGTTTCCTTCCCACCAGTCAACGTGTGTAGGAGTTCTCTCCTCATTCCTACATGCACACAGGTGAGACCCATAAAAAAGATGTCTTATTGAGTGCAATTATCATAAAATCCTTTAAGTGAGGCAGAAGTCGAGGCGAAATGCTTATTGGTCGTTTCTCAAACACGCGTTCTCTCATTATGGTGTGATTATTTCTCACTCAATATTTAAGAATGAGAATAAGTTCTTTGGTATTTCTAACTTCTTGTTACTAGCATGCAGAAACTCTATGTATTCATAACTCTTTGAATGCTTGGGACGCTGGAACGCTTTGAAGTTGGAGTAGGTTTTGTGGGTATACCTCTGGTAAACCATCCCGAGACTATAACTCGGCCACTAGGGACACCTAGGGGTTTAAAGGCTTATTGCATACGCTAAATGCAATCGTGATGCCTGCGACAGTGAGTTAGGATTTTTAGTTTGCTCGAGGACTAGCAAAAGCCAGTGTGCGGGAATTTGATAAGTGCATATTGCACATATATTTTGTGCTAGTATTTGTTAGTTTTCTTGCAGATTATTGTGTGCTACGCTTGTTTTCTCTTATTTGTGTGCTATTAGGTGAATAATCCAAAAAGAAGTGAATTTGAGCTTAGTTGTGCAATGAAAGAAGCTATCTAAGAGTGAAGAAGTGCCAAAAACCAAATGTAACTCGTTCAAATACAAGATTTCTACTCTTCATTGTGTAGAGGACGAAAATGCGGAGACAATAGCGAAAGAACGGAGTCATTCGGAGTTCGTACGAAGAAGTTACGGACAAAACAAATATAAGGGCAAAATTGTCATTTTATAGGGAAGTACTATTGGCATACTCACTATATGCTAAGGGGCAGTCAAATATTGCTGAAGGCACCCAGTATGATTACTCAAGGGTGGTGTCAAGATTCAAATGATGCTAAAAGCACCCGACTATTTTACTCGGGGCTGCGACCGTCATCTTTTGCATGCATGGCCGGAGGAAAAACAGGGAAGGACGGAACTTGAGTTTGCAATGGTGAGCTCGGGTTTACTGTTGGTAGTGAACAACAGAGAAGATGAACCATAACAGGGATATGAAGGAACTGTTGGTCTTTGTGATGATGATCTTTGTACTCGATGAATTTTCATGGTGATGATGGAGAAACTTCGTGATGTTTCACGTCAACGATAATGATGAATAATGGAGCTATAAAGATGCTTTGCAATAATCTGAAGTTACATTGACAACAAACGATGGCAGTAATGGGACGACTAACATGTCAAGAGAGCTCGAGACGCTGCTGCCAAGGGACGAAGAGATGGTTGCTACCATCGATTGGTTGGGAGAATCAACTCGAGAGAAGATGAAGAGAACACGATGGTGCTGTTGAGAGAATAACGAAATCGAGTTGGAGCTGACGATGAATGATAAAGGGAGACGTTGCTGCTTGGACGAGATAGAGAAGTTAACTCGAAATGAAACCGAGCTCGGCAGTAATAAGAAGAAAAGTTGGTTGCTGCCAACTTTGATGGAACTCAAGCCTGCTGCCATTGACGGTGATAGTCGGTAGGGAAATGATAACGAGAAAACATGAAGGCTACTACCAATGGAGCTCGGTTTGCTGTTGGTCGAGAGCTGTTGGCTGAGCTCGGGCAGAGAACGTGATGGCATGCATAGGTGAGGGTGAGCTCAGTTCGAATGGGACTTGGCCTGCCAGCACATAAAGCACATGGTAATGAGATGCCAGGAAAGAGATAGAAATGTTGGGATGATTACTGTTTGAGACCCACCCTGTAGTGCGCATAAGAGAAAGAAAAGAAAAACAAAAGCATCCACCTATTTGGTGCGTAGAGCCCTGCCAAAAGTAAATGAAAAGAAATTAGTGGAGAGAGCACTAGCAGTAATGGAAACCATCATCACCTTGTACGATGGTTTGGGTCATTTCCCCCCTATAAATAGAGCTCGACTTCTCCCCAACAATCATCTCTACACACCTCTCCATCTCCCACACTTCTTTCATTTCCTCTTCTTCTTTCATTCCTTCTTCTGTTTTTATTTGCTAGTACTTTTAATTATGAGTAGCTAAATTTCTATCTAGGATTAGAGAGGAAATCCTACTATTTGTGCTAAAATGTTTTGACTATTTTCTATAATAATTCTCTTGGTCCTTATTCTTGATTCGTAACGATAATGATTTTCTTCATGTGTCCTATGATGCTTGATAATTGATTTATATATTTTATGTTAGAGACTAGCATTTTATAGTGAAGAAGATTGTTAATTCTTTGAGAAAAATAATTGCTTAAAAAGATTTATTTTCCGAGACGTATTATTTGTCCTAAATCGTCTTGAGTAATTTTGGGAGAATGTTATAGGGAATAGTTATAATCATTTAGTATGTGTAGTAGTGATGGAATCTTGACATCCTAGACTCTTTTAATTGAACACAAAAATCATTTTTAGCATTTCCATTATTTTATAAAGTTTTATAAAAATCACCATCTTTTTGTCTAAAAACCAAATCTTTAAAAAAGTCCGAGAAACGAATCCCTATACTTACCACTTGTAAAACTGCATCAGTTGGCTAAGGTTCAGATCCCTAAACCTAAGGCAACCAAGATAGGACCCAAAACTGTTGACTGTGTCTTCATAGGGTATCCTGAGCATACTCATGCATATAGATTTATGGTTGTGAGTTCTGATATTTCTGAAATTGGTGTGAATACTATTATGGAGTCTAGGGATGCTGTGTTTGTTGAAAATATATTTCCTTTGAAAACTGACTCTCGTAAGAGAGATGTTGATCCCCTAGATGTCCCTTCAACCAATCAGACTTTACCTTTAGAGGAAGACGAAGTACAAATTGAGCCTATAAAAAGTAAAAGGGCTAGAACCAAAACCTCCTTTTGAGATGACTTCGTAACACTAGCCGAGACTGATCCTCAGACTTATAAAGAAGCCATGACTTCTTCTGAAGCTTCGTGGTGGAAAGAGTCTGCTATTAGTGAAATAGAATCCATCAAAGAGAATGATACGTATGAGATAGTAGATTTACCTCCAGGGTGTAAGGACATATGATGTAAATGGATCTTCAAGAGGAAACGTAACATAGATGAAACTATTCAAACTTACAAGGCTAGGTTAGTAGCTAACACTACAGGAAAAATATACATCTACAACTGGCGATTTACAACGCTTAGCTAAGTATTGTAGAAAGTCCTATGTTTTACAACTGAATTCAAAGGAAGAGTTGTGGTATATCATCACTGCCAACCCTTAGGAAACAAGGGGTTGCGCTAAGAAAACAAACGACAACTCCTTAAGAAAAAGTGTTGTGACGACATTGAGCTATAACAACTCTGTTTTATAAGTGTGGTGACTTAGCCTATCACAACTCTCACAAGTGTTGTTGAAGAGAACAAAAATATGATAACGGAAAATATGTTAGAGGGGAGATTCGAACATGAACCTACTGCATGGAAGTGTATGCTCATCAACCATCCTTTAAGTTCACAAGTTTTGTTTTTTTTTAAAATTTTTTTAAATATAAACCTATAACAACACTTATAAGTGTTGTAGAAGTAAAAATATATAATGTTGGAAAAAATGAGGTTGGGGGGAATCGATCCTGAGCCTCGGGGATGGAAATCTACACCACTAACCATCCTACACTATCACAGGTTCTGTCAAGTTTGTGGTTCTTTAATACACTAACTTTATGACAACGCTTCATAAGTGTTGTAAAACAAAATGTAATGCTCAAAAAATAATGCTCAGGTGACTGAGCAGCCTCGGGCATGAAAATTACTTATTTCCGATAAGGGTAGTCTGGTCATTTTCACAATCTCCATAAAGTTTATTGCACATATTTCCATCAAGGGTAATATGGTCATTTTCACATTATGAAATATTTACTTTACCTATTTCCGATAAGGGTAGTCTTGTCATTTTTCACAGTCTCTATAATATTTATTGCACTTATATCCATTAAGGGTAATATGGTCATTTCACATTTTATAATATTTAATTAACCAATTTCCAATAAGGGTAGTATGGTCATTTTCACAGTCTCCATAATATTTATTGCACTTATTTTCATCAAAGGTAATATGGTCATTCTCAAAGTGTAATATTTACATTACTTATTTCCGATAAGGGTAGTCTGGTCATTATTAAAGCTTCGATAATATTTATTGCACTTATTTTCACTAAGGGTAATATGGTCATTTTCATAGTTTGTAATATTTTCTTTACTCATTTCCGATAAGGGTAGTCTGGTCATTTTCACAGTCTCCATAATATTTATTGCACTTATTTCCATTAAGGGTAATATCGTCATTTTCACATTCTGTAATATTTACTTTACCTATTTTCGATAAGGGTAGTCAGGTCATTTATCACATTCATATTAAATTTCATCTTTAGTTCACCCGAATGAGAAACTCAGATCCAACTCTAGTAATCTTTGAACCCGGGATGTTCAAATCTGATAAATTTCATCTTCAATTCACCCGAATGAGAAACTCAGATCGAAATCTAGTAATCTTTGAACCCGTGATGTTCAACTCTGATAAATTTCATCTTCAGTTCACCCGAATGAGAAACTCAGGTCCAACTCTAGTAATCTTTGAACCCGTGATGTTCAAATCTGATAAATTTCATCTTCACTTCACCCGAATGAGAAACTCAAATCGAAATCTAGTAATCTTTGAACCCGTGATGTTCAAATCTGATAAATTTCATCTTCAATTCACCCGAATGAGAAACTCAGATACAACTCTAGTAATCTTTGAACCCCGGATGTTCAAATCTGATAAATTTCATCTTCAATTCACCCGAATGAGAAACTCAGATCGAAATCTAGTAATCTTTGAACCCGTGATGTTCAAATCTGATAAATTTCATCTTCAGTTCACCCGAATGAAAAACACAGGTCCAACTCTAGTAATTTTTGAAAACGGGATGTTCAAATCATATAAGTTTCATCTTCAATTCACCCGAATGAGAAACTCATATCGAAATCTAGTAATCTTTCAACCTGTGATGTTCAAATCAAACAAATTTTATCTTCAGTTCACCCGAATGAGAAACTCCGGTCCAACTCTAGTAATCTTTGAACCCGTGATGTTCAAATCTGATAAATTTCATCTTCAGTTCACCCGAATGAGAAACCCAGGTCCAACTCTATTAATCTTTGAACCCGTGATGTTCAAATCTGATAAATTTCATCTTCACTTCACTCGAATGAGAAACTCATGTCCAACTCTAGTAATCTTTGAACCTGTGATGTTCAAATCTAATAAATTTCATTTTTAGTTCATCCGAATGATAAACTCCGGTACAACTCTAGTAATCTTTGAACCTGTGATGTTCAATTCTGATAAATTTCATCTTTAGTTCACCCGAATGAGAAACTTAGGTCCAAGTTTTTTCGAAGTTTTCGACTTATAGTACTCCACTCACGGCCAAGTTTTGATATCGGAGCTAGGGTATGCATACAATATTCCAGAATATGGTTTGTTTAAGGTTTCAGGGAATATTTCGAAGGAATCTTACCTGTAAATGGACGGATTCATCATTCTTACGAAGTTTCCGACATATAATAGTCCACTCATTTCTTGGTTTCGATCTCAGAGCCAGGGTATACATACAATATGCCAGAATAGGTTTTGTTTATTATTTCGGGCAATACTCAGAATGAATATTACATGTAAATGGATGGATTCATCGTTCTTACGAAGTTTCCAACTTATAGTAGTCCACTCACGACCAGGTGTCGATATCGGGGCCAGGGTATGCATACAACATACAGAATAACTGTGGTTTGTTTAAGGTTTCAGAGAATATTCCAAAGGAATCTTATCGTTCTTACCAAGTTTCTGACTTAGAGTAGTCCACTCGCGGCCAGGTTTCGATCTCGGAGCTTGGTATGCATACAATATGTATAAATAGGGTTTGTTTAAGGTTTAGTAGAATATTCCGAAGAAATCTTACCTGTAAGTGGATGGATTCGTCGTTCTTACCAAGTTTCTGACTTAGAGTAGTCAACTCGCAGCCAGGTTTCAATCTCAGAGCCTGGTATGCATACAATATGTAGAAATAAGGTTTGTATAAGGTTTCTTAGAGTAATCCGAAGGAATCTTACCTGTAAATGGATGGATTCGTCGTTCTTACCAAGTTTCTAACTTATAGTAGTCCACTCCCAGCCAGGTTTAGATCTCAGATCCTGGTATGCATACAATATGAAAAAATAGGGTTTGTTTAGGGTTTCATAGAATATTCCGAAGGTATCTTACATGTAAATGGATGAATTCATCGTTCTTACTAAGTTTCCGACTTATAGTAGTCCACTCACAGCCAGGTTTCGTTCTCGGAGCCAAGGTACGCATACAATATTCCAGAATAGGGTTTGTTTAAGGTTTTGAAGAATATTCAGAAGGAATCTTACCTGTAAATGAATGGATCCATCGTTCTGACAAAGTTTCCGATTTGCAGTAGTCAACTAGCGGCCAGGTTTCGATCTCGGAGTCGTTATACCATATTTGAAGTTCGAATCAACACTGAGCTTCATATTTATCGTTTTCGATGATATATCATACTAAGTTTGAAGTCTGAACCCTCTCGGTTCATAGTTTGTTTGTCGTTATACCACATTTGAAGTTAGAATCAACACCGAGCTTCTTATTTATCGTTTTCGATGATATATCCTGCTAAGTTTGAAGTCTGAACCCTCTCGGAGCTTCTCAATTCATAGTTTGTTTGTCTTTATACCACATTTGAAGTTGGAATCAACACTGAGCTTCATATTTATCTATTTCGATGATATATCCTGCTAAGTTTGAAGTCTGAACCCTCTCGGAGCTTCTTGGTTCATAGTTTATTTGTCGTTATACCATATTTGAAGTTGGAATCAACACTGAGCTTCATATTTATCTTTTTCGATGATATATCCTGCTGAGTTTGAAGTCTGAACCCTCTCGGAGCTTCTCGGTTCATAGTTTGTTTGTCGTTATACGACATTTGAAGTTGGAATCAACACTGAGCTTTATATTTATCGATTTCGATGATATATTCTGCTAAGTTTGAATCTTGAACCCTCTCGGAGCTTCTTGGTTCATATTTTATTTGTCGTTATACCATATTTGAAGTTGGAATCAACACTGAGCTTCGTATTTATTGTTTTCGATGATATATCCTGCTGAGTTTGAAGTCTGAACCCTCTCGGAGCTTCTCGGTTCATAGTTTGTTTGTCGTTATACGACATTTGAAGTTGGAATCAACACTGAGCTTCATATTTATCGATTTCGATGATATATCCTGCTAAGTTTGAAGCCTGAACCCTCTCGGAGCTTCTCGGTTCATAGTTTGTTTATCGTTATACCACATTTGTAGTTGGAATCAACACAAAGCTTCATATTTATCGATTTCGATGATGTATCATATACTAAAGCTACCTTATGACCTGTATGACTAGTCCAAATTACTTCATGACCTATGTGAGTAGTCTAAATTCAAACCGGAAACACAAAGAGAAAGCACAAAAACACAAAAAAATACACTAATTATCGAATTCATTTTTATTTTCCCGATTCATTCTTATACATTTTTTGGATTTTTTTACATCAGAATGTCGATATCAATGTCATAAATTTATTTATATTTTTTTTGTAATTTTTTTCGTGTCGAATGTTGATAATAGAACCTAATACATGAGTTCGTATTAGCACAAAACGAACACAATTTCTTTGATCCGTATGATAATCCCTAGTCAAATCTCTACCGTCCAAATATATCCCTAATCCGTATGACATTCCCTAACTAAATCTCCACCGTTCATCTCTCACTTTTCTCACTTGTCTTCCCTCTTTTCGCTCATCTCTTTCTCTCTAATCTCTCGAAACTTTTCCTTTGCAGAAAAAACCCTAATTTTTGTTCGATTGAAACAGGAAATTGAAGACACATATAGTTATTTCAGATCATCTCAACTATCTCTCTTTGTTTCTCTTGATGTTTCTCTTTCACTTTTACAAAGTAATCTCAGAACCCATGGCGGCTGTTAGAGTCCGAGAAACGCTGAGGTGAAATTCAATCGAGAGAAGGAAAGATGATGGTTGTGCTATAGATGGTTTGATTTGTCATGGGTTTGTGCTAAATTTCAGTTGCAAGTAAGGTAGAAGAAATTTGAGAAGATGAGTTCAATTAGAATAAAGAAGAATTAGGGTTTGAATTTGTGTTTTGAATCAGACACTGAGAAGAACATGTAAGAAACCAGAATCGATGGAAATCCATCTCTCTCAAAACCCTAGAGTTTTTTCACTCCAGAAACCCTTAATTAGCAAACGAATTAACAGTTTGATGTGGTCTGCAATTGAAATGCTCATTAAAGAATTGTTGAGCTGGAGAGATCGATAGAGCAGCGACAAAGATGGAAGAAATGGGTAAATGGAAAGAAGGTGTGGAAAGGGGATTTGAGGCATCGATTGAATCTGGGGTGTTGGTTTTGTAAAGCAATTTGGAGAATGAACTAGAAGCTAAGTTGCTCTCGTCTTCTTTACACTCTCAGATCATCCATCATGACGAATCAAATGAGTAAGAAACGAAAGGTAAATCCTCCTCCTTCAATCTCTTACAAATTGATTCAAGAATTTGAAAATGCATTAATTTTAAAGAGTGGGTTTTGAGTTTGAAGTTGAAATGTTGTAGATTTATTGTTTGATTTAATTAGTAAGTGAAACAGGCTCTGTTTTTTTTTTTTTTAGAAAAATCCCCAATGTTTTGTAGATAAACTGTTTGGTTTTCAAGCTTTGGAAATTTTAAAAGAGTGAATCTTGTTGCTGATTTTATACTTAACTTCAAATTGAAACCTTTTCTACTTTTTTTTTGGTTCCTAATTTTACTATGTGGTTTGAGCTTAATGTGAACACAGAAGATTATGTGATTCCTTTCTTGGATCTTACTGGTTGTAAAAAGATTTGATTTTGTTTAGATATTCGTCTAATCTTAGCTCTAGAGTAGTATCAGTAGTAGCTTCACTTGTGCTTTATAATGGTGATAACTTAAGGTTTTGTTCATTGTTTTTCCTTCCAATCCTGTGTAATTTTAATTTTTGTAACTGATCTTGATTGTTTTCTTATTTGTTACTTCGTAAATGAGATTCGGGTTTCCATTAATTTGATTCAATTTCACGGTTATTTAATGGCGAAGCCGCAATAAATTTTTTTGTTAGGTAAATAGCTGAATTGCTTTGCTTGTTTAGGCAAGAACTGGAAATTATCCATTCTTGAGGATCCCTGGTCATCATCATCCCAAGTGATCGATGGACCGTTCATAGAACCATGTTAAACATTAGCTGCCACTCGTTTCGTAGTAATTATTTATTATTATTTTTGGAACTAGTCTTACATGCTTTGTTTGATGTCATGAAGACGAGATATAGCTAATATAGTTCTTTCTTCATATACTAGTATTGTATTATACCTATTCCCCAGATGTTCCCTTTCATGGTCTTTGACCGTAGATATTTTCATTTGATATATGATTTTTATCACTAAGTCTGAATTATCATTTATTTTATTTGACAGTGGAAGACTCTACTAGACCTCCTGTAAGAGTATTGTAATTTGGATATTGGTTGTGAAACATTTACGGAGATGAAGTCCGGGTGTATAGTTTTAGTGTTTTTGGGTCTTTTAGTTTTCGGAAAAGCACAAGAAGTGTACATTATGACTATGGAAGGAGAGCCCGTGGTTAGTTACAATGGAGGCGTGGAGGGATTTGAATCTATGGCTGCTGCAGAAGATACTGATGAGATAATTGACACTGCTAGGTATTTGCATTTTCATTTTCATTTTCAATATGCGGTGCAATATGTGTATGCACAATTGAGCTTATTCGATTTTCTGTTTCTTTGCGCGCGCTTGTAGTGAATTGGTCACATCCTACTCCAATCACCTTGTGACAAAGCACGATATGCTTTTGGACATGTTGTTTGGGAGAGCAAGTGGGATGTCTCCTTGTGCTAGGTTGGTTTCGAAATGCTTCTCAAATTTTTTGACTTCTTAGGTTTCTATATCTCTTTGTTTGATGATCTTGTGATTGTTCTTTTTCAGGATTACTGTGTATAAATCACTTTACAGATATTTTGGAGGATTTGTTTCTGATGTGGTAACTACTATTGACCAGGTATGTAATTGTTCTGTGATCAAAACACTAATTGGGTCTAAATTTTGGATATGTCCTCTCCCTCCCCCGAGACGTATGTTATTGTATTCTGGACAGTTCCTTGTTTTTGAACAAGTACTCTTCGTGGCACATGCTATTTGAGTTGATTTGGTCTTTAATAATCTCATTGTTATATTGCTTCTACCGACCATAAAGATCGCCTATGATTTAGAATAGCAACTCATGCAGACCTTGTTTAAATTTTAATTTAAGGTTTCACTTCGTTAAGTTAATTGGCGATTCCAATTAAATGTTTGCTTTATATTTTGTCGCGTAACCATGGTATGATGATTTAATTGTTTGGTATTTTGGATTTGTAGGTGAGCAGGGAAGGAGGATTAGAGAATTGACATCTGTAGTATAGAAGAGGTTTAAGTTCCCTGAGAACAGTGTTGAGCTTTACACTGAGAAAGTTAACAACAGAGGTTTATCTGCTCTCAATCAAGCTGAATCTCTCAAATACAAGCTTCTTGGTGGGATTTCTGTTCATAGGTGTGTAATTCTTATTTTTGCAAATGACCTTGATTATCAAGTTAATATGAATTTGATTTGTTGTGAAATAAGTGGGTAATTGGTAATGGTTTCCATGATTTATCTTGTTTTATTTTGTTTAGGATTTGTTTTTAAAGCTGTGAATGTTTTGGCATGTGTAAACTTGAATTTTGGCTGTATATATGCATTTTGAGAAATATGTGCGCAATTAAGCCGATGCTCCAGAAAGTTAATGAGGGAAGCATGTGGTGTACAAAAATCATTCTTGGTACTAATGTCTGCTTGCTCTGATGCCCATTTGGCTCTGATTTTGTGGGCCTGGAAGTGTGCCCACATTTTAGCTCTTCTACGATGACACTTTATGGTTGTGCATACATGTTATAATTTTCTTCAGAAACTGTTGGTTGTTCTAAAATTTAGACATGGATATAGTGAAGTTACTGCCTTTATAATGGCTCTTTTCTACCCTTCCATCTATTAAATATATACTATGAACATCCGTGTGTCATCTATAAAGCAAATAGGTATATTTGGTACCAACTTTGTGTCGAAAGATGACTACATGAATTATGCTTTTCCAAGCTATTTATCTCATGGTGGATTAATTTCATGTTTGTAAACAAAGTGACGTGTCGTCTGCCATCTTATCGGCTTTGCAATATTTTCCAATAAAATCTGCAATGGAAACTTAGCTTTTCATTACTGATTATGCATCTTTATATACTTTTAGGAATTACTACATTGTATGCGTGTTCAGTATTCTTATTTACCTAAAGATTATTTGTAATATGTTTTTGTTGTAGACTGTTCGACCCAATGCTTATTACGAGGACCCATTCGCTAAGAAATTTGGAATAAAAATCAGTGAGCTTGCCCTGATATGTCATATTTCTGGAATGGTGCGCCATGTTAATTTATCCTACTCCTGGTTATTGATAATCTGATCTTTAATTTGGTACTTAATGCCCTGTTTAACTAACTTAATTCTGGTTGCTTCATGTGTAGACATTCAGCACTGAGCCAACTCTCCCTCCATATACCGCTCGTCCAGATATTCCGAGGCGATGACTAAGCGTAAGGGAAAGGAACCCGACTTGCTCATTGGAAATTTGCCGGACAACAATGGCTCACTCTATGGTATGACAAGGCTCGTCTTTAATTGAAACATTCTATCAGCTTAGATTTTTGATTAGTGGAATGAAATATTTAATGAAAATTTTGTGTTGTACAGGGGACTTAAGCGTATCTATGAGACCGAACTTGGTCTTGTTTCCCAGTGTTGTCTGACGAAGCACGTACTCAAGAAGAGAAAACAGTACCTGGCCAATATCTCCCTAAAGATATATGTGAAGGTCGGTGGACGCAACTTTGTGTTATCAGGTATTGTTGTTGTCATCCCTTTGTGTTATCCTCGTAAATTTGATTATAAGATGGTTAATTATTGGTTTGAAAGGTTGTATCATGGGAAGTGGGTCTCAGCTTATGGGTATGATTCTTGTAAAATAGTTGATCTTATTTGGTCTTTTTTTTACACAAGCATCTCATACTTCGTTAATTGTACTTGCAGGTCAGTGGTGTATCTTTCGACTCATACTGGTACAGGGGAAGGCGGCATGTACCGGTTTGGTTCCGTTGGTCGAGTAATATTTCCTTTCCCACTTTGAACTAATTGTTAACTGAGATTAAGATAACATCCAGTTTAGATGTCTCCTCTTAGACGTTATGTGGGAATGAGGAAAATGAATCTAGCGTAGCTAATGGTCTGTTTGAATACTGTAAGAAGAACCTGTTTTTCGTACCTTTGGTTTATGGATATTTTTAAGGTGTGGAAACAAGAGACAATCTTGAAAAAAAGACCACCAAAATGGGGTAAAAATTCTTATTGCATGTCTGAGTTGTGCCGTGAGTTAGGTGATTGTGTCTGGCCCAAGTGTAACTGAGGTAGATGCAGAGGCTAATAGATTGAGTAACTGAGGTAGATACATAGGCTAATAGATTGAACAATGTGAATTTTTGTGTAACTTAAAATAGATAGGAACCTGTAGAACTAATGATTTTCCTTGTTGGGAAGTATCTATGTTTGTATTATGAGTCAGAATTATCCAGTCGGAGTAGGACAAGTTGGCTTGACTTGAGCAAATTGTAAACATTATCTGTGGCCTATTCAAAATTTCTTCATCTCTGTACTAAATTTGACTCAGTTTGAATCTGATCGAATTAAACAATCGAGCAAAACAAAGAGTTGACACCAGTTTCTATTTGTTGATATTATTTGTCCTTCTCTTGTTTTCCTTGGTGCTTGTACTGAATTACTCTTGTATGTAGTATATGTATATTATTGTGAGTGTTTGTATTGAATTTTTCTTGTTTCTGACATTTGTAGATACGGAATATTTGATTGGGAGACCATCAGTTCAAGCTGATATGAAGCTATGGGATTTCAAGGTTGTGGCTGGACTAGGTGAAGATTATAATCACATACAAAGAGGAAGAGAAGCAATTTCCATCTGAAGAAATATCATCTATGGTTCTTATCAAAATGTGCGAGATTGCGGAAGCTTATCTTGGTTCTTCTATAAAGAATGATGTTCGCAGCTACAAAGGATGCTGGTGCGTTGCTGGTTTAAATGTGATGTGAATTATGAATGATCCAACTGCAAATGCAATTGCTTATGGTTCTTGATAAGAAGGCGCATGCCGCTGCAAGCCGAGTTCTGGGGAGAAGAAGGTTATTATTTTTGAAATATGGTGGTACATTTGATGTTTCGTTAGTGGAGTGTGTTTAAGAAACTTAACTTTTGGTAACAAATATCTATATCACTACAATTTTTTGAATGTGTGTTTAATACTGGCAGGTTAACTTAGGTTAACTTGGATGAATGTAAATGTGTTACACTGGCACTTTAATGTGAATGTGAAATACTTTCGGCAATTCGGTTTCAGCTATAATTTTTATTTTTTTCAAAAAAGTTCTATGCACACAACTTCTAATAAGAGTTGTGTTCCATATTTCAACTACACAAACCAGTGGTTGTGAAAGAATGCCTTTACGACATAACTAGGTGTTGTCCAACATAGTTCTACAACTCTAACAACTGTAGTGCAAATCTTATTCATAATAGTAATAAGAGTTGTTACATATTTCTACAATACACATCCTAGGTTGTCTAAGATAGTTCTTCAACTTATACAAGTGTTGTGTTACATATTTTTACGATACGCATCCTTTGTTGTGTAAAATAGTCCTACAACACAAGCAAGAGTTGTGTTAGGCTTTCAAAAAAACTCGAAAGAGAATCACAACTTTGCCAAAATATTGTCGAACCATGAATCACATCACCCTTTACAACTCTTAGTCAAGTATTGTAGAAAAGCTTGGACTTTCTACAATACCCCACCTATACAATGCATAAAAAAGCGTTGTCGTAGGGGTACTACAACGCTAATAAAGTTTCGTCAATGATGATTTTTCCCGTAGTGGGCAACCGTTGATAGCCTCCTGGCTTCAATTTAGTTTAGAAACCCTAATTGGTTCCGTTCATTAGAACCGCGACAGAATTCTAGTACGGAATCGTATTTTGATGGTCCACCCCTCAAATCAACCGAAAAATAATTTCTTATCTCCTCACTCGAGGATATTTAGGTTTTGAACTCGTTAGGGGGCGCAAAACATACCAAAGAAAGACTCAGGAAGATTTTATGAGGGACAACGGCATGGCCAGGCTATCATGGCATGCCTCGGTGTAGCTAGGTTGGCATATGGGGCAAAATGTTTTCCATGGGTGCATGACGTGGCTAGGGACAAGTTATGGCGTAACTAGCTAGGTCTAGGTGTGGCTGGCATGATTTTCCATCGGCACACGAGACGTGGCTAGCATGGCTAGGGCCATAGCATGGTGCAATTGGCATGGCGCTGCTATCTTGGGATAGGCGTGGCTGGCATGATTTTCCATTGGCACGCGGGGTTCAGCTAGCATAGCTAGGGCCATGGCAGGGTGTAATTGGCATGACGCGGCTAGCTTGGGCTAGGCATGGCTGACATGATTTTCCATTGGCACGCGGGGTGCGGCTAGCATGGTTGGCATGCTTTTGCGCGGTAGGGTGTCGCTGGCATGATTTGCCATTGGCACACGAGATGCGGTTAGCATAGCTAGGTATTACGGTGCTGCAAGTGACGCATAATGATGACGCGTTACAGAGTTGCAGGCCAAGTTAGAGTTCCGCCGTAATGGCACATTGCGAAGCCATAATAGCGGTATACAGTATAGACCGTTAAGTGTCGAGAATGACATGACCCTGCAGGGCCAGTGAAGAAAAAAGGTAGCGATACACTGTAAAGACATTTGGCTAAGGAATGAAGCTTATTGACCGACATAATAAGGCTTCATTGAGGTGAAGGAAAGACGAAGCCAAAGTGACAGATGCAACATGCGATGTTGGCATTAAGGCATATCCGTGGAATTGAGTGGGCCCAAACTAAAGGATGATGCAAGAGTGTAGAATAGATCAATAGTTGGTCTATGACATTAGTTTAAGGCTGGCCAGAGCTTGAACAATGAAAACAAGTTGGCAATGCAAGAGTTGCATTACTATTGTCAAGCTAATTGGAGAAGTGAAGCATATACATGACGCATGAGTAACTAGAGTGAGCTAAGGAGTTGTCCTCAACAAGTAAAGCCAAAAGAGTGTCCGTGCATTAGCTTAGAGTAATAAAAAATGCAGGTCCAAGAGGTCTGAACGTTGGAGCGTGGAAGAATTCATTATTACGCAACAAGTGGCGCAATACAGCTTAAGTGACGGTTACGAGTTGGTTACGAGCTTCATAAGCATGCCAATGAAGTGAGAAAAGATAGAGCGGTTATAAAGAGAGTTGATAACCATGTGGAAGGTTCATAACCACCTAGAACAGATGTGGCATCTGTTGGCTTGACAACACAAAAGGTTGTGGTTGAAAAGCAAGCTGGCGGTTATAAAAACTACATGATGGGACAGATGGCTGTCCCATGCGTGTGTAACGGTTATGCATGGTTTGGCCAAGCAAAGCTAATGTATAAATAGTCCTAAGGCATGGGAAATTCGGTAGCTAGCCTGTGTGAGAGTTAGCCTAACATATGTGAGAGTGAAGTTTGCATATGTGAGTGAATATGAGAGTTTTTGTAAGACTTAGACTTGGTTCAAGGAGTGAACAAGTCTGTTCAAGTCCCCAAGTGGGAAAGTTTTGTATTTATTCCCTTTGATGCAATAAAAGAGTTGATTGTGTCATATTCTAAGTGTTCTTGGTTGGATGATTATTGTTGGTAAAGTATGGCATGAATTGGGTGCATTATGGGGTGAATTTGATCAGTTTAGAGAAGTGAAAGAAGGTTTTAAAGACTTCCGCTATTAACCTGAAGTGTTGGATGTTTGCAAATGTGCAAACTTATAAGGCTGAAGTGTAAGTGGGTGAAGCTTTATTCACAGAACCATTGTGCTGCCGGGTTACAATTTCGCAGAAAATTCCTAGGGCATTTGAAGGTGTGACAATTCGGGTATCAGAGCTGTGTTTGGGGCACAGTTCAGGTGTATTTGTTGGATAATAAACTAAGACTTCTTTCTCTCTTAAGCTATTTTCCTGTAAGCAAGTAAGTGGCGTATTATTTTCAGAATATTGCATTAGAAATGAGTTCTAATGGCATGATGATCGACGAAGAACTACCGGGTACGTTTGATCAGCTTGAGGAATATGGCAGTAATCTTGATGATTTTGTCATAGACATGGGCTGTGATGTCCTTGTAAATCCTCTTGTTTCTGAAGATAAGGGCAGGCTAGACATACTTGAAGGAAGAACATCAGATTGGTTTAAAGAATTTAACTAAAGGGTAGGTGCAGCCGAGGACAAAATGTCTGATGCAACCTTGTTGAATTATGAAACCAATGCTGAAGTGCCTGAATTGAAGGTGCAATTCAGTGACATAAAGACCATACTAACAAGCCATACGAAGCAAATTTCAGAGGAAGTGGCAGGAATTCGCGGGTTAATTAGTAACGACATGTTTGTAGAGGCAAACGTGCATGGAGAAAGCTCAAGTCGAGTCTCCGAGCCAAGAATTTACGCAGGTTCCAGAAATACTAGAGAAATTGAGAATTTCTTGTATGACGTTGAGACATACTTTGAAGCGAATGGAACTAGGGAAGGACAAAAAGTAACTCTCGCAGGCAATTATCTTGGTGGTGATGCAAAGGTTTGGTGGAAAACTATGTTGCAAGAAGATGAAGCGGATGGTTATGCCAATCTTATGTCATGGGATGACATGAAAGAGAGACTGAAATGTCAGTTCTGGCCGAGCAATGGTGCTTGGTATGCAAGAGAAAGTTTACGTAGGCTGAAAATGACGAGTACACCACAGGCCTATGCTGAAAACTTCCTTGAATTGGTGCAAGAAGTACGTGGCATGAGTGAATAAGATCAGATGTTCCAATTTCTGGCTGGCCCAAGTTCGAGTGTAATTGCTGAACTTAAGAGGCGCAAAATCCAGAGTATCCAGATAGCTATTCCAGCGGTAAGAGGGCTTACTAGTTGCACAACGACTGAAGATGTGCAAAGCTGAGAAGGTGAAGCCAAAAGGATGGAAAAATATGTAGGCAGTAAGCGCAAGCATGAACCGAAGGAAGATGAATTATTCCCTTCAGCCCGGAAGTATAGGGTATATTTCATTTGCAAAGGTTTACACTTCTCTATAAGCTGTACACTCAAATCACAACTCAATACATCAGTTGGGAATGACTATGGGGGTCATTCTAGCAAGACTCGTGAAGGCCGAAGTGAAGGTTCAAGGAAGAGACCACGCAGCGAAGTTGTTTCTCACTTCGACAAAGTAAGACACTAAGCTAAGAACAAGAGTAAGTGTTGTTGTCTCCATTGGGGACACTTTAATGCCAAAACAAGAGTGTTTTTAGCCTTGTTTTATGTAGCTTTAGTTGTTGGTTGTTGCAAACTCTGTGTGTAGATTTTGGTTGTACAAACTTTTATTTGAGTCTTCAAGTTTGTACATACTTTGCTTTGGTGTAAGCAAGTTGCTTTGTTAATAAAGTTTTAGATTTCCAGAAGAGATCAGTTGATGATCAATCATGTAATGGTACATGGTCTTGTTATGTAAGAGCAGTAATGAACGAGGGTGTTTTCGTTTATAAAGCCTTGCCTCTTTATTTACGATGTAAAGCTAGTTCATGGGGAGATGCTGCAAGTAGCATACTTATCCTAACGTATGCAATATCAAGACATGTTGAAAGCTAATAAGAAAAGCATAGGACATGGGTCCTAGTTGATGTAGAAATGATGTTGCTGTTTGGGGATTGCAAAATGGCACGACGGCATATGGGAAGCGACAGTGCAAGCAATGCAGCAAGTAAGAAATTATTTTACCAACAAGCATGAGTTGGGTAGAACTCATGGCCTTATAGAAAGACACACACTCTTTCCAGACAATTAGCAATGCAGTTCAAAGAAGTATTTGGAGACATATTGGCTTTGAAGGCATAACATATGGACAACTAAAGGGTTAGCTAATGATATGTCCAAAGAGATAGTTAGTCACAGTTTTAAATGGGCTTTGCAATTCAATAGTTTTGTTGCATGGAAGTTAAGCAAAGAAAACTCACCATTCCAGTTCGGGTATGCAAGATGGCATAAGTATAGAGTTTATAATTGATGGCCACATTCAGAGAAGTGAATTCTTGAATGATGCTTACATAATCATAGTTTGGTGAGGTATGAAGTGTTGAATTCGGGTGCCTAATGCAAAGAGAACCCCTATTCACTTTGTGACGTGCTTAATGAGGAGCGTGAAGAACAACAGTTCAACGGCGGGTCATCGACAAAATTGATTGAAAATGAAGCCAAGTCGTTTATAAGTCCTTGTCACGTTGAGTGGAGGAAAAGTCGGAAAGAGATGGCAATGATCATTATGATCAAATTGAGAAGAATCACTCAGTGCGTACACTTAGGCGCAAATGATTCATGCGAAATTCAAGTATAATTTAGGGAATTGGCAAGAAGAATTTTGAAGTTGCATTTGGGTGTTGATATACGGTTGTACTAGGAGTTGGAACGTATGCGCAACGTGAAAACAACAGTACAAGTCAGTAGGATCAATAGAAAATAAGTAAAGCTAAGTGGTGGCATGCGGTACTAGGCATAAATTTTTGGCAGGAATCAATGCTAAATAAGTTTGCTGAATTATGAGTGGATCATAAGTGTACAAGGCCGAAGAACAAGTATGTTGAGTATACTTGGTTGTGTTCAACGAGGGCGTTGAACGGATTAGGTAGGGGAGGTCTATTACGGTACTGCAAGTGACGCATAATGGTGACGCGTTACAGAGTTGCAGGACAAGTCATAGTTCCACCGTAATGGCGCATTGCGAAGCCATAATAGCGGTATACTGTATAAACCGTTAAGTGTCGAGAATGACATGACCCTGCAGGGCCAGTGAAGCAAAAAGGTAGCGCTACACTGTAAATACATTTGGCTAAGGAATGAAGCTTATTGATCGACACAATAAGGCTTCATTGAGGAGAAGGCATGACGAAGCCAAAGTGACAGATGCAACATGCGATGTTGGCATTAAGGCATATCCATGGAATTGAGTTGGCCCAAACTCAAGGATGATGCAAGAGTGTATAATAGATCAAGATTTGGTCTATGACATTAGTTTAAGGATGACCAAAGCTTGAACAATGCAAACAAGTTGGCAATGCAAGAGTTGCATTACTATTGTCAAGCTAATTGGAGAAGTGAAGCATATACGTGACGCATGAGTAACTAGAGTGAGATAAGGAGTTGGCCTCAACAAGTAAAGCCAAAAGAGTGTCCGTGCATTATCTTAGAGTAATAAAAAATGCAGGTCCAAGAGGGCTGAACGTTGGAGCGTGGAAGAATTCAGTATGGCGCAACAAGTGGCGCAATACATCTCAAGTGACAGTTACGAGTTGGTTAGGAGCTTCATAAGCATGCCAATGAATTGATACAAGATAGAACGGTTATAAAGAGAGTTTATAACCATGTGGAAGGTTCATAACCACCTAGAACAGATGTGGCATCTGTTGGCTTGAAAACACAAAAGGTGGTGGTTGAAAAGCAAGCTGGCGGTTATAAAAACTACATGATGGGACAGATGGCTGTCCCATGCGTGTGTAATGGTTATGCATGGTTTGTCCAAGCAAAGCTACTGTATAAATAGTCCTAAGGCATGGGAAATTCGGTAGATAGCCTGTGTGAGAGTTAGACTAACATATGTGAGAGTGAAGTTTGCATATGTGAGTGAATATGAGAGTTTTTGTAAGACTTAGACTTGGTTCAAGGAGTGAACAAGTCTGTTCAAGTCCCCAAGTGGGCAAGTTTTGTATTTCTTCCCTTTGATGCAATAAAAGAGTTGATTGTGTCATATTATAAGTGTTCTTGGTTGGCTGATTATTGTTGGTAAAGTATGGCATGAATTGGGTGCATTATGGGGTGAATTTGATGAGTTTAGAGAAGTGAAAGAAGGCTGTAAAGACTTCCGATGTTAACCTGAAGTGTTGGATGTTTGCAAAGGTGCAAACTTATAAGGCTGAAGTGAAAGTTGGTGAAGCTTTATTCACAGAACCATTGTGCTTCCGGGTTACACTTTCGCAGAAAATTCCTAGGACGTTTGAAGGTGTGACACTAGGTCTATGGCACGGTGCGATTGTCATGGCGCGTCTAGCTTGGGATCGGCGTGGATGGAATGATTCGCCATTGGCACGCGGGGTGCGACTAGCATGATTGTCATGCTTTGGCGCGGTTGGGTGTGGATGACATGATTTGCCATTGGCACACGAGATGCGGATAACATAGCTAGGGCCATGGCACGGTGCGATTGGCATGGCGCGGCTAGCTTGGGCTAGGCGTGGCTGGCATGATTTGCCATTGGCACGCGTGGTGAATTAGGGTTTGGTTTGTCGTAACCCTAATTTGAAAAAATATACCCTAGTAATTATTAGGGACATATTAATAGCTTTTATTAATGCGCCTAGTCAATGCTTGTTTTAAGTGTCTGCTAGGGTTTAGCGTTTTATGATATCAATCCTAAACTAAAGACCACCATCAACCCCTGTGTATGCAAAACCTAAAAACCATGGATACTATTAGACATAAATCTCAAACATCCCTCAGTGAACAAGTCAAAAGACAAAAACTGAAACTATGAAATGCAACTCTCAAAAGTCATAACAATCCAAAATATCTTGATTATGTAATCAAGCCTAAATGACCAATGCCTAGGCTACAACTAGGTCCTCCAACAGAGATGCACTACAACACAAGTATCTCTTTCTTTAATCAATAGTTCTAACAAGTTAATGAACTAAACCAGACAAAACCCACATCTTCAAAATCATCACACAACGATTAAAACCCAAAAAAATCCAACACCGCTAACATTTGTTTTTTAAGAAGTAACATGCATGCCAAAATCAAACTGGCATCAAGCTCCTATTTTTAGAAGAGCAAGGGTTTCGAAGAGAAAAGAACTGTTGCACAGAACATTACAAAGTAGGTATGATAACGAGTATCAATTGAAAAACGTCAAACACAAAATTCGACATAAACTCTTTTTGTATGTGGAACAATTAGTGTCACATCTTCAATACAGGTGTTGCAAAAGAAAGTTTCTAGTCACCGTACTTTTCAGGTGCAGCTAAAAGTTATAATTTACTGCTGCAAAATGAAACTTTTACGACACAATTGTAGAAACAATATGAAAAAAGTGTGGAAAAAAAGTATAATCTCTTAAGGGTTCAGCAATAGACTTCTTGCTATATAGGTTATCGCAGCACTAATAAGGGTTTATGCCATCACCATTGGGTGCTACAATAGGTTAAGTTTCTTGTAGTGAGTTATTTTGTACTTTGGTGGACCTTGATTTCGGTACCTTTAACTTTTGGGTCTCAAGTTTGTTCGTTGATGTGTTTGGGTAACTTGGCCTTGAGTTTTGTGAACGGTTAAACTGCATCTTGGAACCTGGAAGGATATCCAAAATAGTAGATGCCGAAAAATCTTTCTTTTGGGATTAATAAAAAATGGAGGAATTGGGTGTAGTTATCTTAGTAAATGAGTGATTGTGAGAATGGGCAATTGGGTTGGTTTTGGTAGAGGGGATAGGTACTGTGGGTTGTTGTTGTGCAATGCGCAGAAGGCTAGCTAGCTAGATCTGTGAGTCGTTACGTATTCGTTAAAAATATTACCCACTGGGTGATCTAAAAGTATCTTGTTGTTCCCTTGCTGGTTTCATCACGACATCATGGGTGACCTCTTCAAGCAATTGAAAAGCATTAGCTTCACAGTACTGTGGTTATCCTTGTGCAATGTGTAGAGGCGAGCACTACGGGAAAATTAGTAATCTACAACTGTAGATTGACAACTCGTAAATTAAAAGTTGTAAAAGATAGCATGTTTTACAACTTTTTCCAATGAAAAAGTTGTCAAAGTAAAAATTGTCCAACTCTTAGGACCAAAGAGGTCCAAAGAGTAGTGACGAGAATTAAAAACCACAACTTTTGTTTGAAAAGGGTTGCAGAGAGAAGTGACCACCTTTAGATTTTACAACTCATATCTTAAAGGTAGTGAATAACTATATAACAACACGCATAAGGGTTGTTGAAGATATAAAAAAAAATGATTTTGAAAAATGTTCTTTGAGAGATTCGAACCCAAGCCTAATGTGTGTTAGCACAAGTTATCAACCATCCTTCCGGTTTCTTAATATTGGTAGATTTGTGCTCTTTTTTTCCGATCAATATTCACAACCTTTACAAGGGTTGTAAAATGAAAAAATTGACTTTGAAAAAAAAATGAGGCAAAGGTGAATCGAACCTGAACCTCCTATGTCTAAGACTTGGATTCCAACCATCCTTCCACATTTACATATCTGCTTATATTTTGTTTGGAACCAACTAATGGGGCTAGAACACTGGAATAACCTAAACCCGGAACAAATATTTTGTGAATCCAAAATTTCAGTGCATACATTTCCCAGGCTCTCCCTGCCACTGTCGACAGAACCAAAGTTAACCAACCAAACTCGACCACACCATAGACTTGGAAAAAAATTCGATCTCCTTCTGTTTCGACCTCCTTCTGCACCTCAGATTGAAACCCATAGGAAGTGAAAAACCCAATCAAACTCAAATGATTCTTCTTCGAATCAAACTCTAATTAAATAAAACCCCATCTCATTCTTATGATTTTTCTTTACTCATCAATTTCAGGGAATTTGAAGAGATGAAGATGATTTATTTCTTGTGAAATTCGTTGGTTATTGTTGCTGGTATGATTTATCTTCTTCTTTTTCTTCCTATTCGATTACTCTTATTACAGTTCTTCAATTATGAACCTAGGGTTTAAAGGGATTTTTAAAATTGGGTTCAAATTGGGGCTTTATGATTGTTGAATCTCTTGGTTTTTTCTGTTTAAGGTGGTTATGGTTTAAGATGAACAAAATAGGGATGAAAAGTGGGATAATTTTTGAAGATTAAAGAGTATAGGTGTTATACTTCCATACTGCAATTATGAAATTACGAAAATAATTTGTGATTTGTGATGGTTTACTATATATTTATTGTCAATGTAAAGCATGGTTATTGTGTAGTGTCTCTTGTTGAATTCAGGAATAATTTATCCTAAAATCAATATAGGACTGTGTTTCCCGTAAGTCATTGAGTTTCTAAAGCAGCAATAATTTTATTTTTTCAATTTATTTATCAGTAATGTGATTGACATGAATGTGAGCAATCTTAAGAAACAATGAAATGCTTACATGGCGGAGAAAATACGGGTTGCTAATGGCCTCTTGCCACCAATGGTTGGTATTCAGGCTTATGTGGAGGCTTAAGATGGCTTCACAGATAAAGAGTTGATGAGATAACAGGTATAAAATCTTAATTTCCCCTTTGGATATTGATTTGATGGGGCTTTATGAGATGATGGGTGACATGCTTTATCTCCAGTATGGCGGATCTCTTTCCCATTGCACGGTAACTACGTCATCTTCGTGTTTGTACAACTTTTATTACTAGTTATTTGCGCAATTTTATGATTTCCTTAGTAATATTGGTTTTGCTTTACTTATAAGATGTATAGTTCCATCCAGTTTAGATGAGCTTATGTAACATTAAATGTCAACACCAGTGTTCTGTAAAGGATATAAACTAAAGGAAGGTGTAGATTTATTTGATACTTACTCACCCGTTACGAGAATTACTTCCATTAGGATGTTAATTGCTATAGCTGCGGTTCATAACCTAGAGATACATCAAATGTATGTAAAGACAACTTTTCTAAATGGTGAATTAGATGAAGAAATTTACATGGAACAACCTGAGGGATTTGTAATGAAAGGTTGTGAAAACAAAGTTTGTAAACTGAAAAAATCTTTGTATGGATTGAAACAAGCACCTAAACAATGGCATGAAAAATTTGATCATGTAATGTTTTCTAGTGGTTTTAAAATCAATGAATCCGACAAGTGTGTCTATACTAAACTTGTGAATGATGCATGTGTAATTGTATGCTTGTATGTTGATGATATGCTTATACTTGGTACAAACATGGATGTAATTAATTCCACTAAGAGCATGCTAAATGAGAACTTTGACATGAAAGACTTAGGCCCCGCAGATGTAATCTTAGGGATGAAAATTAGAAGAAATTCTAACGGTTATAGTCTTAGTCAATCTCATTATGTTGAATCTGTGCTTAGAAAATTCAATCATTTTAATTGTAAACCTGCTTATACTCCGTATGATCCTTGTTGTAGACTTAAAAAGAATAAGGGTAATGGAGTGTCACAACTTGAATACTCACAATTTATAGGAAGTCTGATGTATTTGATGAACTGTACTAGGCCAAACATTGCTTATGCTGTGAGTAGGTTAAGTAGGTATACTTGTAATCCAGGGCAGGAACACTGGGATGCACTTTTTAGAGTGTTAAGGTATTTGAAATACACTTTGACCTTTTGTTTGAATTATGAAAGGTACCCTGCCGTCCTTGAGGGATTTTGTGATGCAAACTGGATATCAGACTCAGAGGAGTCTAAGTCTACGAGTGGATATGTTTTCACTCTAGCAGGTGGGGCTGTTTCCTGGAAGAGTTCCAAACAGACATGCATAGCTCGATCTACTATGGAATCCGAGTTTATTGCGTTAGATAAAGCAGGAGAGGAAGACGCTTGGCGAAGATGCTTTTTAGAAGACATTCCTCTCTGGAATAGGCCTGTGCCAGCTATATCTATACATTGTGATAATCAAGATGCTATAGCTAATGCTAAAAACATCTATTATAATGGGAAGTCTATACATATTCGTAGAAGACACAATACCCTAAAAGAACTAATCTCAAAAGTCGTTATTTCTGTTGAATGGATAAATTCAAGGAGAATATCGCGGACCCTTTGACGAAAGGTTTGTCCAAGGAGATAGTTAATAATGCATCGAGGGGGATGGGGCTTAGGCTAATTAAATAAACTTTCCATGAAGGATACTCAACCTTGCTGACTGGAGATCCCAAGATTAAGGTTTTGAATGAGACAACTAATTTGTGGCGGGTCAAGGAAAACACTATCAGAGAATTTCATTCTCTGCCCCTTCCCTATGGTGTAGACGTGATAGTGTGACTGCATGTGAAGGATGACTTTTAACTAAGTCTTAATGAGTTCTATAATTTCAATTTAAGATTGAAGTGGGGTGTAGCAGTAAACACTCTTGATGGAACTCACCTATCTGAATGTGGAAGTGGGTCGCTTCCTATGAGAATAGAGCTGATTCTCTAGAGCATTCTGAGAAACGGGATTTGTCCAGGGCCAAAAAGGACACAACGACACGAACTTGACAGCACCTAGAGAGATATCATTCGTGGTTATTATCGCGGATTACACCAAACGATGGCAGTTCAAGACATCGCGTTCACTGTCCATCAAGTAGTTCCGGTAATTTCTCACTAAGCAAAGGTTCAAGACCTCATGGACGCCTCTTGCCTAAGTGGTATTTCTCGCTTTCCGTTTTCTGGTTTTGTATCGGTATTTCATTAATGTGGGGGATTGTTGGAGAAAATGAGTTTTATTGGTTTGGTTTTATAGTCTTGGTGGGAATGGAACTTAGGACCTTTGGGTCTCTAAGAGCTCTTACTCATTTTTTTATGAGTGAATGAAATAGAACCTTTAGTCCCACATTGGTTATGACTAAAGAAGAGTTCCACTACTTAACTAATCTATTATGGATAGTTAGTAAAACAATGTGGGTGGAATGGGTGGGGTGAAATATTTTTGCTTAAACTAAGGCTTGGGCTTCGGGCTCGAGCTCGTTCTTCGCCGTGGACAGGACAATCAAGACTTACCTTTTTTTGACAAAATTCTTTTAATTTATTTCCATGAATATTTTAAATCAAATTAAATTTTGTCATAATGTTGTGCATGTTATGGGGGCATCTGATTCGTGCAACATTATCTTGTTACCAAGATTAAAATATGACGACATATTTCGACATTGATTTCTTTCCAAAAAATCAAATATACTCGCATAAATTTGAGTTAATGCCATAGCTGTTTTCTGTCCGTTTTTAAACTTTATTTCCTTGCATGGCACAAGGAATTGATTCTCCATCAATTGCATTTATCGCACCTCTCCGTTTTCTGCTAAAAAAGAGACTCGAAACTTTTATTATTTTTTGTGTCCAGAAGAGCTACTATCCCCTTCTTTTCGTCTCTCTCCCTCTGTGTGGTTTTTTCATTCTTTGTGCCATTGTTGTTAAGTTCGTAAGAGTGGGCAAGTATTGTAGTGCTAACAATACTTGCAACAGGGCGATTTATCCTGGATACAACTTGACCACGAGTATAGGCATCACTCATTCTTGAGGCGTACCGGTCAACTATTGTGTTAAGGACAGCGTGTTGAACACGTGACTCTGTCTTCTGTTTGCTATCCATTGAGTGCTTTTTTATCTTTCAGAATCTTTACTTCTAACTTCTTCACATCTTCTTTTTAGTGTTTTATTGTTACAGTCGCAATAGTTAATGTAATACTCTTTATCCAATAATATCAATATTATTAGTTATTATAATAATAATATAATAATAATAACAACGGAAACAATCGAGCAACTGTGTACGAAAGCAGAGCTCTAAGCAAGAGTTAGTGGAATAACTTTAATCCCCATTTGCTTTCCCTTTTCTTGTTCCATTAATTCCGTTACGCGGTAGTTAAGTTCATTTCTCGTCGCATTATTATCTATTTCCATTCAAATTCCCCAACAAGCACAGCAATACCTTGACCATTATTGGGAATTCTAAATTTCGTTTTCTCCCATATCTCAAGCTTTTCTGATGATCCATAACAAGAAAACAAATGATAAATTTCGATTTAATTTTATAACGACGGCATCATTCTGCTTCTAAGGAGTGTAACTTAAATCAAGGGAGGGTTGTAAGTATCGAGGTGAGACAATGGACTAAAATGATTCATTCTAAAATAAAATTAAGAAACTCTACACATCAATTTGATGAGTTAAATGACTCACATTTGTTTGATGTGATATATATCACTCATTCATTTCTAAGTTATTTGCTTGTTAAGCTGGATATGATCCACATATCACATTACACCAAATTTGAGTTTTTGTAACAATAGAATTCCTAACTAAATTTTTTTTTGGTAACACAAATGATCCATTATGAATCTAGTAACTCATATAAAGGGTTAGCAAATTAAGTTATAGTTAGCATAATTTGGAATTAATTCATAAAAATTAAATAACTATTGAAAGTGTTAGATCATTATTTATACATCCCTAACACATTTTACATTAAATCACTATTACTAATATTCCTACCCAAAATCCATGAATACCAAAATCCACCCCATCTTTCTAACTCTTTGTCATTTTTATTAGTAACACAATTTTACATAGCTAACACATTGATTTATTTTAAAATTTACAAAATGTAAAATGAAATTATAGGATTTTATAAAATAAAAAATTGGAATCAATTTCAATTCTAGAACCTGAGAACAACTTATATCCTAGAACCAAAATGATATGAGAACCGTAAAAACTTAACTACTTCCCAACTCGATATCTTCAAGGACCAAATCTTATCTTTATCCCTTGTTCAAAAAAAAAAAAAAAAGACCAGACTACCCTTATCGAAAATAAGTAAAGTAAATATTACAGACTGTGAAAATGACCATATTACCCTTATCGGAAAAAAATGCAATAAATATTATGAAGACTGTGAAAATGACCATACTACCCTTATCAGAAATAAGTAAAGTAATTCTTACAGATTGTGAAAATGACCATATTACCCTTATTGGAAAAAAGTGCAATAAATATTATGGAGACTGTGAAAATGACCAAACTACCCTTATCGGAAATAAATAAAGTAATTCTCAAAGATTGTGAAAATGACCATATTACCCTTATTGGAAAAAGTGCTATAAATATTATGCATGGAGACTGTGAAAATGACCAGACTACTCTTATAAAAAATAAGTAAGTAAATATTACAGACTGTTAAAATGACCATATTACCCTTCTCGGAGAAAAGTGCAATAAATATTATGAAGACTGTGAAAATGACCATACTACCCTTATCAGAAATAAGTAAAGTAATTCTTACAGATTGTGAAAATGACCATATTACCCTTATTGGAAAAAAGTGCAATAAATATTATGGAGAATGTGAAAATGACCAAACTACCCTTATCGAAAATAAATAAAGTAATTCTCACAGACTGTGAAAATGACCATATTATCCTTATTGGGAAAAAGTGCCATAAATATTATGAGACTGTGAAAATGACCAGACTACCCTTATCGAAAATAGGTAAAGTAATTTGTACAAACTGTGAAAATGATCATATTACCCTTATTGGAAAAAGTGCAATAAATATTATGGACACTGTGAAAATGACCAAACTACCCCTTATTGAAAAAATATATAGTAAATATTATAGAATGTGAAAATGACCATATTACCCTTATTGCAAATAAGCACAATAAATATTATGGAGAATGTGAAAATGACCAAACTACCCTTATTGAAAATAAATATAGTAAATATTATAGACTGTGAAAATGACCATATTACCCTTATTGGAAATAATCGCAATAAATATTATGGAGACTGTGAAAATGACCGAAGTACCCTTATTGAAAATAAGTAAATTAATTCGTACAGACTGTGAAAATGACCATATTACCCTTATTGGAAAAAGTGCACTAAATATTATGGAGACTATGAAAATGACCAGACTACCCTTATCGAAAAAAAAATAAAGTAAATATTACAGACTATGAAAATGACCATATTACCCTTTTTGGAAATAAGTGCACTAAATATTATGGTCATTTTCACAATCAATAAAATTTACTTTACTTATTTCCGATAAGGGTAATATGGTCATTTTCACAGTCTTCATAATATTTATTGCACTTATTTCCAATAAGGGAAAAATGGTCATTTTCACAGTCTGTAAGAATTACTTTACTTATTTCTGATAAGGGTAGTATGGTCATTTTCACATTCTCCATAATATTTATTGCACTTTTTTCCAATGAGGGTATTATGGTCATTTTCACAGTTTGTAAGAATTACATTACTTATTTCTGATAAGGGTAGTATGGTCATTTTCACAGTCTCCATAATATTTATTGCACTTTTTTCCAATAAGGGTATTATTGTCATTTTCACAATCTGTAAGAATTACTTTACTTATTTCCGATAAGGGTAGTATGGTCATTTTCATAGTCTCCATAATATTTATTGCACTTTTTTCCAATAAGGGTATTATGGTCATTTTCATAGTCTGTAAGAATTACTTTACTTATTTCCGATATGGGTAGTATGGTCATTTTCACAGTCTCCATAATATTTATTGCACTTTTTTCCAATAAGGGTATTATGGTCATTTTCACAGTATGTAAGAATTACTTTACTTATTTCCGATAAGGGTAGTATGGTCATTTTCACAGTCTCCATAATATTTATTGCACTTTTTTCCGATAAGAGTATTATGGTCATTTTCACAGTCTGTAAGAATTACTTTACTTATTTTAGATAAGGGTAGTATGGTCATTTTCACAGTCTCCATAATATTTATTGCACCTTTTTTTTTCTGAAAAGGGTAATATGGTCATTTTCACAGTCTGTAATATTCACTTTACTTATTTTCGATAAGGGTAGTCTGGTTTTTTTTTTTTTTTTGAACAAGGGATAAAGATAAGATTTGGTCCCTGATATATTTCATCTTCAGTTAACCCGGAAGAGAAACTCAGGTCCAACTATGGTAATTTTTGAACTTGGGATGTTCAATTCTGATATATTTCATCTCCAGTTCACCCAAACGAGAAGCTCAGGTCTAACTCTAGTAATCTTTGAGCCTGTGATGTTCAATTCTGATATATTTCGTCCACAGATCACCCGAATGAGGAATTCAGGTCTAACTCTAGTTATCTTTGAACCTTGGATGTTCAATTCTGATATATTTCATCTTCAGTTAACCCGGAAGAGAAACTCAGGTCACTATGGTAATTTTTGAACTTGGGATGTTGAATTCTGATATATTTCATCTCCAGTTCACCCGAACGAGAAGCTCAGGTCTAACTCTAGTAATCTTTGAACCTGTGATGTTCAATTCTGATATATTTCGTCCACAGATCACCCGAATGAGGAATTCATGTCTAACTCTAGTTATCTTTGAACCTTGGAAGTTCAATTCTGATATATTTCATCTTCAGTTAACCCGGAAGAGAAACTCAGGTCCAACTATGGTAATTTTTGAACTTGGGATGTTCAATTCTGATGTATTTCATCTCCAGTTCACCCGAACGAGAAACTCAGGTCTAACTCTAGTAATCTTTGAACCTGTGATGTTCAATTATGATATATATTTCGTCCACAGATCACCCGAATGAGGAATTCAGGTCTAACTCTAGTTATCTTTGAACATGTGATGTTCAATTTTGATATATTTCATTTCCAGTTCATCCGAAACGAGAACCTCAGGTCTAACTTTAGTAATAATTGAACCTGTGATGTGCAATTCTGATATATTTCATCTCCAGTTCACCCGAACGAGAAACTGAGGTCTAACTCTAGTAATCTTTGAACCTGTGATGTTCAATTCTGATATATTTCATCTCCAGTTCACCCGAACGAGAAACTGAGGTCTAACTCTAGTAATCTTTGAACCCGTGATGTTCAATTCTGATATATTTCGTCATCAGATCACCCGAAAGAGGAATTCAGGTCTAACTCTAGTAAATTTTGTATGTATAAATAGTTTATTTTGAGTGATTGGAAGGGTTGATTAGATGTTTTTGAAATTTGGGGTTGTAACTTGTAACCATGTTGGCAGAACCTCAAATTGTACTGATGATGTTTTGTGAAACATATTTTGTATGTATAAATAGTTTATTTTGAGTGATTGGAAGGGTTGATTAGATGTTTTTGAAATTTGGGGTTGTAACTTGTAACCATGTTGGCAGAACCTCAAATTGTACTGCTGATGTTTTGTTAAACATACTATATGAAATTGAATGGTTGTAGGGATTCTTAGATTGATTTTTTCCCCAATTGCGATGAACATTTTGTGTGTAAAAAATACAATTTCGATGATGTATCATACTAAGTTTGAAGTCAGAACCCTGTCAGAGCTTATTGGTTCATAGTTTTTATGCTTTTTGAGTCTACCAGTGTGAAATAAAGCTACTTCATGACCTGTGTGACTAGTCAGAATTACTTCATGACCTATGTGACTAGTCGAAATTCAAACCGGAAGCACAAAGAGAATGCACAAAGGCACAAAGAAACACAAAGAAAACACACTTGCCATAATCCGTATGACAATCCCATTACGAAGAGCAAAAGTGTTCAAAAGCAAGAGACAGGCCAAATACTAAGATTAACTCATCCAAATTCATTATTTCTTATTACCATATTGAAGAGAATTCCATTACGAATATAATGCAAAAAGAATAAGGTCATTCCGAATTCGGACGAAGAAGTTACTGGCAAAACAGAGAGATGTAGAAAGCACAAATTTATCCAAAACAAACACAATTCCTTGATCCGTATGAAAATCCCAAACAAAATCTGCACTATCCACGCGTTTCCTAATCCGTATGACATTTCATAACTAAATCTCTACCGTTCAATTTTTTTTATACAAAAACTTAAAATGTTTTCTCTCCTCATTTTCCTTTTTTCTTTTCTTTCTCTGAAAACTCTAAGCTGCAACCATTTCTTTTCTTTTCTTTTAATCTCTCAAAATTTTTTGAACAAGCAGAAAAACTAATTGGAAGATAGATCTGTTTAATTGGTTAATGAACAGATCGATGACTATGGAGATCTTGACCTCTCTGTAACTAATTGGAAGATAGCTGCAACCAATTTTTTTCCATTTTATCTTTCATTTTTCTATTAGCTTAGGCAAAATTAGTTTTCTGTACTACTTAGTTGGTTAATTATTCGGTCTTAACCTCTCTGTAACTTATGTATCCTTCTTCTCATGTGTTTCGATTTTCAGATCCATCTATTTTGCTTGGGGAGGGATTCTGTCTTTTTTCTCTCTTTTTAAGAGTTGTGAAACATTATCTTTAAGGGTTTTTAGTAAGATCGATGACTATGGAGATCTTGTGTTGTTCTTGGAGATATCTTTTTATATAATCATTGGTTTTTAAACGTTCTCTGTGAACTTAAGTTCGTGTTTATGTTTGTATAATTTTGGATGTTGTTTTCTAGGGCATTTTTCTATTCATTTGCAACTTCTGATTTAAAGCTCTATTAAATTGAAAATCCCTTTAGTTTCATCATAAGATCAATGGGGGAATTTGGGTTATACTCTTTGCTAATTGGGGGATTTGGGTTGTATCTGGCAACAAAAAAGATACAATGTTCAGTTTCAATTTCAAATTTTCTTCTTCAATTTTGTAATTTGATTTCTTGGGTTTTTTGAATTTTGGATTTTTGTTGGTCAGAGAAGAGACGACCAATATTCAAATGAAGGAGGTGGGGATGGAGTCTGCAGAATTTTAATTGGCAACTGTAGAGGTTTGATTTTAGTTATGATTTAATTACAGTTTTTCTCTTATTAAACTGCACTATACTGATTGAGAAACTCCTTTTGGTGAGTTTGGTGAGAAGAGTTCCACTTCTAGTAATGAACTCTTCTAACTTGCTGTGGATATTGTTTTTTGGATGTAGGGGGGGGGGGGTTAATATTTTAATTTGCCTTATTGTTGTTCAGAGGATTGTCACTGTTTCGTATCTGACAGGAAATGGTTTGATGGACATAGTGGAACCAGAAGTATAAAAGGAGATTTTTTAGGCAGTTCTCGCACTCCTTTTTTACCGAGCTCTTACTGATGTGTGGTCTTCTAAGGGGGGCAAAGACCATGCAAGTGCTAGGTATGTTTATACCTGTCTTTCTCCAATTACACGATTCCTATTTCCCAAGGAAGATGATATTCTTCTAGACTACTTGAACGAAGATGGTCAGTTAATGGAATATGATATTCTTCCCAAGTAACACATATTTTTTTGCCTTTCAGGTATGTTCCTATTATACCTACTGTTTTAATTAATGGAAGTGAAGGCATTGGTACTGGATGGAGAACTTTCATCCCCAATTATAATCCACGTGACATTGTTGAGAATGTAAAGACATTAATTAATGGTGAACCAATGGTGCCCATGGATCTTGTAATTTGTAGTCATTGAGGATTTCTATGAAATAAGGCTAGAATTGTACAAAAAGAGAAAGGTGAATTCCATTTTAAGGCCTTCTTTTTCTTTCTTTTTCTCATTCTGATTATTCATGGTTGCTTTTGTATAAGGTTTATGTTTATTCTGAATTTCAATGTTATTGCAGAGAGTACTACTGGAGAATCTTGAGTACGATTTGAACCAACTGGACAACAAAGTCAGATTCATCCTTGGAGTAGTGAAAGGAGAGATTATAGTGAGCAACAGGAAAAGAGTGGAGTTGTATCTTGAATTGCAACAGAATGGATTTGATCTTATTCCCCCAAAGGCGAAAAATGGTGCTGCTACTTCAAAACCTGATGATGCAGAAGAGAATGAAAATCACAACTTACCTAGCGACAAAGGAGTACTGGCTCGTGGTTATGCATATCTACTCACAAGTCACAATGGCTATAGGTAGTCTGACACTTGAGAAGGTTCAGGAACTTTTTAGCTGGTGCAGTAATTTGAAATTATCACGAGTTTTTGGTACATATTTTGTATGCTAATACTTACCAATACTTGTTCTAAATGTAGGCACAAATGAGGGACCAAGCTGGGTTAGATGATAATGGTAAGCAACAATCCACTACTCATGAATGTATTGCACACTAGATGACATAAACTTGTAAGAGATGAAGGAAATGGTCATTGACCTGTGTTCTAGTTCTATGTGAATGCAAATATATGTGGTGATTAACAACACTGAAAAGAATCTAGTGTATTTGTATCCATTTTTGTATGTATGTTGGTTCATAAAAGGATAAGACTACACCTAACTTCTTACAACAACTGTACAGGTACTAGAAACAGCATTCCATGATGGTATTCTAATGCCCATACACGATCAAGCTTGGAATCTTATGATATCAAATCTCCAACAAGGGGAAGCAGTTCACAATGTCAATGAAGAAGTCCTCTTGCACCTACAGCTGAAGCACCGTAACTGACCACATCTTTAGGTTACGTAGAGGCATAAGACTGATGTTGTTGGAATGCCAGTAGATATAAAGCAGGGGTAGCATCCATGTAGTAATGAACACTAGCTAAATCAGTTTTCTTTTGTACTTGAATGTCTAGTATGTGTTTCAGCCATTCAGTTTGGTGAAATATTACATTGTAAATTGTCGTTGAGTTCATTGTAAATTGACAAATAAGAATGGTTCTTGAAACTTGAATTTAAAAATATGCATGGACTGAAATTCTGAGGTGACCGGCTTTCAGGCCAATATCACCTGAAAGTGCCAGTATTTTTTTATTGAAATCTAACAAATTCCTAACGGGGGAACTGTGTTAGACTAGTTTGAAAAAACGAGACACATGTCGTCTCTCTATTAGTCACTTGAACTGTTATATAAAGAGTTAGTAAACATTATAACATAATTTCTACATTACAAAGTGAATATGAAGTGTAAAATGTCATTAGTTAGGATAAATATTGTAATGGAAGTGAAGTGTTAGGCTGTTGAATTTCCCTAATGGATTTATAGAGTTAAAAAAAATTCTAACACATTATATAATGGCATATCCATAACTATTTTTCTTAGTGAGGGAAATTAGCTTGTATTTTTTGGTAACACTTTTTTCCTATGAGAAAATCCTTCATATGGTGTAGTGTCACGTGCCCTCATTTTGAAGGTTATGTCCGTGTATTTTTGCATAGTTGTCGAGGCTGATCAGCTTATGACATCGGTAATAGGCGGTCCATTGCTAGAAACTTCTTAATAAATTATGGGTATCATTGAGTCGGATCATCGATTAGACAGAAAGAAAAACAAAGAATAGGAAGCGATTAACGTGGTTCGGCACTAACGCCTACATCCACACAAACCCCTTAGGGTGAAACTTCACTATTAATCATCAGTGGATACTGAGATGATTTTACATTTACACTAGAACTCTATTTATAGAGTTAAGTAAACCTAAACCTAGGAGATAACACAATATCTCTTGTTTGACTAGGTATTGTAAATCTAGAAAACTAATTACATAATATTCTAGATTTAATTACATAATATTCTAGATTTAGTCTTGGACTTGGTCTTCACTTCACGTGTAATGAGCACGGTCACCTGATTTCCTTTTATGTGTACGGCTCCTTGTACGCATACGATGTGATATTTCAATACGCCTCCTCAAGTTGGACACGGAAATGTTTGAAGTGTTCAACTTGAACATCAACGCCGGAAGAAAACCCTGGAAACACACCCTGTACTTGGTCTTCACTTCACCTATAATGAGCACAGCCTCCTGAGGCGGAACACTTGATACGGAACTTGAACTTCAATCACGGCACTTGAAACTTGAAACAGTTATGGAGCATTGTAACTGGAGAAATAGGTCTTGACTTTGAATGGATAGAATGGGCTCGACAAGGTAGATGGTAAGCTAGTAAGCGGGTTTTGACTGAAAAGGTAAAACAAAGCCCAATTTTCTGTTTTGCTTTCGTCTTAGACTAACATTAAGACATAGGAGACCTTAACCCATTTGATTAAGGTTTGTTCTAATCATGAAAATCAACCACAAAAGGCTTGTGGTTATAAAGAAGACATTATATATGATGTCCAGAAAATGATTATAAATAATATTTTAAATAAAACCATTATCGGCTTCAATAAGAGGTAAAACAAGGATAAGAGTTCATTAGATAACAACACAGTGAGTTGTTGCTTTTGTTGAGTAAAAAGACTGCACCTCTTATGAACACAAAAATGCAGCGAATAAAAAGCGTCACATACTGCACCTTTTGTGTGGATGATAATTCGCAAAAAATGCAAAATGTTTGGTATATGGAAACCAATATATGAACTACCGAGTAGTATTTTGGTAATAGACAACACAAATATGTAAAATACTTGTAATCAAAAAAACAATTGACGACATACTTGCACATATTGATATTGTGAAGCAAAAATATTCGGAGAAGAAAGGATACGAAACTATTTTGGAGAATAAATAAATTTCCAAAATTGGAAATGAGCCGTATAATTAGCATCCTTCTATGACCAAGGAATAAAGAAGGGATTTGAAGATGCTGAGATATGTCAATATCTTAGATGCGATCTAACAAAAAAATGTATGTTTAGACCAAAAACAACAAGATTAGTAAATCCAAATGCAGTACCAAGAGGCTATAATTGCGGATGCCAGAACATAACAATTATGTTGACATATTTTCGCACAAAACAAAGCCATATATCTTATACTAATATAAAGAAAAGAGTTATTTTTGGTAGGAGACCCCCTAAATTACTAAGTTGTCCCTATCTTTTATATATTTACATAAATACCATTGTTTTAAAAATATATCAAAAAATTTAAAAACTTAATATCTTTCAAAATATACATCGGATTTTTAAAAAATTTATATATTTGAAAAGCTCTTTCAATTATCTACCTAACGAGTACAAACAAGAATAGTAAATTTTTGTTTTAGAAAAAAAAATCATGGCTTTCAAAATTAGTATTGTTGGATGAGTAAAAATTCAAGCATGTGCATCGCACATGTGTCTATACTAGTTAAGAGAAAGATTATATTGGATATACTCTGAAGTATATTTTGAATTTAATTGATTAAACAAAGGATGTTTAACTGGTATTACCACATAAAATCAATTTGATTGAGCAAATGAAAGTGCCAAATGAACGAGGCACAAAGGATAACAAAAAAACAAATTAGGAAGAGTTATTCGACAACAACTCTGATGGAGAATAAACAAATTATTCTTTCGGAAAAACAGACTAATATTGATGATTAGCCTGGACAAACTCGATGAAAATGATAACCCAAAAAGTAGAAAGCGGTAGCGATTGAGAGGATCTCCCCGCTCTGATACCATAATAAATTATGGGTATCATTGAGTCGGATCATCGATTAGACAGAAAGCAAATCAAAGAAGAGGAAGCGATTAACGTGGTTCGGCACTAACGCCTACGTCCACACAAACCCCTTAGGGTGAAACTTCACTATTGATCATCGATGGATCTTGAGATGATTTTACATTTACACTAGAACTCTATTTATAGAGTTAAGTAAACCTAAACCTAGGAGATAACACAATATCTCTTGTTTGACTAGGTATTGTAAATCTAGAAAACTAATTACATAATATTCTAGATTTAATTACATAATATTATATATTTAGTCTTGGACTTGGTCTTCACTTCACGTGTAATGATCACGGGTCACCTGATTTCCTTTTATGTGTACGGCTCCTTGTACGCATATGGTGTGATATTTCAATACTTCTGAGGCCCTTGGCAGAGCCAGGAGAACATAACTTGTACAGAGGGGTGGAACGAAAAAACAAACTAGTTTCATGGTCCAGTACTCCAGTACAAAATTACAATTTACAAATAGGTTGGCTTCATGGACATAAAATGCATTGGGGATGGGCCTGCGACTGTAGGAGCAAGTGACCCCATGGCATATGCTCCTGCTCAACCATCTAAAGCCGTAGAAAAACAAAGTGATATGAACAAAATTAGATCCATGACAATTATGTCTTTTCTCTTTCTGGTTTTTAATAGCAAGTTTGACAATAAGAAGTAAAAATGTTTATGTATCTGACAGAGGCAGTACTTCTCATAAATAAGAAGCAAATACACTTGTTTTGGATACACATCCAGAAATAAAATTATGACTTCTAAAAGGTAAAAAATAAGAAGTTAGTTTGGGTAAAAAAATTTAGAACGAATTTTAAAAGCGAAAGACAACATTTTGTAGAGCAAAAAATATCTTTGCTTGCTTCTGTTTTTGGTATCCAAACGTATTATTAGCCTGTTTGCATACCACTTAAGAAGTTAATTTTCTACTTCTGGAAGCGAAAAAATTGATAAGTAAGTTTGGAATTTCAAAATGAATTCTAGAAGCAAAAAAAATCGACTTCTTGTGAAACAAGATATTTTTGCTTTTGACTTCTGGAATCAACATCTGCTTTTTACTTTTAAGCAAGTTCAAGAAGTTGTTATATATTACAAGGATGTTTGGATAAGAAACTAAAAATAGTTTATGAGTTGAATCAATGATGTTCCGAATAATTAGTCATTGACTATGATTATGCATATGCTTACACTGTAAACCTTGTTGAATCATAGCCCTTTCAGTAAGCTAGGTCTTTAATGTATAGTGATGACCAGTTCCCTAATTTGATCCCTGACATCTAATATATCTTAGCTGCAGTCAAATGGTATATTTGGTAGAGAAAAAAAAATGAAATTAGTTTGTTAAAAACAATTTACAAATGACTTCTAAAAGCAGAAAAAATTAACTTTTGGTGTAGTAAAATTGGTTTCGCTTCTGGTTTTTGAGATTCACTTATGTAACAAAACTGCTTCTATTATGGTATTATGGTATCCTAACTGGCTTTTTACATATTTTTTTTAATTTTGGACCAAACACCCTATAACCATTAGGCATTGTGTTTTGAGTTATTATTTTTTAATATGAAAACATAATTCATTAGACTTAACAGTGTGATACAAATTAACAGTTTGTCTATAACGAGAGTCTCCAACCATACATGAAAATAATTTCCCCAAACCAAAGACATATTTCTATTCCTAGCTTCTTTAGCCAGATAGTGGGATACTTCATTTGTGTCTCTCGGAACATGAACACATACCCAACTATTAAAACTCCCTAATAGTTCCTTCCAATCGCTATTAATTGGGTTATTAATTCAACTAACAGATCCTAGATTGCCATTTATGGCCAGAACCACATTCAGACAGTCTCTCTCCAAATGCAGCTTTTGAATGTTGTCCCTTTTCTCCAATTTGATTGCCTCCCAAGCTGCAATAGCCTCTACTTGTTCTTCATTTTCAGCTACTCCTGGGATGCACCATGCTTCACAAAAAGATCATGCATCATCAATCAAAATTATATAGTTTTATTTTCTTTTTAAAAGGCTTCATCAAAATTAATCTTTTTAAAGTCTGATTGTGGAGGGTTCCATCTAATTGGCTCTCTAACTCTTCAAGCATGCGGGTCCCAAATTGTATGTTTTCTTAAGTGCTCATTCCATTCATATATCGTTTTATTAACCATCCTTACGATCCCATCTACTTGGAATTGAGTATCTTCAAACACACACAAGCATCTTGATTTCTAGATATTCCAAAAAGTGTATCCTGCAACAGTTTTGAAGCCTTACTACACATTATTTGATGTAAACCAACTTGAAATCCAATCCTTGAGAGACTTCCCTTCCATATTCCTTGCAAAAATTCTATCAATTGCCATCCACACCTGCTTATTTAATGCTAGTGCCAATGCCATGTGCGGAATACCTTTGTTGCGGGTTGCACTTTAAGTGCAAGTGGCAATGCCAGGCTGCAAGTGGCGCGAGTGGCATGTGCTAATAGCATGTGTGGAATGCCTTTGTTACGGGTTGCACCTTGAATACAAGTGGAAATTCCAGGATGCAAGTGGCGCGTGTGGCATGTGCCAATGGCATGTGCGGAATGCCTTGGTTGCAGGTTGTACGGTTTGTAAGCCTAGGCTACCATCGAGCATGCTGGCATGTGCCAATGGCACGCATGACCAAGTTGACCTAGTTTGCACGGTTTGCAAGCCTAGACTACCAGCGAGCGGATTTGGCATGTACCAATGGCACGCACGACCAAGTTGACCTAGGTTTCACGGTTTGCAAGATAGGCTACCAGCGAGCGGATTTGGCATTTTCCAATGGCACGCACGGCCAATTTGATCAAGGTTTCACGGTTTGTAATCCTAGGATACCAGCGAGTGGATTTGGCATGTGCAAATGGCACGCACGGCCAAGTTGGCCTAGGTTGCACGGTTTGCAAGCTAGGCTACCAGCGAGCGGATTTGGCATGTGCCAATGGCACGCACGGTCAAGTTGATCTAGGTTGCACGATTTGTAAGCCTAGGCTACCAGCGAGTGGATTTTTCATGTGCCAATGGCACGCACGGCCAAGTTGGCCTAGGTTGCACGGTTTGCAAGCTAGGATACCAGCGAGCGGATTTGGCTAGTGCCAATAGCACGCACATCCAAGTTGACCTAGGTTGCACGGTTTGTAAGCCTAGGCTACCATCGAGTGGATTTGGCATGTGCCAATGGCACGCACGACCAAGTTGGCCTAGGTTGCACGATTTGAAAGTTAGGCTACCAGCGAGCGGATTTGGCATGTGCCAGTGGCATGCGTGGCCAATTTGGCCTAGGTTGCACGGTTTACAAGCTAGGCTACCAGCGAGCATGTTGGCATGTGCCAATGGCATGCGTGACCAATTTGGCATAGGTTGCACGGTTTGCAAGCTAGGCTACCAACGAGCATGTTGGCATGTGACAATGGCATGCGTGGCCAATTTGGCCTAGGTTGCACGGTTTGCAAGCTAGGCTACCAGCGAGCATCTTGGCATGTGCCAATAGTACGTGGTGGCTTGGTCCCTTGGTTGCACAGTTTGGCAAGATGGGAAGAGGGCGCTTTTGGCTTGGCGTGGATAGGGCCAAGGTAAGGGTGTTTGGCTTGGCGTGGTGTGACTAGCATAGCTAGGGCCAAGGAAAAGTATGTTTGGCATGGCGCGGCTAGCTTGGGCTAGGTGTGGCTGGCATGATTTTCCATTGGCACAGAGGTGCGGCTAGCATGGTTGGCATGCTTTGGCGCGTTTGGTGTGGTTTGCATGATTTTCCATTGGCACAAAGGTGCGTCTAGCATGGTTGGCATGCTTTGGCGTGGTTGGTGTGACTAGCATAGCTAGGGCCAAGGCAGAGCGTGTTTGGAATGGCACGGCTAGCTTGGGCTAGGTGTGGATGGAATGATTTTCCATTGGCACAGAGGTGCGGCTAGCATGGTTGGTATACTTTGGCGCGGTTGGTGTGGCTCACATGATTTTCCATTGGCACAGTCGTACGGATAGCATGGTTGGCATGTTTTGGCGCATTTGGTGTGGCTGGCATGATTTGCCGTTGGCACAGGGGTGCGGCTAGCATGGTTAGCATGTTTTGGCACTGTTGGTGTGACTAGCATAGCTAGGGCCAAGGCAGAGCGCGTTTGGAATGGCGCATCTATCTCGGGCTAGGTGTGGCTGGCATGACTTGCAATTGGCATGGAGGGTAATTAGGGTTTTGCTCGTTGTAACCCTAATTTAAAAAATTCCCCCCATTAATTATTGGATATATGCATTAAATGTTCTAATAAATGTGTCACCGGTGACATTAGGTTATTCGTGGTTTTACAATTTTACCCTTTGTTTAAAAACCACCATCAACATTAAGTCCCGTGCTTAGCTCGGAACAAGAGATTTGTTGCGAGGTAAGAATAAGATGGTGACAAACTAGTGAATCGCAAAGAGAATTGAGGAGGCTTGTCTGACCCTTTATTTTTTTATAGATAGGATTTGGAATCCTTGCCTCTGGCAGTTTTGCACAAATCGGAGGCTGGCACAATTGGGAAGTCATCATCATTGAGAGACAGGAAGCTGGGCGGCATTGAGAAGTTGACGCGAGTTAGGAAACTGAGCATGCTAGCTGGTGGGACCGGCGCAAGGAGGAGGGTAAGCGTACTAGATGGCGCGACTTGGGCAGTCATTAGGAAGTTTGCGCAATTGGTGGGACCAGAGTGGCTTGGGCAGTACTGGGGAGTTGGCGCAACTGATGGGACCGGTGCAACTTGGGCGACATTGGGAAGTTGGGCTCCCTTGTGGGTGTGTTCCTTATACGCACGATTTTTGGTAAAGGGATTTTCCTATTTCGGAATCTTCACGCCCATATATAAAATCCCTTTCTCTCATCTTGCACTTTGTTATTTCATCCTTTCACGCTAGCGGCAGAGTCACAAAGAAAAATTGGCTTCCAGGTATGTCTTTCAATACTTATCTTGTTTCCCTTTTTATGTAGGTGCAAACCCTAACATTAGGCGTTTTTCTTTTATAATCCTTGCAATGATATTGCGCATATGATTCTTGGCGTGCTTCTTGTAGAAAATATTGTATATATGCACCCAAGGAAAATACTGCATATATGATTTGAACCCGTAGAAAAATGTTGCATGTATAATTTTGAACCCGAAGAAGGATACTATAGACGCATTCGAGCCCGTAGAAAATACTGCGTATATAATTTTGAACCCGAAGAAGGATACTGCAGACACATTTGAGCCCGTATAAAATATTGCGAATATAATTTTGAGCCCGAAGAAGAATACTGTATATGAATCCCGAAGAAGAATACTGTATATGTACTTCATATGATTTTGAACCCATAGGAAATATTGGATATATGAATTTCGGACCTGAAGAAAATATTGCGCGTGCAGTTTTGAACCCGTGGAGAATACTTTGTTTTTGTTTTCCAGGATTTCCTTTTGTTGGGTGCGGTTATGTGTCAGGGAGATAATTTCGTCTTTATCCGTTTTGTTTTGTGCAGATATCTTGTTACCAAATTGTTATGAAGAAATACGACAAGATGTTACCTGAATAAATTTTCACTTCATCGAAGGATATTGATAATTCCAAACCAAACACGGATGACGAATTCTTTTCCAAACCCTTCGCCCCTGCTCGGAAAAATCATCCTGATTTCGTGCCAATTTTGTTAAGCGGTGGTGAAGATGAAAATAAGACATGTTCGGTTCGCCCAGAGAACACCATACGGTTTTGTCTTCATAAAGGGGTATATTCTTCTTCCAACATTGATTTCAGGATGTGTCAAAGCCCATTGCGTTCTTTTGATATATGGGTTAAGTTCATGGTGAGTAAGGAGCACATAAATACCAACTTGACTCGAGCGCAGATTATTGATCTTTGTCGAGCTTCAGTAAGTCTCCAGATTAGGAAGGATATCTCGGGCTTGGTTGCTTTCATCTCTAGATGGTGTTCGGACACTCATACGATCATATGTAGATGGGGTGAAATAACTTTTTCCTTGGAGAGTGTGGATCTCTTGCTGAATCTTCCGGTAACCGGGAATATTAACATCCAATTATCTGAAGATCAGAAGAAGATGCGGGATGACCTTGCCGCCAAGTTGGGAGATTTCGCCCGAAAAGACTGCACTGCGAAGTTGAAGGATTCTGTCTGGAAAGAGGATGAAAGGTGATTTTACAACTGGTGGATATCTCAATGGTTTCCGGATGAGCTGGAAACTAAATAGAAAAGCAGTGATCTTCACGTTGCAGCATTTTTGGCTCTCTGGTTGTCTAGATACATTTTTGATGACGGTTCTGGCAAGAAGGAAATAAGACCAGGGTTGCTAGCGATTGCTGTGATGTTGGCAAAAGGTGAAGTCTTTCCCATTGGCAAGCTATTCCTTGGTTCCCTGTATGTGCATCTGGATCACCTAGTTGCGAAATGCGAGTTTCGAATGGTTTCATGAAAGTGGATTCATATGTGCACGTTACTTTTCTGCAAGCCTGGTTATGGGAGCACTTCGAGAAGTACGCTCCGAAACCGTTTCCTTCGATTCCCGCAAGTTGGGGCAGCTCCCGAATTCTTCGATGGGTGAACAGGCATCCAAGAGTTGGTATGAGCTTGGTTAGTCTTCTCGATAAGTCGCATGAAATCATTTTTCTCCCATGGGAGCCGGTCCATAGATCTGTGACTCAAATTGACACCTTTGCTTCTGCTCCGAACATGAATTTGTCTTCTGACGACAGCTTGAGTGTTGGTGAAAACTTGTTTATTCAAAGCTGCATGCCCGGTTATATGCCGTCTTTCTTTATGGGGTCTTTCCAAATAGATGCTTACAATATTGATCGTGTTGCTCGTCACATGGGTTTCGACCAAGGGGTCCCTATTTCTTACTAGCTAGTGGTTCCTAAGGATTCATTGCTTGCCTCCCTCAGTGCCAGTGCCCTTGGGTCGGGTATTCGCATTCCCTTCTTTCAAACGGAAAGTGTAACTTCAACTACTTTTGGTTATAATGAGTTTTGGTGCCATGAGCGTCTTGCGGTTCGTGATTTTGTGAATAACGTGGTGGACAATGTTCGTTGTAAACCCTCCCCAGCAGTTTTGAAGAAGTATCCAATGTTGGGAGATCTCAAGCGAAAGTTTCCTAGCAACTCAGAAAGTCCCCAGGAAAAGGAACAGAGAACGAAGAATCGTGCTGGCAGGTTCCGGACGGTTTCAAAATATCCTCTTGCAGCTCTCGTGTCTTTCATGTCTTTCAGTTCTTCCAATAACTAGGTATATGTCGCCTGCTTGATGGTTTGTCTCAAAACATGTGAATTTCTGCTGAAAACATGTGTCTTGTTTCTACCAGGGCTTCGGTAGTGTTAATGCTTTCGCAGCTCTTGCACGTTTCCAGGAGACGACAATTCCTTCGAAGAATTCTAGCAGCACTGAGCCTTCTCATAACGGTGATGAGCCAGAGAAAGAAGAAAGTTCGACAAGTGAGAGTGATTCTTCTGACAGCATCACTGGTTCTTTTTCGGTAAGTGGTTCGGTGAGTTTCACGCTTCTTTTTCTTTCTTCCTCCGCTTTTTTGAAAAATGTCTAACTCAAGTTTGCAGGAGGAATCTGGTTCGGAAGACGATTCTGGGGAGGAGCCACACATAAACTTTCCTTTGGTGACAGCGACCGCTGCCGGTGACTTGGAGATAGAAGTTGGCCAATCGCTGGGCACAGATGTGGTTCAAACGGCGGATGATTCCCTGATGCTTTCTGTTGTAGACATGGAAAAAGACTCTTTGCAAGTCGCGGTTCCAGTTGCAGGCGCCATTTTCGATCCCTCGTACTTGGTTCCTTACCCAGGTCATGTGCTGGTTGGCGGTTTCAGCGTGCTGGCTAAGTATTAGGTGTTGTACACCAGAATATGGGATAAGTATGGACATATGGCCACAACCAAGAACATCACTAGTTGATTTGCACTGGTTAAGCGTGTGGAAGAGGCTTTATCTTCCAGCGAGGACATGCATGAGGTGACTGGCCACACCGTTTCTGAAGACGTCATTGCCGACTAGGAGCACCATCGTGACGTGTGTGTAGAAAAGGAATTCAATGCTTCGTGGTTTGTCGAAGGCCTTGCTGAGATCCAGAAGTTGAAAGATGTAGCAGTCGAAAGCCTTTCTGCAGAGGATATTGCACGACAGGATGTAGAACTCGAAAAGCTTTCCAGGATATTGACTATGAAGAGAGCGACTCTTGAAGATGCAAAGTTGACTTTCTCCAAGAAGAGCAGACCTCTGTTGGATAATTTTCCTTGAATGTTTCTCTGTTAAACTTTTATTTAGGTTCTCCCCTCTTTTTTTTTTGAAAACCATACTGGATGTCTAGTTCAAAGTTCGATCGGTTTTGATAAACATCTGGTAGCTTTTGAGGATATTAGATTATTTCTGGGATGAATGGTTTTGATAATATAACTCTGATTATGTTTTGTGAAATAAATATTGCTTTCATGAAAGTGTGTGCTAGAAATCGGCACAAGAAGCAATAGTATGATGGTTTTATTAAGAACCCAAAAATAGATCGTATATCTTGCTCAGTCTAAACTTACTTACCTTATAGTTTTTTATTTTTTTGCTGCGAACACGCCCCTTTCCATGTAAAAGGAGGCTTTGCTGGTAGCATCGCAAGCAAGTCCCAAATCGCTGGTAGCATCTTCATCGAGTCCCCAGTTTTCTCGTGTAGTCTTTACGACTGGTAACCGGGTTGTCTTGTAGTTGAGTCGGATTGATTCGCCTTCCCCTACCATCCAAAATTGACATTGTATCCGATAGATCAATCCTCCCACTATGGTCGCTAATTATTTATGGGTAAAAATCGTTTCTTCCGATTTTGGTAAATTCGGTAGGTGAGTGAGAAACTGGTTTAAACCCTAAACAAATATGCTGCACGTGAGCACTTTCTAGATTCGAGAGATCAATCTGTACAAGTCCGGCCTAAACCAAGAAATGGTCGTTCCATACTTGTTTCAGTCACAAAGTGGAGGAGAAGGTTTAATTTGGGGAGGGAAGCGAAGAAAGGTGTTGAGACCAGAATAGTTCTGGAAAGGTAGTGTCTCGACTTGTATCAAAAAGTGAAAGCTTCGTAAGCTTGCAAGAGATGAAACCTTTTTGGAGAGCTTGCAAAGTTGCATTTTCTGAGAGTGTTGTATTTTTCTCCTGACCGAGACTTGTTATCTGGTGGAAATAGGTAAGACCTATTTTTACAAGTCGAGATTGAAACATACCCTGGCCTCATGAAGGAAGAGAGTAAAGGGTGAAATAATGGGAGGAGGTGGTAACCGCATGGTGTTTATGGGTGAAAATGTTTTCACCATTATTTCCTTATTTATTTGACCGTTTTATTCCTATTCACGCTTTCTTAATGTGAGCGTAGTGTACGCTGCATGCTGTTACCGTCAAACCAAGACCCTGGAAAGCATCCCCCAGTTTGTGTTGATGTCTCGAGTGTTGGTTTCACCTTGAGTGCAAGTGGAAATGCCAGGCTGCAAGTGGCGCATGTGGCATGTACCAATGGCATGTACGGAATGCCTTTGTTGCGGGTTGCACCTTGAGTGCAAGTGGCAATGCCAGGCTGCAAGTGGCGCGTGTGGCATGTACCAATAGCATGTACGGAATGCCTTTGTTGCGGGTTGCACCTTGAGTGCAAGTGGAAATGCCAGGCTGCAAGTGGCGCGTATGGCATGTGCGGAATGCCTTGGTTGCAGGTTATACAGTTTGTAAGCCTAGGCTACCAGCGAGCATGCTGGCATGTCCCAATGGCACGCACGACCAAATTGACCTAGGTTGCACGGTTTGAAAGCCTTGGCTACCAGCGAGCGGATGCACGGCCAAGTTGATCTAGGTTGCACGGTTTGTAAGTCTAGGATACCAGCGAGTGGATTTTGAATGTGCCAATCGCACGCACGACCAAGTTGACCAAGGTTGCACGGTTTGCAACCTAGGCTACCAGCGAGCGGATTTGGAATGTGTCAATGGCACGCACGGCCAAGTTGACCTAGGTTTCACGGTTTGTAAGCCTAGGCTACCAGTGAGTGGATTTGGCATGTGACAATGGCATGCACGGCTAAGTTGGCCTAGGTTGCACGGTTTTCAAGTTAGGCTACCAGCGAGCGGATTTGGCATGTGCCAATGGCACGCACGGCCAAGTTGACCTAGGTTGCATGGTTTGTAAGCCTAGGTTACCAGAGAGTGGATTTGGCATGTGCCAATGGCACGCACGTCCAAGTTGGCCTAGGTTACACGGTTTGCAAGCTATGCTACCAGCGAGCGGATTTGTCATGTGCCAATGGCATGCATGGAGAATTTGGCCTAGGTTGCAAGGTTTGCAAGGTAGGCTACCAGCGAGCATGTTGGCATGTTCCAATGGCACGTGGTGGCTTGGTCCCTTGGTTGCACGGTTTGGCAAGTTAGGAAGAGGGCGCTTTTGGCATGGCGTGGCTTGGGCCAAGGTAAGGGTTTTTGGCTTGGCGTGGTATGACTAGCATAGCTAGGGCCAAGGCAAAGTGTGTTTGGCATGGCGCGGCTATCATGGGCTAGGTGTGGCTTGCATGATTTTCCATTAGCACAGATGGTGCGGCTAGTATGGTTGGCATGCTTTGGCGCATTTGGTGTGGCCGGCATGATTTTCCATTGGCGCAAAGGTGCGGCTAGCATGGTTGGCATGCTTTGGCGCGGTTGGTGTGTCTAGCATAGCTAGGGACAAGGCAGAGCGTGTTTATCATGGCGCGACTAGCTTGGTCTAGGTGTGGCTGGAATGATTTTCCATTGGCACAGAGGTGCGTCAAGCATGGTTGGCATGCTTCGGTGCGTTTGGTGTGGCTGGCATGATTTGCCATTGGCACAAAGGTGCGGGTAGCATGGTTGGCATGCTTTGGCACGTTTGGTGTGGTTGGAATGATTTTCCATTGGCACAAAGGTGTGGCTAGCATGGTTGGAATGCTTTGGCGTGGTTGGTGTGACTAGAATAGCCAGGGCCAAGGCAAAGTGTGTTTGTCATGGCATGGCTAGATTGGCATACGTGTGGCTCGCATGATTTTCCATTGGCACAGAGGTGCGGATAGCATGGTTGGCATGCTTTGGCGCGGTTGGTGTGGCTGGAATGATTTTCCATTGGCACAGAGGTGCGGCTAGCATGGTTGTCATGCTTTGGCACGTTTGGTGTAGCTGGCATGATTTTCTGTTGGCACAGGGGTGCGGCTAGCATGGTTAGGATGCTTTGGCGTGGTTGGTGTGACTAGCATAGCTAGGACCAAGGCAAAGCGCATTTGGCATGGCGCAGCTAGATCGGGCTAGGTTTGGCTGGCATGACTTGCCATTGGCACGTAGGGGAATTAGGGTTTTGCTCGTTGTAACCCGAATTTGAAAAAATACCCCCATTAATTACTTGCTACATGCATTAAATGTTCTAATAAATATGTCACCGGTGACATTAGGTTATTCGGGGTTTTATAATTTTACCCTTTGTCTAAAAACCACCATCAACATTGGCTAAAAGCTATTCTAGACCTATCAAAATTAATTGACTGTCCAGAGTACTTGCTGAAATCTTTAATGGTACTGTTTGGATGTTTTGCACACTTTATAACTAGCCCTAGTGAAGATGAGACAGTCATCAGCAAAAAAGAGATGACTTATTGATGGACTGTCTCTAGTCACCTTGATTTCTTGGATATCCCCTATAGCCTCAGCATTAATAATAATCCTAGAAAAATCTTCCATACATATAATAAATAAATAGGGGGACAAGGGGTCTCCCTGTCTAAGACCCCTTGTAGGATAAAACATTTCAGCTGGATACCCATTCAAAAGCACAGACGTTGAAACCGTAGAAACACAAGCATAAATCATTTTACACCAATCTTCATGAAAAACTAGCTTTCTAAGAACAACAATAAAAAAATCCCACTCAATCCTGTCAAAAGCCTTCGACATATATATCAAGCTTGACATCCCTAAGACCTGACTTTTTGGATTTATATTTCCTCATAGTACTAGCAACTAGTTCATGGAAAAGCACTATATTATCAGTTATCTACATAGAAGATAAAAAAAACTGTTGGATAAGGGATTATAAAATATGATTCATTTGTTTTAGAAGATGCTTCGAATGAAAGAAAGCTTGTACTACCCTAACAGTGTCTTGACCAACCACATCCCACATTTCCTGGTAAAACCCAAGCGGGTAACCATCGGGACCTGGAGAGGTCCAATGTTTCATTTGGAAAAGAATTTTTCTGATCTCATATGCAGATGGTGTACTAAGAAGAACATCACTATCTTCAACAGAAATACAAGACGCAATATTGCCAAGAAAATTATTAGGGCACTAGTCCGACATATATTGGAAAAATATCTCTAAAGTTCACTAAAAATGCAGACTCTGTCGGTACACGCTTATCTCGGATTGAATAGAATCAACCTGAGTTCTTCTCTTTATAAATTTCACTTTATCAAGGAGATACATAGTGTTTCTATCATCATACGAAAGGATATTCTCCTTAGTCCTTTGCAAATAAAACTCATGTTGCACATCATACCAATATTTAAGTTTATCTTCAAGCTTTCTTATACTAGGAAAGTTTATGTCAGCATTATTGGTATTCACTATAGCTAATTGATCCCGAACTAGCTTCAGCTGAGTCTGAATGTTACCAAAAGTGTTTAAATTCCAATTCCTAAGTACCTCCTTAACATTGACCAGAGACCTATTAAGTCTAAAATCATGAAAACCTCTATCTTGTGAATTCCAATTAGCACCTACGATGTCCTTACAAGTGTCATTCAAGAACCGACATTTATTAAACTTATATGGTTTTCCAGTGGTGTTTTCTTCCTTAGCAGTAACTAATTAATAAAATAGGACAATGCTCACTCCCTAGTGCAAGAAGATGATACACAATACAGGTAGGAAAATAACAAAACCATCTAAAATTACCCAAAGATCTATCATTTCTCTCAAAAATGACACTAGCATCATCCCTTCTATTACACCAAGTGAAGGGATTCCCAGAGAAAACAATATCTGACAAGTCAAGAAATTCAAGATGGTCATTAAATTCATTAATATTAGATTGAGGAACTGGGTTGCAACTTTTTTTTTCTTTCCTAACTATATATGAAGTTAAGATCCCCTATGATAAGCCAGGGACGTTGGTACTTTCCAGAGATTCTGGATAAAAAAAATCCCATAGCTTAGAGCAACCAATATCATCCAGAGCACCTTACATACAAACCAACAACACTTTTTCAAACCTAGCATCGCTTAGAGCAACAATAATGTTTACTAACCTGACTATGATAATGATGCAAAGAAATCTTAGAAAGGAAAAAGCTATATAATATAGTTTTAACCAGATATAATATACAAAGATGAAAAAAATAGACAAGCATGAGGTGAAAGACTTCAAGGATGTAATAACTGAACAATTATAAATTTTTCTCTTCCAACAGGAAAAAATTATGAAGCATGAAGATCTAATAATCCTACACAAAAGAATAGGGGGACTGCAAGAATAAAACTAAGAAAAATTCTCAACCTGATTATAGTGGAAAAATAATAAGAAATATTTAGATAACATTAGCATTTGCAAGATTAATTTTGAGATTCGGGATCAAGGGATTCAATAGAAAATTTATGGAATATATCAGAATCTGGGGTACCTGGATTCCCTTTGTTTTTTCAGTTGGAGAAACAAAATAAGCAGATTGATCTTGTGGGATAAAGAAGATGAATTAGAACCAGTTTTCAAAAGCCAAATTCGAAGGGGGGACGAACAAAACATGATTATCATAATTAAAAGGGAAACTAGCTAAACCCAAAAGACGGAGCTCTACTGAAGAGACAAGGACAACTTGATAGAGGAGAAGAAAGAAAATTAAGATTTGAAGGGAAATAAGACTTGTAACAGAAAGATGAAGCCAAGAGGTATCATAAAATAAAACCGATCAAATTAAACAATAATCAAACAAGATTGGACCAAAGTCTTAACTCAGTAATATGTAGCTCTTAAATGCTTAGCCAACTATGTTTCCTGTAATATATTGCTATCTTCAAAAAAAAAAGTAATGTGTGGCTCTAATTTTGGGTGTACAATAAAAAACACATGCTTACAAATAACAAAACCTCAATAGGTTTGTTAAAATTACTATTTTAATGTAGTCAAGTTTAAGACGCCTTCAAAAAATTTAACAGACTGATCTAAATTAAACAAAACAATCTAGGTCCACCGACCCATTTGGAAATAAATTTTAATTTTTCTTTTATTTTGACATTTTAACATCCTTGATAATTGCTAGGGATGAACATGGTTTCGGTTTTCCGCCTGAACCGGACTGAACCAGACCGATTAGAAGGAAACCGAACCGAAGCATTTACTAATGGATTAGTTATGGTAAAAAATTGAAAACCGAGATTACTAGTTCGGTTTTGGTTTGACACCAAAACCGAACCAAAAACCAATGGATACCTGGTTATGTCCAACCGTTAGATTAAAACCTAAGATTTAATCTACATCCTTCGTTTTTCGATTCTTAACCCTAGTAGTAGATATTATCGACCAATTTCTTAACCTCACTTCGGTTCTCTATTTTTTTTTCTTTGCCTCCTTCTTCAGTTCACAAAAGAGAACTATCTTCTTTCTAATGATGACAAGATTTGTTAAAAAATCAAATTATAAATATGGAATTTGGAGCATGCAGATGTTGGAGTTTATGTTTATGATTTTTGAATTTGTAATGTTTATATTTTGACCTGTGATTCTAAACTTGAAATATGACCTATGCTTGTGTTAATTACATTCTGCAGGTATGTTAAAATTCTACTGTGATTTTTTTTTTTTATATTTGAATTGAAACTGACATATAGTCGGTTTTACATTACCCCAATAGAACAAACTGATACCGGCTAAAACCATTAAGAAACCGAACCAATAGTTAATGGTTCGTGATGGTAATATTTTTTAGAAACCAATAATATTGGTATTGGTTTGGTATTAGGGTTCTAAACCAATTATACTCTCAAGTTACCTAATATACCCTCTTATTGAGGCTTAAACACAAGATAATTGTGAGAAGAGTTGAAGAAGAAGAAGAAGAAGAAGAAGAAGAAGAAGAAGAAGAAGAAGAAGAGAAGAGTTTTAAGAAGAAAGAACAAAGAAGGAGGTAGAAGAAGACTTGTTTATATTGTTCATGGTCCGTACCGGACTTCAGAAACAGCTTATATATCCAACAATACGTGCAAATCAAGTAAAGAAATTCTAATAAAACAGGGAAACTAAAATATGCTACAAATAGAGTTTAACTAACTCAGGAAACTATAAGAGTCGGTGTTGGTATCGTAACATCCCATCCTCCTTGAAAATGGGCTTGTCCTCAAGCTTCAAATGTTAGAAAATGAGCTAGTAACTCATCTGCATCTTCCCAAGTTGCCTCTTCGTGTGGTTGATTTTTCCATTTAATCAACCATTGTGTACCTGCACTCGAACCCTTCTTATACATTCGACGCTCAAGAATTGAATCTGGGTCCCTTTTTCAAAATCTATCAGAGTAGGCAAGTCTGGTTGTACAGAAACAGCATTACCAAGCTTGAGTTTAAGCTGAGAGACATGAAATACCGGATGAATGCTACTGGTGAGTGGTAATTCTAACTTGTATTCCACTGATCCAATCTTTTCTATAATACGATAAGTCCCATAAAACTTAGGAGATCGCTTAGAAAAAATTTGGGAAGCTACAGTTGTCTGTCTATACGGTTGTAGACGTAGATAAACCCAATCATCTACTGAAAAATGCCTTTCAGTACGATTTTTATCTGCAAAGGTCTTCATACGAGTTTGAGCAGCAAGTAAATTTGACTTCAGAAGCTTAAGGGTATGATCACGATCCTGTAAATTCAAATCGACATCATGGATAGAAGAAGAACCTGGTAGATAATCTGAAATAGTTGGTGGAGCTCGACTGTACAAAGCTTGATAAGGAGTCATCTGAATAGCTGAATGAAAACTGGTATTATACCACTATTCCTCCCAAGGAAGCCATTTTGTCCAATCTTTAGGCTTCATACCAGCAAAACAGCGCAAGTAGCACTCCAACGTACGATTGGTCACTTCAGTTTGGCCGTCAGACTGGGGGTGATTGGTAGGCTCGGAAAGATACCTATTTCTATGTATAAACTGCAAGTGCACAATGTCGACAAGCAACACAGGGAAAGCACAGGTCGAACCATAGAGACTTGGAGAGTGTAGAAGTTGATTCTAAATCCTGATTCAGAGAGTAACCAAAAGGGGTTTGATTTTGTCGATACGACGATATGATTTTCAAGTGACTGAAATAATAAAAGTAAAAGATGCAAATAACAAGATATGTAAAAAATGATAATATGGATACTAGGGTATTCAAATCCACCAATAACCTATGATATGCATTCAACTTGTAATATTATTCTTGTCCTTATAGAAGATTCAAGTATACCGTATAACTAAGGTATTTCTCCAATGGATAATTTAATCACAACTAAAGTATTTCTCCAAAGCATTAATTGTCTAATTAAGCACAACTAATCTAAAGATCAATATTTTGTTAAGCATGAGTTGTAGCATAATCAACATAGAGATATTCTAACTACAATGGATACATGGCATACATTGTGAGAGAAAGATGTTGAAAAACTTGGATTAAATTATATCTTTAAACAATTCTAAACTTTCAAGAACAAGATACAAGATATGAATACATACCAATGAGATTAGGGCTTCATCTAAACCCTAGTAAATGAAATTAGAACATGAAGAACATTACAACAAAATTGAAATTTGATAAACTAACATGAACAAGCTATTCTTGGATCAGTTTTCAACACAACAACCCTCTCTATTTATACACAAAAATTCTCTCACACTTGGGATCCGAATTTCACTATAGCAACCACTCAACAATTAAACAAAACATGTTTTCTTAATTGATGGATATAATGGAATACAATGGGGGTGAGGTGGATGTTTTGGAAAGAATCCAATGGGGGTGAGGTGGATGTTTTGGAAAGAATCCAATGGGGGTGAGGTGGAAATGGATTTGGGTCTTGGGTTTTGGATCATGGGTTTTGGATCATGGGTTGTTTAATCCCATGAATTTGTAAACAGGTTGCCACTGATGCGCGAGCGGGTTGCAACGCTTCCAACTTTATTCTCTTTTGTCTTCTCAATTCTTCCAAGCTTTATTTAGTACTTAAAAACACAAAATTAATTAATACAAATATTTATTCTTTAAGATGGTAAGAATGCAGAATTTGGGATAATATATGACTTTGAAGCGCGAAAGATGAGTTAAGTGCCAATGAAAAGGTGTATGAATATGCAATATTTGGCACTCATCAAATACCCCCAAACCTGAATTTTACTTGTCCTCAAGTGAAACAAAAATCCAGAAATCCTAACTATACCACCGTCGTTGGTCTCTCGAATGCATTTAGCGTATGCACTAAGACTTTAAACCCCTAGGTGTCCCTAGTGGACGAGTTGTAGTCTCGTGAGGGCCTACCAAAGATGTACCCACAAAACCTTCTCCAATTTCAGAGCATCATAGAAATGTCTTCGTCTTCGGTCTTCAACTGTAGATGATGAACTTCGAAATTTCGTAGAACCTTGACAAAAAAAAAAAAAAAAATTTTAGAGACCCGCTACACATCTGGTCATAGTAAACACACTACAAAAGACCCGCTCCACAGCTGGTCATAAAAGATAAAAACAAAAGACTCAAAAAAAAAAATGCAAAAGACTACAAAGGATCCTACAAAAGACCCGCTCCACAGCTGGTCATAAAAAATAACAACAAAAGACTCAAAAAAAATGCAAAAGACTACAAAGGATCCTACAAAAGACCCGCTCCACAGCTGGTCATAAAAAAATAACAACAAAAGACTCAAAAATTGCAAAAGACTACAAAGGATCCTACAAAAGACCCGCTCCACAGCTGGTCATAAAAAAATACAAAAGACTACAAAGGATCCTACAAAAGACCCGCTCCACAGCTGGTCATAAAAGATGCAAAAGACTACAAAACGCCATATGCAAATACTCCCCAAACCTAAATCTAACATTGTCCTCAATGTTTCAAAAGATAACGAAACCACAACAAACTATGAGAACAAAACAGATTCAAAGGAAAGAGATTACCGGATGCCAAACCAGAGACAAGTAGAGTATGTCCAAAGCAACCAGAGGGAAGATATCTCGTGGTATGTACAGGGGTGAACTTTTTAGTCCACATAGATTGGATCAGCAAGATGAGTTGTTTCAATATCAGGTGGGATTGGTTCAAGGAACGACTTCAGTCTCTGCCCATTGACCTTGAAGACATTCTTGGTTGTTACATCTTCTAGTTCTACAGCCCCATGGGGGAAAATTGTTCGTACCAAGAACAGGCATGTCCATTTAGAACGTAATTTTCCTGGAAAAAGGTGCAGTCGTGAGTTATATAATAGAACTTTCTGGACTGGAGTGAATGACTTGCGCAAAATGCGTTTGTCATGGAACACCTTCATTCTTTGTTTGTACATTTTTGCATTATCATATGCATCATTTCTTAACTCTTCCAACTCATTGAGTTGAAGCTTCCTTTGGGTGCCAGCTTTATCTATATCAAAGTTCAGTTTCTTTACAGCCCAATATGCACGATGTTCTAACTCTACAGGGAGATGACAAGCTTTACCGTACACAAGTCTGTAAGGGGACATACCAATGGGGGTCTTGTATGCAGTTCTATAGGCCCATAAAGCATCATTCAATATTAAAGACCAATCTTTTCTAGACGGGTTAAACGTCTTTTATAGAATGTGCTTAATCTCCCTATTTGAAACCTCTACCTGGCCACTGGTCTGTGGATGATATGGGGTTGCAACTTTATGAGTTATGCCATACTTACGGACTAAGGACTCAAAGGCCTATTGAAGAAATGTGAACCACCGTCACTGATTATAACTCTAGGGGTGCCAAATTGAGAAAATATGTTTTCCTTTAAGAACGAAAGTACCACCTTGTGGTCATTAGTTTTGGTTGTAATTGCTTCTACCCACTTAGAAACATAGTCAACAGCAACAAGAATGTACAACTTTCCTTCAGAGCTAGGAAATGGACCCATGAAATCAATGCCCCATACATCAAATAGCTCAACAATCAAAATGGGTTGTAAGGGCATCATGTTTCGTTTTGATATACTTCCCAATTTTTGGCACCGGTCACAAGAAACACAGAAGGCATGGCTATCCTTAAACAATGTTGGCCAGTAAAAACCACTCTTCAAGATCTTTGCAGCAGTTTTCTTTGCACTAAAGTGTCCTCCACATGCTTGATCATGACAAAAAGAGATGACATCCCTTTGTTCAGAATTGGTGACACATTTCCTAATGATTTGGTCAGGGCAGTATTTGAACAGATATGGGTCATCCCATAGGAAATGTTTCACTTCGGCCAAGAATTTAGACCGGTCTTGTTTAGACCAATGAAGTGGCATCCTACCTGTAGAAAGGTAGTTCACGATGTTGGCAAACCATGGCATTTCAGAAACCAGCATCAGTTGTTCATCAGGGAAGGATTCCCTAATAATCTCTGATTCATCAGCAGATTCGACATTCAACCTAGATAAGTGATCAGCAAAAACATTCTCTGACCCTTTTTATCTCGAATTTCGAGGTGGAACTCTTGTAACAAGAGTATCCATCGAATTAGACGAGCCTTAGCATCTTTTTTAGATAAAAGATATCTTAATGCGGCATGGTCAGTATAAATGATTATTTTAGATCCTATCAAATAAGATCTAAACTTATCTAATGCAAACACAACAGCTAGCAACTCTTTTTCGGTTGTTGAATAATTCATTTGGGCCTCATTCAGTGTCTTACTAGCATAGTATATCACATAGGGGTGTTTGTCAACTCGCTGACCTAAGACAGCTCCAACAGCAAAATCAGATGCATCACACATGATTTCAAAAGGTAATTTCCAATCAGGAGGTCGGACTATAGGTGCTGAAGTTAGAAGAGTTTTGAGCTCTTCCCAAGCATGCACACAAGCATTATCAAACACAAAGGAAACATCTTTACTGAGTAGATTACACAGTGGTCTTGAGATCTTACTGAAATCTTTAATGAATCTACGGTAGAAACCATCATGGCCTAAAAATGATCTAACCTCCCTCACAGAGCGAGGTTGCGGCAAGTTTTGAATGAGGTCGACTTTGTCTTTGTCTACTTCAATGCCTTTTTCAGAGATGATGTGTCCTAGAACTATGCCCGAGTTCACCATAAAATGACATTTCTCCCAATTTAAAACCAAATCTTTCTCTTTACATCTAATCATCACGCGAGTAAGATGGTTCAAACATTCATCAAAAGATGATCCAAACACAGAGAAATCATCCATAAAGATCTCAAGGAAGTTATCTATCATATCAGAAAAAATGCTCATCATACAACGCTGAAATGTAGCGGGTGCGTTGCACAACCCAAAGGGCATACGACGATAGGCAAACGTTCCAAATGGACATGTAAATGTAGTCTTTTCCTGATCTTCGGGTGAAATATGAATCTGGTTGTAACCAGAAAAACCATCCAAGAAACAATAGAATTTACGCCCAGACAATCGTTCAAGCATTTGATCTATGAATGGAAGAGGGAAGTGATATTTCTTTGTAACTGCATTCAACTTCCTATAATTAATGCAAACTCGCCACCCTGTGGCTACTCGAGTAGTGATTAACTCATCTTTATCGTTTTGAACTACAGTAACTCCTGACTTTTTCGGCACAACCTGAATGGGGCTAACCCATTTGCTATCTGAGATTGGGTAGATGATACCCGCATCAAGAAGATTTATAATCTCACTCTTAACAACCTCTTTCATGTTAGGATTGAGACGCCTTTGCATCTCCCTAGATGGTTTAGCATTGTCCTCAAGGTTTATATGATGCATGCAATCAGTGGGACTTATGCCTTTAAGGTCCGAGATGGTCCATCCTAAGGATTCTTTATGCTCCTTAAGTACTTATAAAAGTTTACTTTCCTGTTCTGTATCTAAGGCAGATGAAATGATTACAGGCAAAGTATTAGAAGGTCCCAAAAATGCATATTTAAGAGTATCAGGAAATGGTTTCAGTTCGAGATTTGGTGGCTCAACAAGAGAGGGAACAGACTTGGATTCCAAGAGTGGAAGTGGTTCCACTCTAGCTTTCCACTTAGTCGTGTCCATAAGTGGTGTGGATTCAATCAAAGTATTCACTTCACTTATGTATTCATCATCAAACAAATCCAAGTCAAAATTATTCAAACAAGCATCCAAAGGGTCAACAGACATGCTACTAGACAACGAATCCTGAATCAAACTTTCAATCATGTTGATTTCATGCACATCATTATCATCATCAAGATCTAAATGTTGTTGGCTAGTATTGAAAACATTCAACTCCACAGTCATATTACCAAATGACAACTTCAACACTCCATTACGGCAGTTAATGATTGCATTGGACGTTGCTAAGAAGGGACGTCCCAAAATGACAGAATGTGACTGTCATGGTTTTGCACAGGTTGAGTATCTAAGACGATGAAGTCCACAGGAAAATAAAACTTATTAACCTTAATCAAAACATCTTCTACCACACCACGTGGCACTTTGACGGATCTGTCCGCCAATTTCAGAGTTATAGGTGTTGCCTTCAACTCTCCAAGACCTAACTGCACATATACTGAATATGGTAGTAAATTCACACTTGCCCCTAAGTCTAGCAACGCCTTATTAACCGTTTGGTCACCTATTTTTCATGTGATAGTTGGACTACCTGGGTATTTAAACTTAGGAGGTGTGTTTCTTTGAATGATTGCACTCACTTTCTCAGTGAGAAAAGCACTCTTATGCACATGAAGCTTTCGCTTTTGTGTGCACAGATCCTTAAGGAATTTAGCATAAGCAGGGACTTGCTTGATTGCATCAAGAAATTGGATGTTAATGTTAACTCGTTTGAACATTTCCAAAATCTCGTTGTACTGTATACTCTCTTTTTGCTGCACCAATCTTTGTGGGAATGCAGCAACAGGTACATGAGATGGTGCAGAGACATTAGAATTATGAGAATTCTTATGTTGCTCAGATTTGTCCTCAACAATAGGTGTTTTCTGTGGGATTTTATGCACTGGTGAGTCTGATGTAGACTCACTCGACTGTGGTACACCTACATTGTTTTCAAAAACTTTACCACTACGAAGAGTGGTGACAACATTTACTTGATTATGGGAGGCCTCATTTCGAGTTGAATTTTCTGCCTGATATACAGTTTTTGGATTTTGTTGGGGCTGACTAGGGAGTTTGCCTTTGTCTCTTTCATTCAATGCTTCACAAATTTGACCCATTTTAAGTTCTAGACTTGTAAAACGTTGGTCTGTGGTCTTTTGGAGTTGTACCAAATTTTGGGTCAATAAACCGAAACTTTCTTCTAAGCTAGGCTTTTTCTCTAAAGGGTACTGAGAATGTGGTTGTACTTGGGGGTTTCTAGGATAAGGGTATCCTTGGTTATTATTTGTTGTTCCCCCTTGTACATGTCCCTTAGACCATGAAAGGTTAGGGTGATTTCTCCACCCTGGGTTGTAGGTCTGAGAATATGGGTTGTTCTCTTGCCTTTGGTACAAAACATTGGCTTGCTCGGTTTTAGACTCTTGAAATGCATGGAGGTCTGGACAAGTGTCCACTAGATGGTCTGAAATATGGCATGCGGCACAAGTGGCCATTTCAATTTGACTACGGAGAGTAGGGATATTAGATTTTCCATTCTTTTCTAGTTCTAGCTTTTATATTCTCCTGGCCAAGGATGCCATCTTTGCACTTCCTTCGAAGTCAGAGTCAATTCTATGAACATTGGATGCAAGGGTAATCCTATTTGGTTCACGGGGGGATTCCCACCAACAGTCTTTTCAGCGACTTCGATTAAGAAATCCCAAGACTCATCAGCAGTTTTTTCAATAAATTGACCATTGCACATGGTATCAACTTTAGTTCGGTTCTTGACATCTAAGCCTTCATACAAAATTTGCACAAGTATCCATTTTTCAAAACCATGGTGAGTACATTGGAGCAATAATTCATTGAATCTCTCCAAATATTTTTCCAAAGTTTCCTCCTCTAATTGCACAAAACTATTCGATTTTGACGAATTGTCGTAGTCTTATGGTTTGGGAAGAACTTTTTGAAGAACTCTTTCATAAGAGCATCCCATGTATTAAATGACTGTGGCTGTTGAGCACACAGCCAAGTCTTGGCCTTTTCTTGTAAAGAAAAAGGAAAAAGTCTCATTTTGAGGTCCTCATCCGTCATTTGGTTGATCCGAAGAGTCCCACAAATTTCCTCGAACTCTCTCACATGGTGGTAGGGATTTTCAGCTTCAACCCCTTTAAATTTAGGCAACATATTGAGGATTCTCGCCTTTAGCTCAAATTGTCCAACAACAGCTGGTAAGACAATGCACGAGGACTGGGTTGTCCTCGTTGGGTACATGTAGTCCTTTAGACTACGGACTGGTTCTCCCATTGTTTCGGATGGGCTTGGACTGTCTGCATCAGAACTATGTATTTCAGTTAACTCTTCTTTACTGATTCTAACTAGTCGGTGTGTATGGTCACGGAAAATAACACTCATAACCTAGGTATCACATCAAGCATGTTAACCATTCATCTAGAAGGGAAGTTCTATGCAATCACAAACAAGGATGACTCCACCACAGTAAACCTACTGATTTCTAGCAAACAAAAAGCATGATGGCTCCACTTAGATTGTTTTCTAGACCAGCTTCTAATCCTTCGAAAGGGAATTCGTTACAATCTGAGCAAACCCCTCTGGAATCAATCCGAGTTTAAGTAAATTGAATAGAGGTGAGGGAAGCTTCTAGAGCTTTGATACCCAAGGCCTCACCGTATTACAAGGCGGCGCAGTCACGCATTCAATTTACTGAAACCGTCATGAACTTCGAAGTATGCTTAAAGAGTAACCAATATTTTTCAAACGAATTTCCTACTAAGCTCGTTACCTTATAGGTCTTGTTCTATTTCAAATTTTAAAGCTTAGGTTCGCGTATGTATCGTTTTCCTAAGGAGGGCAAGAAGAGAACGGTGATGAAATCCGAACCCTTATCTTGTATGGCCAGTCCTTTCCCTTTACTAGGAAAATAAAGCAGCCGTATTCAAGTCCTCAACATATATGCAAACGAAGGAATACAGTAACTCGCTAACAAGGGATTCGCGAGTGTTTCGACAAACTTACCTCCCGTTCCAGGACGGGGATGAACCGTTGTTGTCGACTCGGGCCACGACTCCTATGTCATGAACGAACCCGAGGGGCCGAGGTGATATTGTAATCACCGTCCTTCTCTGCAAACAGTTTGATATTTAATATTACCCTTCCGTAGGGTTTAAAAATAAAAATAAAAATAGAATGTCCAAAGTCCAAAAATAAAAATAAAGTGCAAAAGAAAAAGAAAATTACAAGAGTAGAGGAATCCTAATACAAACTAAAAATAAAATAAACTTTTTTTTTTTTTTTTTAAAACAAAAACTCATTTCGCTTCCTTTCCTTCCTTTCCTTCGCCTTTACAACAGCTACTCCAGTACTTGTTGAGCTCAAAAGAGGTAGTTAGGGTTTCGAAGTTTTAAAACAAAAGCAAAAATAAAAATAAAAAATAACAAAAAAAGTGTAAAGTTGACAGTAAATAGTTGCGTTGCTACAGTGATATGTGAACATTTCCGGGAGATGAAAAATGAACAGTGACATGAGATGAAAAAATAAACTACACCGCTACCGAGTCCCCGGAAACGGCGCCAAAAACTTGGTAGGCTCGGAAGATACCTACTTCTATGTATAAACTGCAAGTGCACAGTGTCGACAAGCAACACAGGGCAAGCACAGGTCGAACCACAGAGACTTGGGGAGTGTAGAAGTTGATTCTAAATCATGATTCAGAGAGTAACCAAAAGGGGTTTGATTTTGTCGATACGACGATATGATTTTCAAGTGACTGAAATAATAAAAGTAAAAGATGCAAATAACAAGATATGTAAACAATGATAATATGGATACTAGGGTATTCAAATCCACCAATAACCTATGATATGCATTCAACTTGTAATATTATTCTTGTCCTTATAGTAGATTCAAGTCTACCGTATAACTAAGGTGTTTCTCCAATGGATAATTTAATCACAACTAAAGTATTTCTCCAAAGCATTAATTGTCTAATTAAGCACAACTAATCTAAAGATCAATATTTGGTTAAGCATGAGTTGTAGCATAATCAACATAGAGATATTCTAACTACAATGGATACATGGCATACATTGTGAGAGAAAGATGTTGAAAAACTTGGATTAAATTATATCTTTAAACAATTCTAAACTTTCAAGAACAAGATACAAGATATGAATATATACCAATGAGATTAGGGCTTCATCTAAACCCTAGTAAATGAAATTAGAACATGAAGAACATTACAACAAAATTGAAATTTGATAAACTAACATGAACAAGCTATTCTTGGATCAGTTTTCAACACAACAACCCTCTCTATTTATACACAAAATTTTTCTCACACTTGGGATCCGAATTTCACTGTAGCAATCACTCAACAATTAAACAAAACATGTTTTCTTAATTAATGGATATAATGGAATACAATGGGGGTGAGGTGGATGTTTTGGAAAGAATCCAATGGGGGTGAGGTGGATGTTTTGGAAAGAATCCAATGGGGGTGAGGTGGAAATGGATTTGGGTCTTTGGTTTTGGATCATGGGTTTTGGATCATGGGTTGTTTAATCCCATGAATTTGTAAACAGGTTGCCACTGATGCGCGAGCGGGTGGCAACGCTTCCAACTTTCTTCTCTTTTGTCTTCTCAATTCTTCCAAGCTTTATTTAGTACTTAAAAACACAAAATTAATTAATACAAATATTTATTCTTTAAGATGGTAAGAATGCAGAATTTGGGATAATATATGACTTTGAAGCGCGAAAGATGAGTTAAGTGCCAATGAAAAGGTGTATGAATATGCAATATTTGGCACTCATCAGTGATACGCAGAACTCTTGCATAATTGAGTATTCTGAAGAGAAAAATATGGCTTCCAGAAGTTACTCAAAAATATAGGGTCACGGTCGCTGACTATGCTTCTTGGCATGCCATGCAAGAGAACTATCTCACGTACAAATATTTCTGCAACTGAACTAGCAAAATAGGGGTGAGTTAAAGAAATAAAATGAGCGTATTTAGATAGTCGATCCACGACCACAAGGATAGAAGTCTTCATGTTGGATGAAGGAAATCCATCAATAAAATTCATAGAGATGTCAATCCATACATCAGATGGAATTGGTAAAGGACTTAAAAGTCCAGGAGGTGCGACGGCTTCAGATTTATTTCTCTGACAGATATCGCAATGAGCCACAAAGTTCTTGACTGACTTTTTGAGTCCTCTCCAATAGAAATTTTGTTGCACACGCTTGTAGGTGCGTAAATAACCCGAATGTCCCCCAATTGGATTGTTATGAAACTCCTCTAATATTTTATTACACCAAGCAGATGTGTGAACCACGACAATGCGATCTTTGTAACGTAAGACACCATTGACATAAGTTAATTTTGGTTTTGAATCAGGAGATACAAGCAGTTGTCGAATTAAGTCTCCTAATTCCGTGTCAGTATGGCATTCTTGCACAATAGAATTGACCCCTGAAAATATTGGTGTAGACAAACTGAAGTGTGTACCAGGTCTTCTGGATAATGCATCAGCAGCCCCATTATCTTTACCTGGGAGGAAAATGATTTCGGAATCGTAACCCAAAAGTTTTGAGACCCATTGCTGTTGCTCCATGGAAGATAGCTTTTGATCCAGAAAATATTTGAGACTTCTATGATCGGTGAAGATTTTGAAGTGTCTTCCCAATAAATAATCCCTCCACTTATGCACAGCCGACACAATTGCTAACATTTCCTTATTATACACAGATAAATTAAGATTTTTGGAAGCTAAGGATTTGCTATGAAAGGAAATAGGCCTACCATATTGGAGTAAGACCGCACCTATCCCATCTCCTGAAGCATCACATTCTATGGAGAATTCTTTAGAGAAATCCGGCAATATCAACACTGGAGTTGATGTTAGTGATTGTTGCAGTCTGCGAAAGGCAGTGATAGCATCGTCAGTCCATACAAACGCATCTTTATTCAGTAGTTGAGTAAGTGAAGCACTAATCTTGCCAAAATCCTTAACGAATTTGCGATAGTATCCAGCTAATCCCAAAAACCCTCATAACTGCTTGATGGTTATAGGAATAGGCCAAGACACAATGCATTCTATTTTCTCTTGATCGACAGAAACACCATCAGCAAAAATAACGTGTCCCAAGTAACCCACTGTAGGTTGTGCAAACGTGCACTTAGACTGCTTCACAAAGAGCTTATTAGCACGCAGAAGATCAAAGACCAGTTGTAAATGAATTAGATGATCAGAAAAATTCTTACTGTAGATTAAAATGTCGTCAAAGAAGACCAACACAAACTTACGTAAATAAGCTCTGAAAATGTTATTCATTAACCCTTGAAAAGTAGTCGGCGCATTGGAGAGAATAAACGGCATAACTAGAAACTCATAATGACCGTCATGAGTTCTAAAGGATGTCTTAGCAATGTCATCAGGATGAACTCGAATTTGGTAGTATCCTGAGCGCAAATCAAGCTTTGTAAATACACCAGCACCATGCAGTTCATCGAGAAACTCATCAACCATCGGAATCGGAAAACGATCTTTCACAGTGAGTTTATTCAATGCTCGATAATCTACACACATGCGCCAAGAACCGTCCTTTTTGCGGACCATTAAAATTGGGGAAGAATACGGACTTGATCTATGTCTGATAAATCCAGAGTTTTGTAATTCTGTCACAATTTTGTCAATTTTAGCTTTCTGGAAATAGGGATAACGGTATGGACGTACGTTGACTGGAGCAGCACCTGAAGCCAACGGAATTCTATGACCTTGGATTCGTTCAGTTGGCAATGTAGTTGGTGTTTCAAAAAAATCAGCATACGTGCAAAGGAGTTCATTCAAAGCTAGTGACGTGTGACTAGGAGTTGGAACCGAATCAGGAATTGAATTATTTACTGCTGATAACTGGAGAAGAACTGCATAATTCTCCCGACAAAGCATCTGGTGCATGGGCACAGAATCCATGAACAGGAATGATGAGCAATTACTCCCTTGTAAGAAAACAGTTGTATCATTCACTTTGAATTTCATTGTTAATTTGGAAAAATCCCATATAATTCGTCCCAATGTGCGTATCCATTGAACTCCTAACATGGCATCATAACCACCAATGTCTAAGAGATGGAAATCTGTGGTGAAGGAATGGTTTTGAAGTGTTATTGGCACTTGTGGACAAAACCCCTTAGTTGGAAATTGAGTGCCATTACCAACTGTGACTTGTAGAGCTGTATCGACAGAATTTACTGAATAGACACAATGTTTATCCCATCGTGGAAGCAAAAAATTATGTGTAGAACCAGAGTCGATTAGAATACAAAGAGGTTGAGATTTGGTAGAACCTTCTAGGCGCATTGTCTTAGGAAACGAAGAGCCCATTAGAGAGTGTAAAGAAATTTCCGGTTGAGCTTGATCCTGAAAAGTTTCAGCAGTGGTAATTTCTTCCACAATAACTTCCTCAATAGGTATGTCCTCTTTGTCTTCAACTGTAGATGGAGCCACTTCTAATACTAACAATCTCGGTTGAACACATACATTCCCTCTCTTGTACTGCTCATCGCAAATGAAACATAAGCCCTTGGCTTGACGTTCACGTTGCTCTTCTACTGTAAGAAGTTTTTTACCCATATGTAGAGGATATTTTCTGAATTGAGAAGTAGTAAAAGCCTGAAACTGTCGTGACTGATTGAATCTCCATGGTGGTTTTGATGTTAAAAGAACTTCATCCTGATGCAGTGCTTTTTTTAAAGCAGAAGATAAAGATGTGGGTTCCAATAACTTAACCACATTGCCAACTTCTGGTTTTAATGCCAATATAAAGAGATTTATTAGGTGGCTCTCTGCAAAATCAACCTGATTCAAAAGACTTTCAAATTCTGGAATAAAATCCTTAACGGAACCCTTTTGTTTAATTGTAGAAATAGCTATCCTAGGATCAACAAAATTAGGTTGAAACCGTTCACGAATCTGGGTACAAAACATGACCCATGTCAAAATCTGTATCTGTGTGCGCTTCCATCGAAACCATGCATTAGCTTCCCTTTTGAGATGCGCGATAGCTAAATGTACTTTTTGATTATTAGCAATAACATGCCAGGTAAAATATTGCTCATGTTGAAAAATCCAGCCATCAGGGTCAGTGCCATCGAATGTGGGAAATTTGAGCTGAACGCGAGGAGGAGTATCCAATATAGCTGAAGTACGAGGGTTTGGTTGTATGGTTTCATTGGAGGAACCATCATCCTCAGTATTATTCTTTGGCATATATTCATCAAAAACAGTACGTAAAGAAGATGTGAGTGATGTATCAAACGTCTTAGTTAACGCAGTTGTTAAACTTGTGATTGCAGTAGTTTGAGCATCTCTAGCAATGTTATCTTCCTTACGAGCTTCATCTCGTCTGTTCAAATCTTCGTGGAGTTTAGAAAGAATCTCATCAAACTTCGTTGTCAACTTTGTGATGTTTTCATTGACAAGATTCAAGTTTTCCGTGTAACTTGCCATCCTAAAAAAAAAAAATTGGTCGAAAATCTTAACCTGCTCTGAACCAGGTATTAGGGTTCTAAACCAATTATACTCTCAAGTTACCTGATATACCCTCTTAGTGAGGCTTAAACACAATATAATTGTGAGAAGAGTTGAAGAAGAAGAAGAAGAAGAAGAGAAGAGTTTTAAGAAGAAAGAACAAAGAAGGAGGTAGAAGAAGACTTGTTTATATTGTTCATGGTCCGTACCGGATTTCAGAAACAGCTTATATATCCAATAATACGTGCAAAGCAAGTAAAGAAATTCTAATAAAACTGGGAAACTAAACTATGCTAAAAATCGGCGCGCGGGTTATAACCCCAAAGGTGTCACTATCCATGTACAAAAACCCCAACAAAACAAATTTCACAAAAACCCCATTTAACATAAACTATCTATATTACCCTTTTAATTTAAATCACCCCAACAAAAATAAAAATCAACCTCACCTTTAATTTTTATTATATTCACACCACCAACAACAACACAGCAGCACCATCACCACTGCACCGCCGCCGCCGCCGCCACTGCGCCGCCGCCGCCACTGCACCTCCACACCACCACCACCACCGCCACACAACCACCCGCTGCCGCCACTGCACCGCCTCCACTGCACCACCGCCGCCACTGCACCTTTCTTCCACCACGCCTTCCTCCATTCCTCGGACGCAGTCGACCACCGCGACCGACCACGACATCCGTCACACACCGCCGCCGACCACCACCACCACTGCCAACTGCCGCCGTCACCAACCACCACCACCATTGCCAACCGCCGCCGTCACCAACCACTGCCAACCGCCGCCGTCACCAACCACCACCGCCACCACCACCACCACCGCAACCAACGACCACAACCACAGAAAACCACCACCGTCACCGAGAAACACCATCATTATCACCGACCACCACCACCAACCAACCAGCCGCCGCCAGCACAAACAATTAATATGATTGATCAATGTTCAACAAAATGAGAAAAAATGATGCAACCAAACTGAAAATGAGAAAAAATGATGAAACCAAACTGAAAAAAATGATGGAACCAAAATTTCTCGTGCAAATAATTTCTCGTGAAAAATGATGTAACCAAACTGAAAAATGATGGAACCAAAATTGGTTTCACCAAAAAATAGATGAAACCAAAATTGGTTTCACCAAAACTAGATGAAACCTAATTAGGTTTCATCATTTTTCGACATATTGTCATTTCACCGACACAACTTCAATGATGAAACCAAACCAAAAAAAACTAGGCAAAATAAGAACAAAATGATGAAACCAAATAGAAAAAAATGATGAAACCAAAATTGGTTTCACTAAAACTAGATGAAACCTAATTAGGTTTCATCATTTTTCTACGTATTGTAGCTGCTCAAACTAAGCAGGTCACGTTGAAGCATGAAAAAAAACATAGCCAGATGTTGGTCATTAACTGCCTTTAGAAGCAGGAATTTAATAAGTATCTCAAAGGAAATCATTCCACATGAAAAATAAAGGCTGGATGTTCAAAAACAAGAGCATTCCATGCTGTTCTCACTATGTTAGGCCCTTTAATATCTCGCACAGATCATTGATTACCATGAGGAGTAACCAACCAAAATTCGGAATGGTACAGAGATACAATGAATGCCCGATAATAACTTATAAAAAGGTCAAAGATTGCTCTATAAACTACAAAGATATATGGTTCGATGCTGAAGCTTAAGATGTGAAGTGATATTCAACAACACATATTATATGAAATACATAGAAGAAGACGGGGGCCCATGAAAAATATAAGGAACCAGTAGTAAATAACTGGACAGAATGAACAAAATATAGAAACTCTTAATGATCGTTAAGTAGGATGTAAAGATGCATGATTGGATATGATTTTTTAAAAGGAGAACAAAGCGGATATGTAAATAGTTAAGCATCCCCCCACTAGCAAGATGGTGAAAGCGAAACCAACATTTTATGATTACAAATCAACAGTAAAAACTCAATCATACCTTCTCATTTTCGCCTTGATCAAGCAGAGTGGTCATAACCACAACCGTGGGATGCCAAACAAATTATTTATCGGGAACCAATTAATGGAGACCATGCCATTTCTCCTCATGTAAGAGTTCCACAAACTCTCAGTGAAGCTGCCCAGAGTACTTCAGCAACATATCCTAACACACTACACTCCTATGAGCTTGCTGTGTTGTACTAGAATCCTCCTCTTTGTTCAATTTCACCTGTTTCATTGCATAATATCAAACCAACACCTGTATTAGTTGACTCAGCACTCAACATGATACAACACGCTATCATACTCTTAGGATTTCAATGAATCTACACGCATAGTGGTAAAGTAGATAACAAGCTAAATCTAAAATTTCAAAGATAAAATTTATGCACAATGAAATACAATACCTAACTCCAGTAATATCATCCGCCTTCAGTGACTCTTAACAACATGTGGTCTTCTAAACATCCTAACACATCATAGAGAAAGTAACCTATTAACACAGCGTGCAATTTGGAATCTAGCACTACATCATCATCGATAGCATACAAGGATCATTCAGATCTTTTACTATTTCAAAGAGATAGAACGGCATTGCCTTGAACTGTTAACATGTTCCTTATTCTATGTTACAGGAACTAAGAAGATTCTTTTAAGCATTGAAACAAAACCAAATTAAGAAAGAAAGAAAAACACCAGTAGGGAAAGGGTATCAGATTCATCACTGGTGACATTATACAATATCTTATACATCCATTATAGCAGCCAAATCTTTCCATACGAAACAAATACTTACTGTTAAATCTAAAATTACAGATGTCTTTTCCTACCATCATGCTACTATTTCAATCAGTCTCCTACACAGGCCTTTGCATTTCTTATAACTCAACAGAATGCCCCTAAGCTAAATCCTATTAAGAACTTCAATTACGTTGACAAGGCTTTCGATAACTAATCAACTATTTAAAAAACAATAATTACAAACTAATTTCCTACAAACGTTAAGACTGGTGACCTAGAATTGAAACAAATCAAACAAATCCAACTATTAGAAACTACTTTTTCATATAATGTAACACATCAAACAAATCCAAGATAGAAAAATGAATGAATCTCAAATATAACTCAGAAATAGACCAGGAAAAACAATATAATGACGACCTCCAATCTAAAATCAAAGAAACAACATAAACCCACTTCATACAACATGCTTAAAACTCCAAAACCAAAATCCAAAACAAAAACAAAACCAAAAGAAAAATGGTCATCAACAGAAGTCATTACTCACCATGACAACATCGAAAACTCCTTCAGGTTTTGCAATTTCATCACTAACTTTGACGATTTGAGATGGTTCAGAATCAACTTCTCCCTCACCAATTCCATCATCCCACTCTCACCCCCACCAACAACAATAACAACAACTAGTTAGAATACCACCATTACCAACATAAATTTAAACCAGAAAAGAAGGAAATCACCTGAATCCCCTTTGATGTCCATCACCAATTTAGAACTACGGAGATTGAATTTCGATTTTTATCACGAAAATACAAATCGAGAAATATAATTGATCTCATTTCTAGATCTGTTTGTTCTTGGTCTGGCGGCGATGGAGATATTAACAATGGATGTTGCAGTTGGTGTGGTGGTGGCGGTGACAATGGCAGAAGGCAAGATTAAAGTAAATTTAGGGTATGAAATTGAAAAAATTTGTTGGATCTGATTCAGTTGCAGTTACAGTCGGTGGTGGTAATGGTGTTGGTGGTGAAGAAATTGAAGGAGGCGGAGGAGGGTGGTGGTAGTAGCGAGATACGAAGGTGTAGTATGGTCGGAGGAGAATAAAGTTGTTGCTGGTGGTGATCGTAGTGGGGAGAAGGAGACGCAAGAACGAAGAAAAAAAGAAATGAGAGAAGAAGAAGAAGAAGAATGTAAAAGGGTATGTTTGGGTTTTTTTAAAATAACAAAAACTAAATTTACTCATTATTATTTGATTTGGGGTTTTTGTCCCAGTTTTATTTGAAACGGTTTTTATTTGTTAGAAATAATATGACCGGTTTTTTCTTATCACTAGTTTGTTCACCTAGGGGTTTTGTCACTAGTTTCGGCTAAAAATAGAGTTTAACTAACTCAGGAAACTATATGAGTCGGTGTTGGTATTGTAACATTTGGTTTGGCTGGAAACCGAGCCGAAACCAACCATGAACAGCCTAATAATTGCCTATTCAAGGCCACTCATTCTCATAAAGTCGTTGATCCAATCCCATTCTAAATTAGCAAAGCATAAACTCAATCATCATTATAAGAAAATTATTTAACAAATACAAATTCAATCAAATCATAATACACAACAATGTTCCATCAATCAATTCACCTTGAACAAAACAACAAAAACAAATACGAATTAATCAATCAAAAAAGATAAACGAACCGGGGCCAAAAACAGAGGTAGAACCGGGGTGAGTGATAAAAATGGTGGGTCCCACCTATTTTTAACCCAGCCCCTCTGTTAACTCCCTCCGGGGCCCCCAAAACTGTGAGGGCTCGGTTTTGGGGGAGTTTTCCCCCGGTTACATGTAGAACGACTGTTAATCAATACTACCACCAGAAAGAAGAGCTGTAACCAAGTTGTCCAAATCTATATCAGATGACCCACCAGCTGAAGTTGACTCTTCAGCCTTCTTTTTCCATTCCATTGATTTAATCTTCATTTCCTTTCGGTTTTCTCCGTCCATTAGCTCCCTTACAAGCTTCTCAACTTCATCTCTCTTCACATTATTATCAATCTCCATTCCAATTCCCCAATGAGCACAGGAATACCTACAATTTGTTTGTTGTTCTGCGAAAAACGGCCAGCAAATCATAGGTACACCCCCGCATATACTTTCCAGCGTTGAGTTCCAACCACTATGAGTTAAAAATCCACCTATGGACGGATGGTTCAATACATCTTCTTGTGGACACCAACTTGCGTACATGCTTCTGTCTTTAGTATCTTCTAAGAACTCGGCCGGCAACATTGCCGAATCACCAATAACTAAATCCGGTCGTATTACCCATAAGAAAGTATGTTTACTGTTAGCCAATCCCCAAGCAAATTCAATCATTTGTTGAGGAGTGATAACTGTAATACTTCCGAAATTTACGTAGACGACTGAGTTGGGTTCTCTTGTGTCAAGCCATTTTAAGCATTCGGCTTCTTCTTTCCATAGATTTGAACCAACAGATTGCAGCTCATTTTGCTTAGTTTGATTTACAAGTAATTGAAGTGGACCAATTGAGTATATTGGTGGTAGTGATAACTGAGATCTGAATGCATCTAAAGCATCTTTTTCTAAATCATCGAAAGTATTGAATATCAAGGCTGTCGCATCTTTTGCTTGTGCAATTTCTCCTATAACGTAATTGACCATGATTTCGTTTGGATCAGTTGTTCTGACGAAACTAGGAAGGTCTCTAAACCGGACAACGTCTCCAATTCCCGTCATCCAATCCATGGGTGTGTCAAGAAACCCAGCATTTGTCAGATAACTCTCATCTGCAACATGCATACACCATCTTTATCATGGACTTAGGCCTTAACAATACAAAAATTCTTAAACATACACAACATTACACTACATAGTTTAATCATGCTCTACGGCTAAGTGTAATGGGTATCCAAGATGCAAGTTTTTTGTTGAATCCACGTCAGTGAAATTCAACGTCTGACCCCAATGTTGATCCAACATTCAACCTCGGTACGCCATTTGAAATGGAGTTAGATCATTTCAACTGTTAGATCATTACTAAGATTTGAAATCCAACTATCTACATAATTTTAATAATTAAATTTTTATAAAGTATTTTATATATGCCATTTGATGGTGTGTCGGGATTGCTTTCATCTTGCATCCAAGCAAACTACAGCACCCTCTGGGAATCAAGCTAACAGTACACCCATAAACGACGGTTCTGGTTTCAAATCTTGGATCTTGGATACCCATTAAACTCAGCCTAACGGTATACACTTTCTTCATTTCTTTTTTCATCTAAACCTATTTCTTAAGCTAAAACTCAAAGTGATAATAACGTTTTTGCAAAAATAAAGATAATAATTAACAAGGGGGCAAGTGCAGTATATGAGATGCACTCAATTGTTCACCGGACACAAATATTGTGGGTGGCTCAATGATTTGGGTAAAAACAAAAACTGATTTTCGGAATAATTTTATCGATAACATGGCCGGCACATGGAATTAGAAAATTAATCGACAACATGGGGGCTACAATCAGTAAATTACCCTACTAAGATTTTGACTCTATGAATATCTTAATCCAAATAAACAATTAGTGCAACGACCGAGATAAAATATACACACTGTTCCAGGGAGATAAATTAATTGCAAGTGTTTACCTTTGAGTGGAACAAGACCTTTCTGAACAAGATGATGATAATGGACATAACCAGCAAAGCCACAGAAACTAGTAGTCCAAAAGATTACTTCAGGGATTCCAAACTCTTTGGCAACTTTGAGAGTGAAAGTACTCAGAGCTCCATCAGCAACTATACAGCTAACAGGAGGAACTTCTCCAGAATCATTCAGTTTGATGACAAGGTTTCTAAATGGTTCATAGCAAGTATCTCGCATTGAAATACATAGAGATGGTATATCCTGTGTGACGTTGACATCTGCTTGCGGTGGAAGACCATCTGGGATTGATTCGAAACGAAAATCTGGTAAACCTTGAAGAGAATCTGATCCTCTTGAATTAAGTAAACGTTGATGATTGAAATCTGTATTTACGAAAGTTACATGGAATCCTTTGAAATGAAGAAGTTTTGCTACTTTCATCATGGGATTTACATGACCTTGAGCTGCATATGGAATACAAACTACATGAGGCTTCTCCATTTCTCTCTTTAGATATTGTCTCACTTCTATATCTCTCTGACTTTATTTAATGTGCGATATGTTCATAGTGTTTTACATACATTTATTTATAGCACAAATGTGAGATACTCTATGCGTACATATTGACGTATTCTAAGTTAATTAAATACAAAGCATGTGGACACCTTGAGAGATGAAAACACCCCGTCGGTGTCGCAAAACTCTCAAATATTATAAACAAAAAATATTTCTCCTAGTTGTTGTTTTCAATCGTTAGCAACTTATACTATTCTCCCATCTATTAAATAAACTTCATTATTGAGTTAAGTCAATGTGAGAGAAGCTCAGCCAAAACAGCATGACGTACGACATCTTCAGTTTCGTGACAGTTTTGAAGTTTTCACTAATGCAACCCCTAAATTCCTTCTATAGTACCTCCTCTAATCTATCCAAGCTTCTGTTAGGCTAAGTCTTATGGGCTAGATATCTAGCTGTTATATTGGTCATCCACGTCAGCCTGGACAACCTCCTAAGTCTTATGGGATGGCGAATCTAGCAGCTAGATTAGCAGTCCACGTCATATGTGAGCGCCGAATCATTCAGCGTTTTGGTCATTTTTTGAGCGCCGAACCATTCAGCGCTTAAATCTCAGCCGTTAGATTTTTGTGATTTTTGTGAGCGCCGAACCATTCAGCTTTTTGGTCACTTTTTGAGCGTCGAACCATTCAGCGCTTCAATCTCGCTATTAGTTGAACTGCGAGCACTTGCTAGGAGAGAGAAGTAGACAGAAGCAGTGTTAACATTTTTCCCACACTTTTTTCTTGATTTGCAACACTTTTTGGCCAATCTAGCAATTGAATCTAGCCCATAAGACTTAGCCTTAGTGTTTATTATTGGATTTCTAATTATCTCATCAAGTTTGTTATCTTGCAACTATACTACGACATTCATTATTATCGAAGTTAACATAAGGAAAAAAAGAAACTATTACCCCCAAAATCATCAAACAAGTAGTATCCAATATATTAACATTACAAATTTTCAATCCAAGAAAGAACAAGTAAGCAAAAGAAACCACCATCATTTCCTTCAAAGTTTAGGAAACCCCAGAGGTTCATAGCCCTTAACCACAAGTAAGCAAAAGAAACCACCATCAGTTCCTTCTTGGATATTAATTATGGTTTTTGATTTTATGCAGGTTCAGATAATGCAACACCTGTTGGGAGGCATCATTTCCTCTTCGGGCGCTTTGAGTAGTTACGTGAATCCTATACCTACCAGCTATACTCTGATCAATACATAAGTACCTATACCCAAAATCAAATTGTACTTCTCCAAACCAAAATTTGAGTTGAATATCATCGTCATGTTTCGCCCTCTTTTTGTTATTTCGTACTACTCTTCAATGCACCCCATCTACCATTATAACGTTTGGATGTATTCAACCCTTTTGGCTCTCACTTGTAGCGAAAAATAATAAAATAATGGATCTAAGATCCTATGTTTATAATGTTCCTCCACATTTGTTTTATACTGTACATACTTTTGGAGGTTCTACCATTATTAGCTCTGTCTTATTATCTCACCAGTTTCTGCTACATGTGACAATAAACTATCAGCATTATAAAGAAATCACGGACCATGAAGATAATACTGATACTGTGTCCAACACCATCGTTACTGAACCACCTCAACACACATCCCACCTGAATCTTTCACAAATCCATTCTTACTTTACCAGTATAAACTATATTCAACTCTCAGACTTTCCATTTTTAAGGTTTAGTCTCCTATACAGTCTTATGTTACTTTGTTTCTTGGTATATCCATATCTTGTCATTCTTCCTCTTTGAATTATGCTATTTCTTGGCATTGTCTTCTCCAGATACAAATACATATCTTCTCTACATCCAATCCTAAATCAACATAACATTCACTTTTCTTTTAAGATCAATACATGGAGTTCTATTTATATAGAGTCTTCAAATTCTTCAAACGATACTCATTCTGCTATTATTACTGAAAACCTTTCTTCTCAAATGGTTGAAAAGCTTACTTTACTTAAAAATCTCCATGCTTCCCTCTCTGAACCAGTGTTTATTGATAAAACTGTTGTTCTAGATGAAAATGATTCTAATTAGAAATGATGTATGGTGGGTTATTTGTGTAGTGACACTTTAGTGCCTACTTCTTTTATCAGATATTACATTTGTTTTCAATGGCCTTAAGCTCAAACTCCAATTTTAACAAATTTCACTGGATTAAGAAACAAAGTTCTCATCATATTTTTAGCAGAAAGTGACTTCAATAGGGTTAATGAACAACGCCCTTGGTTTGCTTGTTGTTTTCTCATTGTGCTAAGAGTTATTACCCCATCTTCTTGTCCTGCAAACTTTCAAGTATCTTTTGAGGAGGAGTTAATGTGGCTCATCTTATGCAATGTTCCTAAAGAATGTGTTGAATTTGAAGACTTGAATATGATTACTCTCAACCTTGGAGAACTTCTCGATGCAAAAGAACAATATGGTAATCATCCACTTAAGAAGAATATTAAAATATATGTTCAAATCCCTGTTAAGCGAGCCGTTTCAACTGGCATCTCTCTCCTCACAAGAGGAAGAGAAGAACCCTTTATCATCGAATGCATGTACTTCAAAGTCCCAAGAAATTTTGCCATTCTTGTCGCGTCATTGATCATAGAGATGTAGTGTGACCTAGTTGGCTAGCAAAGCAACAACTTATCAGAGAATCCAGTTCTCCTGCTTCTAAATATGCATACCCAAGAGTTTTTAAGCTCATGATATCAACAAATCCGTATAATGAACATCATGTATCGGTTCAAAACATTCAAGTTTATGATTCCTAAATGACTCAAGTAGATGTTTCTCCAGATACGCAAAGTCAAATGATGGAATCTAACGATTATGCTGATAAAGGAAAAGTTGTCGTTAACATCCAAAGCTCTAATGCCATCACCCATGAACCTCTCAAAAGCATGATCAACATGGGTCCATTTTCTAGCAGATCATGAACTCTCAAGATTCATGAAGGAGGATCTACTCAACATTGAACAGCTTATCCCGGTGATCAATGGTTTATCATTTATTCTTAAGAAATTCGCTAGTCAAGCTGAAGGTTCTTCTGTTATAAATCCTATTCCTGAGTCGAGTAACTCGATCGGGTCCGATTCGCACTAGCAAATCGGGTAAGAGATTCAAAACTGCAACAACTTCTACTCAGAAAACTGTTATATCCACAAAACAAGCTATGTCTTTAGAAACAGAACATGATGCCCTTTGTATTCTCAAAAGGAAAATCAATTCACGAGATGATCTCTGTAAGAGGATTAGATTAACCTTTCTCTTTTGGTCGATCCTATCACCACCATTCCTAAGTTTAATTGTTCCGATCCAGGCTATTTTACCCTTTGACCTACCATCACTAAATTGGGTGACATTTCTACTATTAACCCACCTCATTGTACCCTCAATACCCAACTTACTCATGATTGTTTTGGGAACTTCATTGTACCTACGGATGCTACCTTAACTGAAAATGGTGTTCGTAATACTTCCTCTCATGAGGCTGCTAATTTGAACCTATATGCTAACCAAGGAGCTAATTCTGCTGGTGGGAATACCAATTCTCAATCTAATGGAAATCAGGACTCCTCTAATCAAGTTCTCCATTCTCTTACCCCTATTACTTCTACTCCCTCTCTAGTTGATCTTACTTCATTTCCTGTCAATAATGTGATACGCTGGAATGTGCGGGGTCTTGGTAAATCCTCAATTTTCGAGCAGCAAAATCCTTTTGCATTTTGGTTTCAGACAAGAAGACAATATCAGGATTGACATTCTTAAGCAGGATACTAAGTTTCTAATTACAAAATGCAAAAGGATTTTGCTGCTCGAAAATTGAGGAATATGGGTTTTCCTTGCACTCTAATGTGCATTATGATTAGATTTTGTGCATCGAGGAATATGGGTTAATTTTGTGAATTATTTTTAGTTTCTTTTTTCCGGTGATTATGATTATGAGTGAAAAATATCATGTCTGGGACACGTGCTATTATGAAAACTTTGCCAAATCATTGAAGATAACTTCTCCGGCTCCTATATGTATAATGACACCTCCCCGTTTCTCTTAGCTTTTCGAAGAGAAAACTGCACCAAAATCATTTTTGTATTTTTTGAGAGTATAATTATAATGTAGATTGTTTATTTACTTGTTAATTATTTTGAAATGATTGTGATGTTAGAGGAAACTAAGCCAGAATAAGTACGAGCACAGCCTAACGACACAGTTAATGGTTCATTTGCTGAATTCATTCAGATAACTCTATGTTACATACAGAGACTAGTATGAAGAGGTCAACCGATACCATTAACACCTTGACTGCAATCGGTTTCTAGATATTTTTTGGTGTCGTGGAGACCATGATAGGCAATATGTAAGTGTGGTGGAGACCATGATAGGCAATATGCAATGAAATAGATATTTTCCTCAATATTCGGATAAGTCGGCACATTGGGGATAGCTATTCAAGTCCCTTCATTGTCATTGGTGATGGTGATTATCAAAGTTTAATAGTCGTTGATTCAATCAATTTTGATTTAACAATACAAATATACTACAAGAGGTCAAAACTGACTTTTTAAAATTTGTATTTTTATAAGGTGAAAAAATAACTTCGATAATTCTTCACAACCCTAGAGAGAAAAAACAGCCGAAAAATCCTACAGTCTAATTAAGTTTAGCATAGGGGATATCTATTCAAATCCACTCACTGATTGACATATAGTCGTTGATTCCATGTTGATTACAAAAAAATCATTCAACAAATACAATTCATCTTAAACAAAACAACAAAAACAAATACGAATCAAACAATAGTACTTCCGAAAAGAAGAGCTGTAACCAAGTTATCCAAATTTAAATCAGATGACCCACCAGCTGAAGTTGATTCTTCAGCTTTCTTTTTCCATTCCGTAACTTTAATCTTCATTTCCTTACCCTTTTCTCCATCCATCAATTCCCTCACAAGCTTCTCAACTTCATCTCTCTTCACGTTATTATCAATCTCCATTCCGATTCCCCAGTGAGCACAAGCGTACCTACAATTCGTTTGTTGTTCCGCGAAAAACGGCCAACAAATCAAAGGTACACCCCCGCATATACTTTCTAGCGTTGAATTCCAGCCACTATGAGTTAAAAATCCACCTATGGACGGATGGTTCAGTACATCTTCTTGTGGACACCAACTTGCATACAAGCTTCTGTCTTTGGTATCCTCTAAAAATTCTGCCGGCAACATTGCCGAATTACCAACAACTAAATCCGGTCGTATTATCCAAAAGAAAGTATGTTTACTGTTAGCCAATCCCCAAGCAAATTCGATCATTTGTTGAGGAGTGATCACAGTAATACTTCCGAAGTTCACATAAAAAACTGAGCCGGGTTCTTTCGTATCAAGCCATTTTAAGCATTCGGGTTCTTCTTTCCATAGATTTGAACCAACGGATTGCAGCTCATTTTGCTTAGTTTGATTTAGAAGTAAGTGAAGTGGACCAATTGAGTAAATTGGTGGTAGTGATAACTGAGATCTGAATGCATCTAAAGCATCCTCTTCTAAATCATCGAACGTATTGAAAACCAAGGCTGTGGCATCTTTTACTTTTGCAAGTTCGTCTATACGGTAACTGACCATGACTTCGTCCGGATCAGTTGTTCTGACGAAACTAGGAAGGTCTCTAAACCGGATAACGTCTCCAATTCCCGTCATCCAATCCATGGGTGTGTCAAGAAACCCGGCATTTGTCAGATAACTCTCTTCTGCAACATGCATACACCATCTTTATCATTGACTTAAGCCTTAACAATACAAATATTTTAAAACATACACAACAATACACTACAAAATTTTGTCATGCTAAAGCAATGTAACTAGAATGAGGCAAATGCAATATGAGATGCACTCCGTTGCTCACCCGCACAGATATGGTGCGTGGAGCTCAATGATTTAGGGAAAAACAAAAACAGATTTTCGGGTAAATAATTCTATCGATAACATGGCTGGCACATGGGAAGCTATACGCCTATAGATTAGTCAATTAATCGACAACATGGCATGGGCCGCATGGCACATGGGAGCTATGCATCAGTAAATTGTTTTTGTCCCTTCGGGGACATCCGGTAAAATCAGTAAATTACTCCATTAAAAGCTTTTGAATCTATCAATATCTTAAACCAAATAAACAATCAGTGCAATGAGGGAGATAAAATATACACTGCTTCAGGGAGATAAACTAATCACCTGACTGCCTGTTTCTCGTACTAGGTTTGACACTTAGTTCAGTTGAGTCATTTTTGGTTTTTGCTTTTCTTTTGTTAATTTTTTGTTGCTTTAGTTTTGTTTGTCAAGAGTTTAATTTTCTTTTGTAATCTCTTGATTTTTTGAAGTAATGATTAAGCAAAAAAAAAAAAGCAAGGATTATGTTAATTGCAATTGTTTACCTTTGAGTGGAACAAGACCTTTCTGAACAAGATGACGATAATGAAAATAACCGGCAAAACCACAGAAACTAAAAGTCCAAAAGACTACTTCAGGGATTCCAAACTCTTTTGCAACTTTGAGAGTGAAAGTACTCAAAGATCCATCAGCAACTATACAGCTAACGGGAGGCACTTCTCCAGAATCATTGAGTTTAATGAGAAGGTTCTTAAACGGTTCATAACAAGTATCTCGCATTGAAATACATAGAGATGGTATATCTTGTGTAACGTTTACATCCGCTGGAGGTGGAAGACCGTCTGGGATTGATTCGAAACGAAAATCTTGTAAACCTAGAAGAGAATTCGATCCTCTTGAATTAAGTAAACGTTGATGATTGAAATCTGAATTTACGAAAGTAACATGGAAGCCTTTGAAATGAAGAAGTTTTGCGACTTTCATCATAGGGTTCACATGACCTTGTGATGGATATGGAATACAAACCACATGAGGCTTCTTCATTTCTCTCTTTAGATACTGTCACTTTTATCTCTCAGACTCTCACTCTATCTAATGTGCGATATGTTCATGGTGTTCTACATACATGTATTTATAGCACAAATGTGACTATACTCTATGACTATGCCTACATATGACGTATCCTCTGACGTTGTAAATTTGAACATTTATTTGTTAGATACTGTTGAGATTATTATATTAGTTCGGCATTGTCTGGGCAATCTAAGATCTTGTGATTTATAATCCTTATGGCCTCTCCATTCATTGCCAATTGGTTTTGAGTTGGATGCCCGTAATCTAACATGGTATCAGAGTAGGCTTATTTGTGTCGAGTCATTTGACCGCACCTTTACTCCACGTCACCCGATTTATTGTCCACGTGTTACCCAACGAGGCTACACACATTTACTCTGTGTCACCCGATTTATTATCCACGTGTTAGACCCAGCGAGGCTACACGTGAGGGGGCGTCTTGAGATTATTAAATTAGCCTCATATTGTCTCGGCAATCTAAGATTTTGTGGTTTATAAATGACTGTAATCTAACAGATACCAACAGAACGCAGAGGTCCATGCATACAGAACCTTGGCTAGAAAACGCAGAGGTCCATGCATGCAGAACCTTGGCTGCATGTGGGCACCTTGATATTTCTCCTAGTTGTTGTTTTCAATCGTTATCAACTTTTCATCCCTCCACTCCCTGTGAGTCCATCTGTGAACTCCGTGAATTAAGCCGCCAAGGTTTAATTTTGTCGCAAAAATCTTAATTATTATAAACAAAAATATTTCTCCTAGTTGTTGTTTTCAATCGTTATCGACTTTTCATCCCTCCACTCCCTGTGAGTCCATCTGTGAACTCTGTAACTAAATTAAGCCGCCAAGGTGTAATTTTCAGTAGTCCAATTTGGTAAACTTGGTATGACCCTACTTACATTCAAAGATTGGTAGGTGGCTCTTTAGTTTGTTGATAAATATTTGATTGCGTAAGTGAGATATAAAGGCAATCAAATATTTTGTCTTATAGTATTAATCTTTCCTTGTAAACCTTATCATGAAGAATATGCTAAATGATAAACACCCTGAGAACGTACTTGGTACGCAATCTCCCCTCTACAATGACGTATCGACACCGGCAGTTTTACTCATTTGTATTTTTCCTAGCAAGTATGTCGTTTACAATCTTGTCTAAACTAGAGGAAGTGGAACCACCGGGTGAGGTGGCCTCTTCCGCTTTCCTCTTCCACTCCATGGCTATTTTCTTCATGTTTTTACCTTTCTCTCCTTCCATTAACTCCCTCACTAAGCTCTCTACTTCATCTCGCTTCACGTTGTTATCGATCTCCATGCCAACTCCCCAGTGCTTACATAAGTACCTGCAGTTCGTTTGCTGGTCTGCGAAAAACGGCCAACAAATCATAGGAACTCCACAACACAAGCTTTCAAGGATTGAATTCCAACCGCAGTGTGTCAAGAATCCAGCTATTGATGCATGATTTAGGACATCTTCTTGTGGACACCAATTTGCTATTAGTCCTCTTTCTTTGATTTCTTCTGCAAATTCAGGTGGCAAAGTAGCCGACTCACCGAAAACCAGATCAGGTCTTATGATCCATAAGAAGTTATGATTACTGTTGGCTAGTCCCCAAGCGAATTCAACAAGTTGCTGAGTATTCATAACAGTGACGCTGCCGAAATTCACATACACGACTGAGTTAGGTTCTTTAGAATCAAGCCATTCTAGACACTTGGTATCCTCCACCCACATATTCGATCCAAGAGATTGCGACTCACTAAAAGGAATTTGATTGAGGAGTGAATGAAGAGGACCAACTGTGTAAATTGGAGGAAGTGATAACTCAGACTTGACTGCATCCAAAACCTCCATCTCCAGGGCATCAAAAGTATTGAAAATCATGGCTGTAGCATCATAAGTTCTTTTAGTTTCTCGTATCGAAAAATCCATCATAGGGTCGTTGGGATCGACCGTTCGGACGAAGCTTGGTAAATCTCTGAATCTTATATCTTTTACACCGGGTATCCAGTCAATTATTGTCTCCTCCATGTAACCGTTGGTTAGAAAACTCTCATCTGCAACACAAAAGCATTACAAAAGCTCAAAACACATATTTAATGAAGTATAAGTGCTCATAGATCTCCATATCTTAGTTCTGCGTACCTTTGAGTGGAACAAGACCTCTTTGGACGAGATGCGGAAAGTGTAGAAGACAAATAAAGGCGCTAAAGCTAATTGGCCAGTATGTCATATCTGGAATTCCAACCTCTTTAGCTGCTTGTAGAGTGAAGCTCAGAGAACCGTCAGATACTATACAGCTCACAGGAGGGACATTTGAATTTGCAGAGTTGTTGAGTTTTTGGATAAGATTACGAAAAGGTTCTAAGCAGTTTGTTTGTGTGGAGACGCAGAGAGATAAGACATCTTGGGTAGCATTTGGATTGGTTGGTGGTGGAAGACCGTCAGGGATTGTCTCGAAACGAAAGTCCGGTAAGCCTTTCAATGAATCAGGTCCCCTTGTGTTTAACAAACGTTGATGATTGAATTCTGTGTTGACAAAGGTTATATGAACACCTCTGAAATGAAGAATTTTTGCTAGTTTCATCATGGAAGTTATGTGACTCTGAAGTGGGAAGGGGATGCAAACCACATGGATCTTCTTCTCCATTTTGTGTGTGATTGTGGTGAAGGGGAGATTGCTGCTATCTTAGCACATTCTTCCCCACATTCTTATAGGAGTGTATTTCAGGTAAACCAAAAATAGTGGTTCGTGTATAGCTTTCAAGTTTCAACCATAGAACATTCACAGTCAATGAGATTTACAAATGTGTAGTGGTCCTGTATTTTTTTTTTTTTATCGAAGAAAAAATGGAAATACATTGAAAAGGAAGTAAGAGGTACAGCCACAAAGAAACAATACATGTTAGAAGATAATATATGAATGGCTAGGGACTTTTGAGTCAGTTGTCAGCGTCTCTAGGTTAGTTAATTAATAAGGTTTCAGTTTATTGTGGAAGAGACAGACCATTTCTCATTTTAATACAGCAGCAATTTTTAATGAACCACGAGCAAAACAATGGAAAAAAACCGCCAATCGCAGTTTTTTTTCTGAACGTGTGGTCCCCAGTGGGCCCTACCCTTAAGGAGTTTAGCAGGGGAGCCTGTATTGTGAATTTGTGATGGTTTTTGTGGGGAAAAGTCTAATGGTGTACCAAAAATGGTATATCAACGATGGACTAGTGAATTGTGATCATTGGATGTTTTGTGGATCTCATTTGGATTTAAAAAATTCAACCCCCTCTAAATCTAAAGGAAAAAAGCTGGTACATCAATTGGTCCACACCAATTGGTCCGCCCTAGACAGGTCGTTTTTTTCTGAATTTGTTAAGAGTTTTTGTTAATACAGTGGGAATGACGATTTGATGCATGTATCTATAGCCTCTAGGCAGATCTAACCTGGGACAAATCAATAAGATAAACTATTTTGCAAGTAAATTGGTGTTCTATTTGTTTAAGTAGAGAGTCATCTGCCGCTGTATAGTGTAAATGATTTTCAAAACGACAAAGATGCTACAGTTAAGTATTATTTTATTTTATTTTTCACACAAAGGCCTTCAAAAAGGCAAATTATGCGGGCATCCAACTCAAAAATCAATTGGCAATGAGTGGAGAGACTCTTCCATATTATATTTAAGTTAATTATGTGGAAACTAGCAATGTGGGACTATTGTCCTTTCACAAGAACATAAATATCAGCAACAGAATCATCCCCAAGAGAAAGTGATGCAACATCCACGACGTTGCAGTTACCAAACATCAAATAGCTAAGAAAAAAACCAAGGAGAACATCAAACACATAATTATTCCACATCCAAGCAATCCACTTGAGACCATCAACAACATACATCATACACTCATACCAAATATATCTACTTACTGCCAAGCCCTCGCCAAAGGAGTAAAATGGCTTAAAGGTCTTATGTCCAGGTATATCCACAAACAATGCAAGCTAAAATCCAACAAATCATTCCAAATGTTTAAAAGAATAGATTGATTGAAGTGGAAAAAAAAAGCCAAAGGATCCTCACAAAGCTGATAGGAAGATAAGAAGTTTCTTGTATACATTCAACCAAACCAATTGTACCCAACCACATTATCATCATACTGGAAACGAACCCAAAGAAGTTGCGCCAATCCAAACATGAGAAAACAAATAAAAATCAAATTTAATTTGTCTTAAGGCCTCAACTCCTATGCCTACTGACTTGTAGAAAGCTTCATGAACAACATCATGAGAAATACCCTCTCTCTAAATATTATATGAAGAACGATAATCTTTTATTTTCTTATCCGTGATAATATTCACTCTACAAGAGGGCACAACGCAGTTGCATCTCCAAAAGTTTAAAGGCCCCAAAGGATTACTTAGTGTTAAATAAAATACTCAAATTACACCCAAGGTAATAGGACCACACAGAAAACTCACCCACCAACATAATCACACAAGGCATACCATACATCTTAAGAGACAAAGCACTTAAACCCTTCAACTCAGGAGAGAAAAGATAAAGATCACGTCTAATATGTTTGGAGGACTTAAAATCAATGCGAAGAAGACCGTATACATGCTGAAATAGGAACGATTGAGAGAGTACCTTCTTCTTTCCAAACGATTGAGAGATTACCTGCTTCTTTCCAAGGTTTTAGCTATGCTTAGAGATTTTGGCAGCGTGAAGTCCTGCAGGTAAGGTTTGAAGTTGATTTGACTTGACCCAATTTTGACTTGACCCATCCTTAGACATTGACCAGATCGGTCTTTGACTGAACCAACATAATGGTTTCGATCACACATGCAACTAGGTAACCTGAAACATCCTCTTCGCAAGCAGAGAACTTATTACTTGATGAGATAGTAACCGGAACCATACTTGATTTGATAGTAGCTTCCTTTATAAATTTACTTCTCATTCTCGTTTCTTGAGAAAAGCCCAACAAATCACACATGTAAAATAAGATCCAACATACTAAAAAATTCCTAACAAGCTAATAATCCACGTCCTCCAGGTCAATGCTCAAGTCAAAAGAGGAGACTTGACTTATAACTAGGTCACTTGAATCACCATCTACTTCTGCCTGAAAACTGTTACAGACCACCACTTCATAAGAATCGTCGGAGAAGGAGATTTTGTTAGAGGAAACGAATTTTCTATACCCAGAAACTCCAGTATCAATAGCCATACTATTGTTGAACACCTTAATTCTTTTCTTCCCGTCGGATAATTTAAGGTTAATCGAGTCAGTTTTCAGATTGACAAGGTTAGAGCCTTTGTCGACTAAGGTTAGATGAAAGTCACCGGAGAGAGTGATATCAGTTACCGGAAAACTCTTATACCTCTCTGAATCTTCAACAACAAAATCAGGAATGGATGCAAAGCCTTCATCAACCAAATTATCAACTCCGTGAATCATATTACTTGAATCCATAACTCGTTCTTCTTGATCACAAAGAGAAATGATCCCAATAAGTTGATTAATAGAGGGTTTTCGAGAACTGAGATTTAGCTCTTATTGATTCAACAACTGACATATTGAATCTACCTCCATGAGAATAAAGACTGAAAACCACCTAAACAAGGAGCAAAATCGCTTGAATAACTACCTAGACAAAGACAAAAAATACCCCGAGAAAAAAGATAAGTCAGGAAGACACAACCAAGAACTAAAACAATAACTGGAAAGACTTAAGAGAGGAGAAAAGAGAAGAGAACACCAAACAGAAAATAATTGCAAAAGAATAAGCCATATTAAAATCCAAATCTAAGAAACCAATAACTACAGAGTCGTGAGAATCCTAGGAAGGAACACACGGAGAAATAACGAAAGGTTAAGAAATGGTTGAAAGAAAAAATATGAGAGAGGACTGAATCAATAGAAGAAACTAGATCTGGATAGGAAACTTGAGAGGAGAAAAGGCGGCATTGAATGAATTTTAGTGGTTTTGACCAAGACATAGGTGGTTTTGACCGAAGAGATTAGAGGATGGAGGTGGGGGTGGGGGTGAAAGGAGGTGTACGACTTACTCTCTCTCATCTTTGAAGATTCCTCGATGTTCGGTAACCTAGAATTTAACCGAATCATGAAGTTAGATCATATTTATTGTTCTTAATTTTTTTAATTTATGATTTGAGATTTGACTCAGGCTCATATATATGTGAAAACTACAGCCACACCCATTTTTACACTTTTTCCTACTGTGAAACCCACGTGTGAAAAAAATCACACGTGCACCCAAAATCCCGATGCAAATTATTCCGTCACCCAGAGTTTTTAAAATTACGTTTCTTTTTGTTTTATTTCCCAGTTTAGCCTTACTTGTTCAAAGATTCAGTTTCGAGATTGAGAAGGAGAGATTGAGAAGGGGATAGAATAGGAGTGAGAGCTGAGAGATTGAATTATCGAGAGCTGAGAAGGAGCTGATTGGGAGATTGAATTTACTCAGCAAAGATAATTCAAGTTTGTAACCTCACTTGTTCTGAGATTAAGTTTCGAGAGATTGATAGCTCGGAGATTGAGAAGGAGATAGAATAAGAGCGAGAATAGAGAATGAGCAGATTGAGAGATTGAATTTACTTAGCAAAGATAATCTGAAATTCAAGCTTCTGGTTCGTTCTTTTTCATTCCAATCTTGATTTTGTTTTTTGTTTAATCTTGAATCGATTCTAGGTTTTAGTTTATGTAAGATTAGGATCTATTATTTTAGGTTTTCGAAGCTTAATTTAGGTTTTCGAATGGTATTTTAGATCTTTTAAGCTTGTTTTTTTTTTCTAGGTTCTGAAATTGTTACAATCATTGTGAATCTTTTCGATTCAATATTTTTGTTTCAATTTCATGTTCGGATGTTGATATACCAATTTTGTAGGTTTTGCTTCTATTTTATTCGATTAATTATTCGATTTATTTTTCCAGTCCTATTTTTGATCTGTTTTCTGATACGTTAATATAGATGTTATTGATTTTGGTATCCAGTTGATTTCTGATATGATTATGTTAATGTAGATTGTCTTTGCTGTTGTTGATTTGATCTTTTAATTTTGTGTAAGAATTTTGGTGAAGCAATATGCAGGATAGATATGTTTGATTTTTTTTCTCTTTGTGTTTTGCAGGGTGAAATGCATGTTATTAGTGAACTAGCTATAATTAACTACTTCAATGAATTCTTAGCACATCATGTTGATGTCAACACAATTCTGGAGACCTTGAAGACAGTCGTTTTCCATAAATGGACTCGTTTATTACCTCATCATGTCATATTTTCCTTTAATGATGGAAGCAAGTTTGTGCGAGTTGATTCTGATGCTCTGCTTCAGTGTTTTGTATCTGGTTGCAACTACAAAGGTCATAAGAGATTTGATTTACTTGTTGAAGTTGGCTGCAATTCTTCTAGCAGTCTTAGTAGAGATTCAAGTAGTCGTGTAATAGAACCTGAACCCGAAGAAGCTATGGTGAATTTCCTTGAAGATGGTTATGTGCCCGTTAACAAGGTTCTTAGGACTGAGGGTTGGGATAAATTACTTGGTGAAGTTGGTAAAGTTTTTTTTGGAGGTGTAGCAGAGGTACTATTGCAGTGAAGAAATACGAAGTAAAGACTGGGTATGTTCTTCTATATACTAAAAATGAATCTAGCAGGTTCTATGCAAAATGCTCAAAAGAAAATTCCCTTGGGAGTATAAGGTTTGTGTTGTTGATTTTGAAAACATGATGCTTAAGGTTAAGATATATATTAGCAGTCATCACTGCGGTGTGAGATGTGAAAAGCTTTTCCACAGGCTCAGCAGTAAATTTGTTTCTAGTCTTATCAAGGATGAAATCATAAGTGATCTGAGTTTCAAAGCTTCTGATTTCAAAAAGTTTTTTAAATCTAGCTACGGGATCAATATGAAACATTACCAAGCTTACAATGGAAGAGATAAAGTGTATGAGGATATATTTGGTGAAGATGCCATGTCGTATTCGCATCTGGTATGGTATGTAGATGTCATTCGTAGCACAAATCCTAGGATTTGGATTGATTTTCAAGTTCAAATGGATGAAACTGAATCCAATGAGGATAGTTCAACTGATTTAGAAGTTGAAGCACCTTCAAATAAGTTTGTGCATCTTTTTATTGCTTTCGAGGCATGCATCCATGGTTACCGTTACCTTCGTCCCATGATTTATGTCGATGCTACCTTTCTTACAGGGAGATTTAGAGGATGCCTCATGGCTGCAACTGGTATCAATGCTGAAAATGATAAAAAAAATTTATAATGCATTCTTTTTATATATGTGCATAATGTCTCATGCATTATTTATTTTGGCTTCATAATGTCTTATGCCTTATTGTTTTCACTTTTCTGGTTATGCATCATTTTTGTTTAGATGCATAAGACATTATACATTATTTTGTTTTAGCTGTATAATGTTTTATGCATTATTTTTTTCACTTTTATGATTTATGGATTCTTTTTTATGCATGTGCATGCATAATGTCTTATGCATCATTTTTTATAGATGCATAAGACATTATGCATTATTTTTATTTTAGCTGCACATACTTCATGTAGACGTTGGCTTGATTTATATTTTTTAAGTTCTGAAACATATTTTCTTGCTGTGCAGAGGGTTCTTTCCACTAACCATGGCCCTGGTACCTGCTGAAGATAATGATAACTGGGAATGGTTCTTGAGGAATTCGAGTAATGTTCTTGATCATGATCAAATTCCAAACACATTTTATCTGATCGTGCATAAGGATTAAAGCGAGCGATTCCAGTTATTTTTCCTGGAGACTTCCATAGTTTCTGCTATTATCATTTTAAGATGAACTTACTTATTAATGCTTCTAACGAAAGATATGGTGTTGTTATTGATGCATTTCAAGTTGTTGTGTATACTCTTAGTCCCAAAGGTTTCCAAACTTTCATCGCTAAGATTAGGGCTCTTGGTGTGGTTGGGTTGCAGACTATATTGAAGATATCCCTCCCGAGAGGTGGTCAAATGCATTTTTTCAGGGTTGTATGTACGATATGACATCTTCTACTCTTGTTGAATCCTTCAATAGTTGGATGAAGGTTATACACAAGAAGCTCCCTGCAAATGCTCTGCTGGATATGATAAGGAAGGATGTGATGAGGATGATGTCATAAAGGAGAAATACTGGTAATAGTTTCATAACAATTCTTACATCGATGAATGAAGCTGAGATGGAGGATCTTATTGATGAGGGTTTAACCTGGATGGTTATACAGTCCGATACTCATGTTTATGAAGTGGAGGACGGGGAGAGTTCTCATTGTGTTAACCTTGAGGTAAGGACATGTATCTGTCAGAAGTGGCGCGTCTATGGGTTTCCATGTGTGCATGCTTTTTCTTCGATAACAATGTCTGGTTCTAATCCATATGATTTTGTTAAACCTTATTTCACTACTTCATACTTCAATAATGCCTACAGATATGCCATTCATCCTATTCCAAACTACAATAGGCCTGAAGTTTATGAAGGTAATAATATTATCGGTGTACCTAATGTTAGGAGGCCTCCAGGGAGACCACCAGCTAATAGACATTTGAGCCATTACGAGAAGCCGTCCAGGAGAGCTATGCGTTGTGGTAATTTTTTTGAGATTGGTCATCACAACAAGCAAACTTGTACAAAGCCTACTTGTTACAAGAATCCGCCGAAGAATCCTAAGGAAAGTCAAGGGAGAGCATTTAGCTTGTTGGTTTCTTCAGACTATTACTTTTATGTTTGAACCTAATTCATTTATCTTTAATTAGTTCTGTATTGGTTTTTATAAACAAGTACTTTTTCTTTAATTAGTTTATTTTTGTATTGGTTTTTATGAAAAAATACTTCTTTTTTTCACGGTGTGTCTTTCTGCTTCTATTAGATAATGTTATTCATTTTTATTATTAAATGCATAATAAATTATGGATTGGTTTTGAAGATGCATAACGGGTTATGCATTTTTTTTTTTGAAGATGCATGATCTCTTATGCATTCTTTTTCTAAGATGCACAATCTGTTATGCATTTATTCTTTTAAATATGGTTGTATAATGAGTCATGCAACTTGTGGTTCCTTCATTTTCCTTGTAAGATTTATATCATGTTATGTTTATAATCGGGGGTCGAGGGGGCGCCGCCCCCCTCGTTATCATAGTACATTTTTTCTACTTTTTGTGAAATAAGATTGCAGCAAATATATATAAGAAGCACTGAAACAAGCATTGATATATATATATATATATATATATAAACATCGTAAGATAACAAGATATAAGTTGTTCAGACAAGCTTCGTACCAACACATTACACATAACTACTGAAAGAAGTTAATCTTTACACCAATTACTTTCCCATTAGTTTTCACTCCCAAGTTAAATTGCTCAACCTACCAACAACACACAGGTTGTTAAAAAAAAATTACGTTTGAACCTTTCTATTATGCATAGTATCAGGAACATTTACGCATAGCTTCATCACATTGACGCGCAGCTTCATCCCTGACGGCTTCATTGGCATCTATCGCCCAACTATTTCCAGGATCTGTCTGCATTTTTAATACCAGACTTATTCTTTTCTTGTTGGCTTTTCCTACTGCATTTTCCTTTCCCAACTTCAGCTATTTCTTTCTGACTTCACACTTCATACTCATCTTCATATAGTAGCATACAAATATGAGGCAGTCGGGGTGATGACCTTGTTCAGGAACAATCTTGTAAAAAATATCCTTGTATACAAGAGGTTCCCTCTTTATAACCACGACTTGTACGATAGTTGCAGTTCGTCATATCTTTGGATCAAATAAGGCATAAAAGCCTTTGCCATTACAAGAGCTTGGTTCTTGCATTTAACTTTATAGCTTGAAACACTGTTATAGAAGTTCCACTCACCCTCTGAAAGGTCATACTCTAACAATGTCCAATTTGTATCAACACGGTTTTCCTTCGTCATATAGTTCATTGGAATGAACATTTTCTCAACTTTAATAGGGATATTCAAGATGAATTCTCCAACATATTGTCAATCCCATCTTTGTCCTTGTTTCTAACAAAGTACTCCCAAAGAAATATTTTTTAGGAAAAAAAAAAGTTAGTGGAGGTGTACAACATGTGTAGGAAACAATGTTGAATAACTTATTATGCAGTTTAAATTTAGTTGCATAACTTGTTATGCAGTTCAAAACTAGTTTCATAACATGTTATGCAGAAGTAATAATATGGGCATAACAGGATATGTAGTGACTAATAACTTGTCATGCAGAAAACCTAGTTCTGATGACTTTTTATGTAGCAAAAGTAACAATTTTAAAAGTTAAAGTGTTTGGAAATGTTTTCCTTTTGTTGACTTAACCAAGCATCTGGCCTAATGAATGCAGACTCTGCATACTTCTGTTGAATACTATCATCATCCTCTTCATATTTCCGCTTCTTAAACAACATGTAACTATAGTAGCGTATTACTTGTTCTTCCTGGTATTCATTGTTTATTAGCTGCCTTATTATATCTCCGTGAATCCGAATATCCCATAAGTACGGGTCTTCTCCGTCTCTGATACTCTAAGCCGAATTTCTGTAGAAGACATAATTAGTGAGATATTTATTCAAGTGACATGCGGCAGAACCATAAACTAGAGGGTTGTGTTATGCATGGATTGGGTTAGAAGCATATTTTATTATGCATGGGTTTTTTTGAGGCATAATTTTTTATGCATTTATTTCATAAGAAGCATAACCTGTAATGCATTGATTTTATAATCAAATATAAAGGTAGTTTTTATATACTTACAAGATGTTGGCATGCCCAAAGTATGTTTCCAGTACTTCCATCAAGGCTGGTTCTATTGTATCCTTATAATCTTGAAAGCATTCCACTGTTTCCAGCGGAGGTAATTTTCTAAACGGCCGGCCAACAGAAGTACAAGGATTTTCTTCTTCAACTTGATTCTCATCAGGCTTGTCTTTTTTCTTCTGCTGCTTCCCTGGGTCACAATATTTGAGAAGTATATTGTTTGTCCTATCATTACATGCTTTCCTTTCCTTAATTCTTCTTACCTTGCTTCCTGGTTGGTTCTTATCCTCTTCTTCCTGGTTTTCTTTTCCTTTAGTTGAGTATTTCTTCACAAGTTGCTTCTTTGCAAATTCTGTTTTTGGAACAAATTCCTCTTCTAGTTCTTCTTCCTACAAATTCATGTAACCAAAATGTGTTAGATATAACCAATTTATTTTGAAATTAAGTAAATAATAGTTTATTAAACAACAACATAATAAATAGTATATAGTTGATTAAAAATAATAAATAGTATATAGTTGATTCGACATTAAAAAAAACTTCAAGCAGATCATGGTTTTTCAAATATATAATTTGTTTTATTTTTTTTGTACTAATGTATATGTATTTACTCCTTCTCTGTAGCTTCATTTGAGTCTTCTTTGTTTTTATCATCAGTGGTCGTCTCAATGAACATCTCCTTATCTACATCACCGGCCATCTCAACATCTGGTTGTTGTGGTTTTTCTGCGATTTGCTATTCTGGCATCTCAACAGTGGGTTGTTGCAGCTTTTCTGCGACTGGCTCTTCTGGCATCTCAACAGCTTGTTGTTGTTGTCCTCCAGCACCATCTTCTCTTTGTGAAATATGGAGATTAAATATGGGCCCTTCAGCTACTTCTGCTACCTTCTAAGTTTCTGGAAGATGTTTATCATCTTCTCCTCCAGCACCATCATCACCAGCCAAAAATTCTTTTTCATGTGCTTCAATTCTTTCTTGAGTTTTTGCTATATTTGGTGTTTGTCTGCAATTCCTATGGAGTGTCTGTTTCCCTATCGCTGGAGATATTAACATTTTTTTCCAGGTCCATGAACTTGTATGGTGAAGATTGGAGTCCCTGACTAGCATTTTGGTCTTGGCTATCAAGTCTGATAACACCCGGGAATGATTTTTTTGTATGTTGTTCAGCTGAAGATACCAGTTCAACAAGTGTATCATTCGTTGGAAAATTCTGAGTCAGTGGCATGCTAGGCTCTGCTGATGATGCATCGACGTTAGGACCACCCGATGATTCCACTCGAACCTCCTCTTTTATGCCTGAAGCAATGAGAAAGTTCTTCACATTATCATACAACTGAGAATTGAATGCTTCTCCATTCTGTCATTTTGTTTCCTCACTCTGTTTCATCTATTGTAGCATTTCTTGAACAATCTTCAACCTTTTTCCAGGACTATCGGGACACATTTCTTGTTCAATAATCTTCAACGTATCATGAAATTCTTCTTCATACTTGTCCATGTTCTCTTCAAGATCCATTCCGATGAGTTAATATATATTTCTTGGTTCTTGGTTCTCTTGGTTCACAGAGTTCCAACTCCATTGGACTGTACTATTTAAAGTTCTCATGAAACTGCAACATGATTAATAACACTCATCAGGGAATGCATAACAAATATAACAACATTTTTATATGCATAACATGTGATGCAGATATTTTAAACAATGCATAACTAATCATGCATTAAACATTGGAGCTGCATAACTAGTTATGCAATTATTTATTTAGGTGCATAACTTATTATGCACTCATATTTCAAAACCCTGCTTAACACTTTCTTATTTTTAAATAATGCATAAATGGTCATGCATTCACAATTGCAGCTGCATAACATGTTATGTAGTTATTTATAAAGGTTCATAAAAAAGTACCTCTAAGTCTTACATTCAGAGTTTATGCATAATTGGCCATGCATTCACAATTGCATCTGCATAATATGTTATTATGCAGTTATTTATAAAGATTCATAAACAAGTACCTTTAAGTATGTAATATGTATGCTTCAAAAAAAAAAAGTATGTAATATGCTTCTTGAGCATTGCTTTCTGCATTGCTGCAAAGTCCCACCTCCCAGCTCTTGGTGTAGTAGCATTGTCACTGACCTTGATGTCGGATGCCAACTCAGATATGTTAGAGTGCTCAGCCAACCAAAGCTGCAAAAAATAATAACTAATTAGATATTATATAGATTTGATTTATTGACAGAGATTATGTAAAGAAAAAAAAAACAACTCACAAGACAATATATAGTGCAACCAGTGCAATTCCTGATAAGACGATTCTTTTGTTTCACAGTTTTGATGTCGTCCATCAGGTGTTCGTGCATCAGATCAGGAAATGATACAGAGTCCATGGTTTCCAAACTCTTCACAAAACCAACATATGAGACGTCCAAATTGTCTCACATTGATCCGCAAAAGAACAAGATGACTAGAATGTAGAGGTAGACAAGGCAAACAACTTTCTCTTCACAACCTTTCTTATCAAGTTTTTCTAACACAAGCCTTTGAATATCATCTACCCAAACCTTTGTTACCCATTCTTTGGGATCTGTACTCACTTTACCTGCAGCTCTTTTGAATGGGAATTTCTTGGCGATGGAAAGTGACTGAGTCAGCTCTATTTCTTCCTTTAAAGTCAGAATATTTCTTCATCTATCTTCTTCAACTCTTGGCATCTGAAAAGTAGCATCAACCTCACTAGCCGTTGACTGTATAGACTTGTTTTCTGACACCTTATATTAATGCTGACTCAAATCATCATGGTTATATAATAAAAGGACCTCATCCATCAGCTGGATGCTCTTACCATCAAATAATTACATGTCCGTAGTAGATATCTAGTTATAGAATTTCCCAAATGGACTCACATTCATCATACTAGCCTGCATTGGAGTAAAACCACCTCTTTCCTTTATTTTTGTGAACAAGGTACCTACCCTTAGAAATCCTGCTCTATAAGTACCTCCCTGAGTTGCAGGTTTGGTTTTAGGTTTAACTGCATAAACAAAAGAACAAAAAAAATGCATTTAACTAAGTTAGAACCGCTATTTTGACTGCATAACCTCATATGCCTCTTATTCAGGCATCTGCATAAACTGTTATGCACATTTTTTACCAATGCATAACCTATAATGCACTACTTCTTAAAATTTATTTTGTAGATTTTTTACCATGCATAACCTATGATGCACTACTTTTTAAAATGTAAGCAGACATGTAAATGAGATACTATGCACACCCAGTTGTCTACATAACCTATTATGCATATTTTTTTTAAAGAAGCATTTGTTAACTACAAAACTAGCATAACAGGAATTCAATGCACCTTGTTTATAAATGGAAAAGGTAAAAATGATGTTAAAACTGAAGTAGATTAAAATGAATAAGTAAAACTTAAAAATGGGTAAGTTTGACAAGGTGTTATGCAGGTTTTTTTTATAAGCATAACCTGTCATGCAACTGCATAACAAGTTATGCACATTTATTTTATGTGCATAACTTGTTATGTTATGCAAACATGAATCACACATGAACTAGTGAAGATGCATACTAAAGACTTCCTTTTTCTTCACAGCATCGTGTTTTGCCTTCATTTTCATCTCCTTCAGTGGTTGTTCACTGTCACTTTCTCCTTTTTCATCTTCAACATCAACAGGTAAAAATGATGTTAAAATATAAAATTAGGTAAGTTATAAAGCAAAAGAAATTATGGGCAAACATATTCAGAAAATTTCACCAGAAACATTGTTCTTCTTAGATTTTTTTTTTCCGGATTACCGGCTTCTGGTTCATCATCGGCAGTTACTACAACAAAAATTAAAATTAAAAAAAAAAACTGGAAAAAAATAAATAAAATCAAACACTAACAGATGAAGTAAATGATAAATCTCACCGTTCTTTTTCCGTTTCTTCGACTTGATTTTTTCTTCTTCGTCTTTTAGGTCATCTACATCAAGAACAAAAGTTAAAATCGAAAAAAAAATCAAATCAAATCTACTGAATGTATAGAAGAATACCATCGATTTAACTAGTTTTAATACCTAATTTCTTCTCTTTCGACTTCTGAAGACGAGTTTTTTTTTGGTGTTTCATCCATTTTTGATGAACTGAATTCTACTAGGGTTTGTAAACTGTAAGTAGTTTCAAGGGATTTTTAGAGTTTGAAATTGGTTTCTAGTGTTTAATCAACCACTACACCATATCCTGGATTTTGCAACATTTCAATTTCGGAGGTGTGCAACGGATATTGGCGTTGCAACATGGTACAACGTCAATATTCGTTGCACACCTGAAAATACGTTGCACAAAATAAATAGCATTAATTTACTAAAAATAAATTGTTGGAGCAACAGATTTGGAATTATTAAAACGTTGGGCTATCATGGCATTTACGTAATATCCATCCTCTTCATATTTTTTGTTTTTATTTTTTTTTAACACATTTATTTTCATAATTTTTTTTTCGCTTCCTCTCTCTTTATTTTCTAAATCATTTTTACTCCTTCTGTCTTTCTTCCCCAGATCGAAAATCTCATAACTTAGAGATGTCTTTTATTTCCGAGAAATCTCGGGAATCAAACCTTCACTCATAATCAAAACCATAGATCCAAATCAAAGCCATAAATATAGATGTAAAACCTAGAAAATCAATTTTGTTCCAGAAATCGAAAATCGATTCGTCTAATAGTTGATTTCTTTGTCGATTTTCAAAAGGTATAAAGCATTGTCTACTACTGCTTTTTTTTTATTTTGATTTTTTTGGTTGTACTTTAATCTATTGTTTGACCTAACTCTGATGTTGGGGTCTTATTGCATGTATATTGTTTGACCTAACTCTGTTTTGATGATTTTCTGTTGTATTATGTAATTTTAAAGTAACAGGTGTGTTTTGATTTCAATTTTGAATTTGTTTTGGTTATTTAGGTTATTTTCAGTTTATTGTATAGATTCTGGTGACTTCAATTTAATGTTAAAAGTCCTTCAAAAGTGAATGATTTGCATACTGAGTTGGGTTTATGGCTTTGAGGTGGTTTTCATGTTTATTTGCCTTCAGATCTTCAAATATGATATTTATTTAGTAATTTAGACATGGTTTTCGTGTCTATGCCTGCTGTCAACTTCTTAATTATCATGATTGATACAAGATTTTAGAGGTTTGGTTTGTTACCCATGGATTTCCTTAAGTCCTTCAAAGATATGAAGAATCCAAAGCAAGTGGTAGTCATAGTTATGAAAGAGAGCTGAAGGATGTCATTGATGGGCTTATTGTTGAGTGTGATTGGAAAATTACAAGAGCACTTAAGCGCTTAGGGGAAGATGGTGCTAAATCTTCTATTATCATCTCTATGTCTGAGGTTACCCAGGTAAACACCTCTAGATCACTAAGGACACACGTATCCATCTTCTTTTGTACATTGACTAATATTTTTGTTTCGTTCCAACATATTACAGTCACCTGAGGTGCTTGAGTTATCAAACAATTTTTGCAGAGAAGTTAAAATAAGTTGATAAACTTGGTAATTGTTTATTTATGCTCAAATAGTACAAACATCAAAGTTCTTGCGATTTACCCTGGCTAGTTAATTATCACCTAGATCCTTTTTGTTTATACTCATTTCTTTTAAGAATTCTTAATTTTTGTCACACATTCATTTTTGGTCTGAATCCAATATAAAAAGGGTATTTGAGTAACATGGGATTGGATTTTTCTTATTGATTCTTATAGCACATTACACTGTTTTCCTACTTGACCTCTCTCGGCATTGCATTAAACTTGTGAATGGAGATTTTTTTTTCTATACGTGAAAACTAACTGAATGCTTAGAGTTCTTGTAATAATATTATTATCAAATGAGATATTTATCATTATTCTGTTGTCAGTAACAACATCGCTCTCCACTTTGGCTAGTGATTTCGCTCCCTCTTTTATAAATAAATGCATTTAACCTTGGTATATCTATTGTACTTCTACTTTGGTATTTTTTCTTATGGAGCAGGAATTTGTGTAAGTTGCGGCATCGTTGCCTTTCACTTTTGTGAATTTGTTGTGGTTTAGAAATGTTGTTTTATGTAAGATTTCGCTTGATATGGCTGCCAGTAATAACTAGAAAGCTCTGACCTTGTACATGCTCTATGTATTTTGTAAATGAAACTTGGTGGTGCAATGAAGGAAAGTTCTGACCTTTAGGTGTCTAAAGAACCGGATACATGACTCATTTTTCTAACAAATCTAAGACTGCACATGTTCTGTTTATATATTACTACATCTTTAGATTTTCTTTTATTTAGTAATTGCTAGTTTAATTAAGGTAAAACTAGTAGGTGACGCTAAGTGTTGATCTTCTAATGTTTAAAACTATAAAACTCTCATTTTGCTGTGTAAAGCTTATGGTACAAGGATGTATATACATTTCTCCACTATGTTAATATCTTTGTTTTTCTTTGTTTGTTTTTTTATATTTTGATTTAAACCGCCTCTTAATAACTGTGCTCTCAACTGTGAGATTTTGATGAGTATCTTGCATCCTTTGTTTCTTTTTGAATTCTGAAATAGGCATATATTATATTTTTCATTTTTCATTTTTTTTCTTCATTTTCGAGTGGGGTGACCGGTGTTTGGCATTGCTGGACAGGTTGAAATTCAACCCGATGGCGGGAAAATTCACCGGTTCGTTACATTGTAAGTCAAGTTTCTGGATATTGCTCTCACATTTGTGTTTCGTATTGATATTTTGTAAACATGCAATGCTTCTTCTCAATTCCTTCAATAAGGAAAGATATTCTCTACATCAACCTCTTCCAGCTCCTCCATCTTTGGATCCATTGTCTGTGCTTGCTCCGCCTGATCATCAAACTCAATATATAACCAATGAAAAGTTGAAGAAGGCAAAAGATCTTGGTATGTCAACTAGTACCCATTGAACTGTTGGTTGAGCTTTGGCTATTTTAATTATTTTAGTGAAGATTTCAAAAGGTTTTTAAACTGTTAATTGTTAGCCTTCTGCTGCTTTTATTGGATATTAAAGTATTGTGCAACAAACCTATTCATCACAGAGAAAGGCTTGCTGCTTGTTTGTAGTTCTATTATTTTGTACTTTATGCGTCTCTTGTATTGTGTATAGTCTAATTTTCTCTGAGTTTGATTAGAATTCAGTTTGATCGTCATTTCAGAAATTTTGTTTTGTTGTGAATTATGGGCTAAAATATAAGAACATGAGTAGATACTATTATGGCAGATAATAATATTGTATGTTCATTATTGTATTGATATTTTGTTTAACTTGTTTGTGCATTATTGTAGAATGTCACAACAGAAAAGCTATCTCAGGATACGCATAGCACTTCTGAGGTACTATCCTCATCCCAAGTTTCACAGGAATTGCAGGGTGACCTTCCGAATAAACACATCCAGTAATGCTCCTTTAGCGGATTCAATATCTAAATGTGGATCCAGCAATGATAGCAAGAAAGTCTCTCGTGAAGATATTGAACTTGTAAGATAACCTTTATTCGTGTTGTCAATATCGGTGGTGGTTTTTTTTTTGCTAATAATCACTAGATCATCTCTTTCTAATATAAGCTTTATGTTGTGTATGTCCAGAGTTTAATAGAAAGATGCCTACAGTTTTATATGAATAGGGATGATGTGGTACAGACTTTGTTGAATCGAGTGCGAATCGAGCCTCAATTTACATCATTGGGTATGCTAAGATTTTTATCAATTCCTGGTGCTTAAACACTGAATTTTTCAGAGCTTAATGCTGAAGGAACATTGTACTATATCATGTTTGCAGAAATAATGTTTAACAAGTTCTTTTCCTTCGTCATGTTTCTGATTAACTTGTGTGTGTTTAGGAGTCGTAGTCCATATAGAAGCAGGAGTCTTGTATATCGACGGCGTAGGAGCTTGAGCATGTATTGTGAGATTCAAACTAATGGCGTGGGTTCTAAAACAAATTGTGATGATTATCCATCTCAAAGGTTGGTCCTTTTACGTTGTTCACAATAATCTCCTGACAGGTTGTTTTCTAAAATTCCATTCGCTAATTAATCATATCATCTATGGTCAGGATTCGTGGGAGAAGGTCACCAGTTTGGCATACCCCTAAGAGGGAGGAAGTCAAATTTTATGATCAGGAGCATAAGGCATTGGATCATGTGTGACGTAGACCACAAGATTTTTTTGAGGTCACTACAGCAGGAAACAAGAAAGCAAAGTGGTGGTCATCACAAGGTACCTGTTTGGTTGCATTCACCAGAAATATCTCCAAGTAAGACAGAGTCCCCACCACCTTTGAGGAAAGTGATTGCTGGGGATGACAAGAGGTCAGTATCTTTGCTTCACATCCGATAGCTTTTTATTCTTCATTTAATTCTGTAAATCAGCTTACAAATTTTCTTAATTATTTTTGAAGGACCTTTAGTCCACAGAGATTCCTATGCGGGTAACACGAGAACATAGAAATCGTGTTGAAAGTACAAGTCATGTGAGGCAGATAAGAGATCACGGTGCTCGTCTCCGTGGTAGTCCAGAAACTAGTGGGGACGAAAATGATATTCGTTCCAGGTTCGATTTGTTTAGCGTTTCTCTTTCGTTTTTATTTTTCTCGTTTTCCTGTTTTGTTTCTTTGCATTTATTTATTGATGATGTCATTATATTGATTTAGGAGGCATGGACGTCTTTCTCCTCGAAAGAGAACCAGTCTAGTTACCTATATGGGTTACCTTGTTTTACAACCACCACCAATGTCAATGGAAGGTCAGTCACATATCCATGCCATGAATTCTGGTCTTTCCAGAAGTCAAGTGGTAAATGGAGTCTCTGCAACAGGAAATCTCCACCCTGTTCGAGTAAACTCGGGCAATGAGTAAGAACTTAGTCACTTATTCTCTCATGTATTATCTGTTACATATACTTTTTTTCTACTTCGGTTCTAGCTTTCGTATTTGTAAAGTAAGATTCAGTTGTGAAGCAGACTTGCTGAAACTTTTGTTGAGTGGATACCATAACTGTGATAACTTGCAAACACCTTGTTTACTACAATGTTTAATGGTTAAGTAGACACAATCTTCTTAATTCACAGCTAATTTTGCTATCAGGAAAGATTATTATATTAATGCAAGTTGTAAACCTATGCTTTGCCATGTTGATTCTATAGCTAGTCTTATAATAAAGGTTGGATACAAGAATTTGAAATATACAGATTTTTATTTATTTATTAAAAAATTTAAGTTCTCATTATCTATCTTGATGGATTGCGATGACCAACCATGTGTTCATACAAAAGATTGGATCTTCTAGTTGTTCTACAATGCTGTACGAAAGTTCAGAATATATATTCAGGTGCATAAATCGGCCGGAATCATCGTCGGTAAAAAAAAATTCACCTGAAAATGGGTTTGCAACGTATATAAGTGTTGCTCAAATTAGAGTAATACGTTGCCTAAATTATTGTAACTGTTGCACAAATTAAAGAATCCGTTGCTCAAAAAACATTGGTAAACTTGTTGACCAACGTTTTTATGGGTTGCATAATTTAATTTGCGCAACGGATTTTCGCGTTGCAAACAAATTTGCTACGCCATATTTCCAACAGATATAGGCGTTGGTGAAATTCATTGCAACACGTATATCCGTCCCAAATCTGATGTTTTGGTGTAGTGAACTTCAATCATCGATTTAAATGATCGATTTCTTCGAATGATGTATAAGTTTTTTTTCTCTGCAGATCCGTTACAGAGTTAATGGAGGAAGAGAAAAAAAAAACTGATGAAGAAGAAAAGAAAGTAACGGGTAAGAAGTAAATGGTGTGACCATTCAGGCAGTTAATGAAACTGACGAAATCGCTGAAGGGTACTATTGTACTTCTGTAGCTTTTAAATATTTTTAAATAATTCTGGGTGCTACTGGATCCAAAATTAATTGTGGGCCTGACGGTATCTGACTTGGAAGTATTGAGTCAGGGTGTTCAAGGCGGTAATGTCATTTATAGAAGTGGGCCTGGTGATTTAACTGTTTTATTGCCCATAATGTTGTGCCATTGCAATTTGCAAGGCCTTTTACCGTAGGAATCCGCTGTAACATCAACTCAGGCGCATTTTTGGCTGGCGGGAGGCCATGTTAGGCTGCGAAGAGTTATAGGTGGAATTTCTGCAACAGCAAACTTTACAAGCTTCAAAGTATGCGGCAAGATGGAGTTGCTGTTACGGCAATGTCAACAGAAAGAATGGAAGAATTGGGCTTCTCATCGAACTTGCGGCAAGATGGAGTTTATGTTTCCAAATTCTTAAACACAAATTCTTATTAAGAGACTTCAATCACAAATTTAAGATTCGTAGAGTATGAAGGTAATAATTACACATTTATTATCTTTCCAGTAAAATTTTACCAATGTAAATACTCACAATAAGCTAGTTGCATGAAAGTGTAGCTCTCTACCTGAGCCCCAACAATCATTTGATTTACTGGTCTGTAATTTTGCTGCCAAATATTTCGCTTACAATCTTGTCTATGGTAACATAAGAGGAACCACCAGGTGAAGCGGCCTCTTCCGCTTTCAACTTCCACTCCATAGCCCTTGTCTTCATGTTTTTACCTTTCTCTCCTTCCATTAACTCCCTCACTAAGCTCTCAACTTCATCTCGCTTCACATTGTTATCGATTTCCATACCGACTTCCCAGTGCTTACATAAGCACCTGCAATTTGTTTGCTGGTCCGCGAAAAACGGCCAACAGATCATAGGAATTCCACAACACAAGCTTTCAAGGATTGAGTTCCAACCACAGTGTGTCAAGAATCCACCTATTGATGCATGATTTAGAACATCTTCTTGTGGGCACCAATTTGCTAGTAGTCCTCTTTCTTTAATTTCTTCTGCAAATTCAGGTGGCAAAGTAGCCGACTCTCCAACAACTAGATCAGGTCTTATGATCCATAAGAAATTATGTTTACTGTTGGCTAGTCCCCATGCGAATTCGACGAGTTGTTGACTTGTCATAACAGTGATGCTGCCAAAATTCACATACACGACTGATTTAGGTTCTTTGGAATCAAGCCATTTCAAGCACTCTGTATCTTCTTTCCACAAGTTTGATCCAAGAGATTGCGACTCACTTAAAGGAATCTGATTGAGGAGCAAATGAAGAGGGCCAACGGTGTAAATAGGCGGCAGTGGCAACTGAGACTTGAGTGCATCCAAAACCTCCATCTCCAAGGCATCGAAGGTATTGAAAATCAAGGCTGTAGCGTCGTAACTTCTTCCAGCTTCTTTCATTAAAAATTCTACCATGGAATCATCAGGATCGGTAGTCCGAACATTGCTTGGTAAATCTTTAAATCTGATATCTTTTACACCGGGTATGCAATCAATTGGTGTATCCGGGTACCCATTTGTCTGGTAACTCTCATCTGCAATACAAACAATATGTACAGAAGGTAAAAAGAGCATACGATGCACTATAAACTGTAAAGTACACATGCCAATTCTGCGTACCTTTGAGCGGAAAGAAACCTCTTTGGATGAGATCGGGAAAGTGCAGAAGACAAGCAAAGGCAGAAAAGCTAATTGGCCAGTACATCATAACTTGGATTCCGAAGTCTTTTGCAGCCTCTAGAGTAAAGCTCATACAACCATCAGAAACGATACAACTCACAGGAGGGACATTTGTAGAATCGTTTAGTCTAGAGATAAGATTTCGAAAAGGTTGTAAGCAATTCATCTGAGTGGAGATGCAGAGTGGTATGACATCTTGGGTAGCATTTGAATCCGTCGGTGGTGGAAGACCGTCAGGGATTGTTTCGAAACGAAAATCCGGTAAACCTTTCATTGAATCTGGTCCCCTTGAATTGAGTAAACGTTGATGGTTGAATTCTGTGTTGACGAAGGTTATGTGAACACCTCTGAAATGGAGAATTTTTGCTAGCTTCATCATGGAAGTTATGTGACTTTGAAGTGGTAAAGGGATGCAAACAACATGAATCTTCTTCTTCTCCATTTTGTGTGTGATTATGGTGATCAAGCTAGACAAATTGCTCCTATCTTAACACATGGATCTTCGACGTTTTGTATTTGAGGTAAACCAAAACAGTGGTTATGGATACTTTTCAACCATGTAAATAAGTCAAATAAAACATCCAAATTGATGAAAATTACGAGGATATTTTCATTCGGAATATACGGAAAAGGGAGTAAGAGGTTAAGCCAGAGAGAAACAAAGCTGCAAGAAGAAATTATAGTCAGTGGGTCACTAGAGTCATCATCATGTACTAGCAAAATTAAAGATAATTTGTACTGCGCCTGTCACCTTTGACTTTTGACTTTTGACTTTTCGAGTGTTGTAACAAGAGAAAAAAATGAATCCCATTTGGGGCTACAAACGGATGGGTTTTTTTGGGCTATATTGGGTCATGAAATAACAACCCATATCACCTCTTATCCATTATTTTTTGTAATGTCTAATCTATCCTTAATTTGATTAGTGCCTAATTAACTTGATTAATTTAACCAATCAGTCTTATGAATCAATTAGACTAATCAAAACCTTAATGTTTTGCAAATCAAAACTTGATTTTTTTGAGTTTTGAAGAATGAAAAATGGTGATTTTGGTGAATTGTTTTTGAATTTTTTTGAAGAAAAATGATGAAATCGTTCATCACAAAACTCAAAATGACCTTATAATCAACTCCCAACATCAATTTCATCAATTCAAATCCGTCAAAATTCTGAAAAAAAATATGGAATTTGATTTCGTTACGGCCGGGAAATTGTGTCGACCAAGCCGTAAAGAAACAATTACGGTTTGGATTTGACGAATTCCCAGCCGTAAACACAAATAACGGATGGGAAGTTAAGAACTTCTAGCCGTCATTCAACGAGAATCTCCTGAATCTGTTTTATGGATGGGAATTCATATATTTCCCATCCGTAATTGAATCTGTAAGCTGGGAAATTTTGATTTTCAACGTGAATACATACTAAGATTGAAAATTAGTAATACTTTAATTAATTAGGCCACAATAAAACCCATTTCATACTTAATAGATCCCCGTTACAAAGTTGGTTTTAATAACACCCCTTTCGATGTATTAAGAAGTCTTTGATGATGGCGAATTGAGCTTCCAAGTTGAAATCACAACCTTTCCATTTTATCCATTCCTTTTTAGCTTGAGCAGCGGCTTCTCTATCAGTCTCACCTCTAAGTCGAAGTTGGTTGCACATACGACGTAAAGCCATGTATTCTTCCACCTTTTTGCGTATGTCTGAAAATCGAAGATACAATTCAACCCCATCGCGGTTGTTAGTGTTACCTGTTTCACTACAAAAATTCTCAAAAATATTACTCCAATACGATTTACTGGCTAAACCACCTTGCTTTCGTTCTTCTCCCTTCTTTGAATAGCATAGTACAAAATTGTTGCAAAGAGATAAGTCTTCTTCCAAAGTGAAGTTGGGTTTATCCTTTGAGTACATTGCATTGAGTTTGTAGGAGTTTTAGTGGAGCTTATTAGTGTAGAAGGTGTGATTTTGATTTGGAGTGGGTGGTTATATGGAGATGGGAGTTATTTCAAGTTTAAATAAGTGGTTGAACGGCTAGAACCTTCTATAGATCAGTCTTCAAACGGATCTATTTTTCAAAATTCAAAAAAACTAGCCGATATGATGTGGTATTCATAATTATAGCTAGGTATTTACGGCTTGGAAATTGCATATGAGACCCAGCCGTTAATCTGTATAAACTTGATGGATTTGTGGTTTGTCATAATTACGTCCTGGATATATAGAATGTCCAAGACATAATAAGTTGACGGCCAGGAACCACATATTTACACCAAGCCGTAAACCAGACTTGCAAATTTATGTCAGTTTTACGGCTCGGAGTTCCAACCGCAAAAAAAATACTCGTCTTGGAAACATAGCCGTAACCAAGGTTCAGTTAAATTTTGAGTATCCAGTGAAATATATGGCCAGGTATTTCCTGACCGTAACAGGGTTACGGTTAAGTTTCCTACCCGTTTAACTAATACGGTTGGGACTTTCCAACCGCAATCTTGTCCAAGTATATTTGACAAGGATTATGTGCACTTTCGGCTAGGTTATGTGAAGGATCGACCTAGCCGAAAGTGCACAAAAACTTAGCCGAAAGATACAATTCAACCCCATCACGGTTGTTAGTGTTACCTGTTTCACTACATAAATCCCGTTTACTTAGATTAGACAATTGGAAAGACTAACATTTATTAATAAATGCAAAGTTTTAAAAGTTTTTCCATCCAAATCCATAACCAAACACAAAAATAGCAAATAGACAAAGTCTTAGATAATAAAAGATCCATGAAGTAATTTAATAAAAAGTAAATAGTCATTCACTTTCATTTGATCCCTCCTCCAATGTGCTTTCCAAAAAGGCATCCAAATCGTCACTTGCCTGAGGTTCCACAACTTGTTCTATAACTCTAGATTTTTTACCTTGACCGCTGCCACCTTGAGTTGGAGCCTTTCTACCTCCACCACGTCCACCTCGAGCACTTGTTCCAACACGGCTAACTTTTTCACTTGGTCCAGTACCTCGACCACCTCGAGCACTTGTTCCACCTTTTGCACCTCGAGCACTTGTTCCACCTTTTTCACCTCTACTACCTCGGCCGGCTTTTCGTTGCTTAGATTGAACTTGGTCAGGGGGGGAGTGTCCGAGTCGTCGCTAGGAGAAGGAGACCTAGCCCTTTTAGCTCTCCTTGGTGCTTCAACAGGATATAAACCTCATTTCTCAGGGAGTATTATGCCTCTAACTCGATTCGCATTAATCTGAGTTCAGCTACCGTTAAATCCTGACCCAAATTAATCATACGGTTGATGTCATTAGCCACCCAATTAACTCGGTCGACCTATTTTTTCATATCAAACACACGTACTCCCATTATTCATCATAGATAATTAAAAAAAAAATCATATACAAACATAATTAGTAGTATACGTACCACCCTATTCTCTAAATCATGTTCTTCACTCCTTGATGTCTTTGAACTCTCTTTCTCTGCATTCCTGTAATGTCTCCGCGCCTCCGGATCCAAATTTTCCACACAAGGATGAGCCCACTCTCCATACCATTCCATGTAATTCGCATCCGCTTTGGAAGTACCGTGTTCTGCTTCAAGGAGTCTTCTACTCATTTGGTTTACTTCTTCGGAATGAGAATTCCAATGGTCGATCGCTGGTGCATTTTCATAGTTCAATTTCACATGTTTGTCCTTAAATTTGGAGGTGGCTACGCTCAGTCTAAAACGAGTCTCTTCAGGCACAATTTTCTGGAAAATACAGATTTGGCGGAGCGTTCTACGAGGATCTAAAATGACGAACCCGGTTGCATGAAACAAAGGTCCCGTATAGGTTTCCACATCATAAAATACTCTATCATCAACTTCCTCTTCACCATCCTCATCAAGTTTCAAATATGGATCAAAAACCACATCTTAACTGTCAAAGCATCCAATTTTTTCCTCATGTCGACCATTTCCGTCTCTTTAACCTTGTGTTGGGTCCCTCCAAAAAGGTATCTCCCTCCTGTAGGTTTATCTAAAGGCTAATATGTATTCTGAGTAGGCCTCAAATGAATATAACATATATGTAATTTGATTTATTATCTTTGTGCCACAAACCCTAGCATCCCATGCAGAAGTGTAGCCAATCAAGATGGAACGATCTCTTGGATCACCCCAAGGTCTCCCATTCCTCTTGGGAGGTAAAGGCTACATAGAATCAATTACTTCTCTTGGCGTTGTCTTAGGTTTATACTTCTTCTTTCCATCCTTCTTGTCCTCCTCTTTGCCCTCCTCGACTACGGATTTAACTTTATCAATAGCAGTAGCACTAGAAGTGCCAACTTCTTTTCCTCCGGTAACAACAAGTACACATTCATTTCCACCACCACTAGAAGTGCCAACAACTTCAGTCACAACAACTTCAGTTCCCTCAGTAACATCAACTTTAGTTCCTCCAGCAACTCCAACTTCAGTTCCTCCAGTGACTCCAACTCTATCTCCACCACCTTCATTTTCTCTAGCAGTCATAACTCCGATTGTTTTCCTTGCGTCTGCACCTAATGGTTTTTCGTGACGAGGCTGGGGAGTCGGGTCACCAGTATGATTTACTTCTTGGGATATTTTCTTCTTATTTTTCCCTCTGTTCCAAGACAAACAAGGAAAACAATCAAAAGTAGGTAACAAATACGTCTGGGAAAATTTGACATAACCAAACCGTAACACATCATACGGCTAGGAAAATTGGACAGTCCAAGATGCAAAATAAATTACGGATGGGAACATTGTAATAGACCAAGCCGAAAAATATATTACGAATGGGAACTTAGTACTCGACCAAGCCGATAAACAATTACAGATAGGAAAACCTTTACGACTCTATATTTCCAGTTCACAGTACAACACATGGCATTAATACGGCTAGGAAATTCCAAGACGTAATGTAAAAACGTCTAGGAAACTGGATATTCCGGTCAGGAAATAAAGATACGGTTGGGAAAACCGAGACGTAACAATGCAACAACTAAAAAATTATGAACACAGGAGTATATATGGCTAGGAATTTCCTAGCCGTGTACGACTGGTTACGGATAGGAATGCTCCATCTCGTACACGTCGATTGACTTACGGCTGGGATTTCTTATATATCCCAACCGATTAATTTATAAACGGCTAGGAAATCGACTATTCCCAACCGTTATACCTATTTATGGCTGGGAATTGAAGAACTCCCAGCCGTAACCATTTTCAGAAACCGTTTTTTCAGACCTAAAATTTTCGAAACCAACTGAGTAATCAACGAAACGCTTAAACAAAGACTGGGTTTTTGAATTCATACCTTATTGCTGTCATGTCAGGAGACTCGACGGCTTTTGTAACTCCTTCATTCACTTCCTCTTGATCTTCAGTTTCATCTTCAGTTGATGAAGTTGCTTTCTCTGCTTCAGTAGGAGGTTGATTCGACGAAGATTGACCTAGATTTTCCTTAGGTTTCATAGTTTTATAGAATGTGGTTAATCGACGACGAATTTTTTTTGAATCGACGATTAATCGTTGAACAATGTTCAATGGAAGAAGAAAAGAAGAAGAAGAAGAAGAGGAAGGAAAAATAAAAAGAAAGGGGTTGACGGTTTTTTTTTCTTTTAATGTTCGTGCGTTTTTTCAGTTTTTTTTTTTTTTTTTGATTAGATTTGGTAGTTAATGAGAGGGTATAAGGGGAATAAATAAAAATTATGGAGGGTATTTTAGAATTTTTACACAAATGTGATCTCCCCTTATAACATTTAGGCTCCACTTAGTAAATTAGCCCCCAAAAACAGTCTCCTCTAGAGCCCCAATAATAGGATTTAAAAAAAAATCTCTCTATTGATCAAAAAAGATCAATCATACAAATGCATCTTAATGAAACTATTCATGAAAAGTTACCAAGAGGTGTGTTATCAAAGGTTGTCAGTCATTTTTCTATGGGGAAAAGGTCCGTTGAGAGACTTTGCCGTGCTGCAAAAATCGGTCTTCAAAATGAAATTTTTGCTGATGTTTCCTCAAGAATGGTGAAAAAGAATGGTCGCAAAAAAATACAGATTAATTTTAAGATGACACGGTCTATATTCCTTACCGTCGGAGAATAAATATAAGATCAACAACAAAGGTTTTGGGATGTCAAAGACAATTGTTCATAGAAAAAAATCAAAAAAGCAAGTATTAAAAGCACATTTAAATGCCATTAAACCAGTCTTTTCACTCAAAACAAAAATAGCTAGGTTTAAGCATTGTCTTTCCGTGCACTACAAGAAACCCAACCTATTATAGCACCCAATGGTTATGGCATAAACCCCTACTAGTGTCGTGATAATCTATGTAGCAAGAAGTCTATTGCTGCACCCACTCTCTATTGCTCCAGGAAGAGATTATAATTTTTTTCCACACACTTTTCATATTGTTGCTATAGTTGTGTGAAAAAAGTTTCATTTTGCAACAGTAAATTATCGCTTTTAATTGCACCTGAAAAGTACTGTGACTAGAAAAATTCTTTTGCAACACCTATATTGAAGGTGTGACAATATATATTGTAGAAATAGGTAGATTTTCTTATAGTGATGGTTGATGAAAGTGTATCCCCAACAGTATTTTGTGGTATGTATTACCGTATTCACAACATGAAAAATGGTTTTACATGGCTAATTAAGACATATCATAAGTATTATCTTCATCCAATGGAAGCACCACCCGTACGTAGATGTACTAGTAAGAATTTTATTCCAAAAGTTATGTTTTTGTCGGCATTGGCTCGTCCCCGCGGGTATGATGAATCTGGAAATGCTACATTAGACAAGGAAATTGGAATACGGGCATTTGTTTTTATGGAGGCCGCAAAGAGGAGAAGCAAAAATCGATTTGTAGGTACTCTTGAGATGAAACCAATTAAGTCAATCGCACAAAAGTGTACTCACCATTTTTTGATCAACAAACTTCTCCCATCTATCACACAAAAATGGTTACATGACGATAGTACAATCTTCATTCAACAAGATAAACGCAAGGCCGCGCATTTCTATTGATGATAAAGAATTTTATGAAGCCGGTCAGTAATCTGGATTTGATGTGCGCATATGTTTTCAACCTCCAAATAGTCCTGATTCAAATGTCAATGATCTTGGATCTTTTAGATTTGTGGATGAACATCAACACTCTGAGGCTCCAAATGTTATGCCTGAATTGGTTGCGAGTGTGGAAAAGGATTTTTTAAAGTACTCGAGTTACCTAATAAATAACGTATTTCTAACATTACAAACGTGTGTGGATGAAATCTTAAAGAAGAAAGGAGATAACAATTATTTTATCCCACATATATGAAAAAATATCATTTGATTAGAATTGACGACTTTCCGTATTATATTCAGTGTGACAGTGAAGTATTAACCGTAGCATAAGAATCGCTTCAAGTACTATTACATCAATAAGATCAACAAGACAATGAAACCCTCCAAGAATATCTTCACGATTGTCTTTTTAATTTTCTTTTTAGTTTATTAGTTGAGGAATATTTTTAGTTATCTTATAAACATAAGTATTATCAGTACCAAAATCATGTTGTACGTGATTACTTTATGTATTACTTTTTGTGGTAACTTCATGTAGGGGACTGAGAGTCTTGAGAAGCAACATAAGTATTATCAATACCAAAATCATGTTGTACGTGAGAAGTATCACCAATGAGAACTTCAATAATAGCAATTGCGACTAAATTATTAGGTCATTCAAATGAAGAAAGGCCAACTTGAGTAGCAAAAGTAAACACAGTTCCTTCAAAAACTACATGTCCTGAGGTGTATATCTTCTTTATAGTAGCATCATAACACCTATAACCTTTGTGAAATGGACTATAACCCAGAAAGATACACTGAGTTGATTTAGGAATGAGCTTAAAGATAGAAAAATTTGGATAACAACCCCAACCAAACACCTTCATGAAAGAATAGTCTGGAGATTTCTGAAATAAAATCTCATAAGGAGATTTGTAACCCAAAATCTTAGAGGGTGTTCTATTGATAATGTATGCAGCAGTGAGAAATGCTTCAATCCAGAACTGTTTAGGAAGTGATGCTTGAAAAGTAATAGTATTTTCCATTTATGTTGCATGCCTATATTTTTTCTCAGTAATACCATTCCGCTGGGGAGTTTTGGGACATGAACCAACAATACTAATACCACACTCATCCAGAAATTCCTTGAGACTACCTTTGACAAGTTCTAATGCACTTTCACACGGAAAAATCATTGTTTTAGGAGACAGTAAATTCTCAGAATGAGTTTTGAAATGCTGAAAGCTCTAAAGACAGTCTGACCTTAACTTCATAGGATACACCCAACTGAACCTGTTATAGTCATCTATAATATAAAATCTAAAACCAGAAAAATAAGTGACTGGTGCAGGTCCCCAAGTATCACAATGAATTAATTATAAAGGAACAGAAGTTGTTCTGAAAGACATACTAAAGGAAGTTTAGTATGTTTACCTAACTGACAATGATGACATATAGTAGAAATTTCAGGTCGATAACTTGATACATTCTTCTTGCTGTAAATGTTAAATCAGTTAAGAAGATAGGTGACCTAACATTTGATGCCAGATAAATATAGATGCTTGAGTAGCATCAGATGAAGCAGAGATGAGAATGAAGAGTCATAGTTGACTTGATAGGATAAAGATCCTTTTTTTTTCTCTCCTGCATCTAACACTGCTTGTATCTCCAAATCCTTTATGTCATATCTAGTAGGTGAAAAAGTAATTGAACAAGAATTCTCCTTAACAAACTTGCCAACAGACAAGAGATTCTAAGTAATTTCAGGAACATAAAGAAGTTCTTCAAGTGTGAAATCGATAGAGGTTGTTGGTAGATTGGAACTACCAGTCAAATAAATTGGTAAATATACACCATTGCCAACCATAACCTTGTCAGAATCACAGTAAGGTATACAATAATTTAGTAAATTTGAATTATAACTCATATGTGTGGTTGCACCTAAGTCTGGTAACTAAACAAGCTAAGTCTGGTGCAGAAGGAGATGTAACTTGAACACCAGAAAAAGATGCAAAAGCATTTTCATGTTCTGGAGATGAACATGAATATTCATTATCCTCACAAGATTTATCAATAATATAAAAACAAGTGAATGCATTTTCAATAGCTAGAGGTTAAGAAGGAGAGAGTGAAGCAAAGATTACAAGAAGAGATGTTGCAATTATAGTCTGGTGGTATTGAGTTTTGTCGATTTCAGATGAACAAGAAAGATTGAGAAACTAAACTGACTGCAAGAGTGGTTGTTGAACTGAGATTGAATGCCACAATGGGTTTGGTTTCGCTGTATATGAGCAGCTGAAGTATTACAGGGACAGGGTGATGAACTCATGGAAGAATGGCAGTTGCAGGTGCAAGTTGAAATGGATGGTGTTGCACCTGGTGGTAGTAAGGTGGTGCTATGTAACTACAAGGTGCGAGCTCGATTCAGTGAAGAAGCAGGTAGTGCTTTATGTTTGACTCAAAGGGTTCAGAGGTGGCGACGGCGGAACTGAAATGGTAGATGTTAGTGTGATGAAACCAATTATGGTTTCATCTATTTTTGGTGAAACCAATTTTGGTTGCATCATTTTTCTCATTTTGTTGAACATTGATCAATCAAATTAATTGTTTGTGGTGGTGGTGGATGGTTGGTAGTGGTGGTCGGTGGCTGCGGTGGTAGTTGGCGACGGTGGTGGTGGAGGTTGGTGATGGTGGTGGCGGTTGGAAGTGGTGGTGGTGGTGGAGGTTGGTGATAGTGGTGGCGGTTGGTAGTGGTGGTGGTTGGCGACGGCGGTGGTTGTCGGCGGCACAGTGGTGGTTCTGCTGGTGGTGTTATTTTGTGGTGGTGATAATATAATAAAAATTAATGGTGGGGTTGATTTTTATTTTTGTTGGGGTGATTTAAAATTAAAGGTGGGGTTGTTTTTATTTTTGTTGGAATGATTTAAACTAGAAGGCTAATATAGACAGTTTATGTTAAATGGGTTTTTTGTGAACAATTTGTTTTGTTGGAGTTTTTGTATATGGATAGGTACACCTTTGGGGTTATAACTCGCAGACCGTAATTTATAAGGTGATTCTATTTTTCAATTCTAATTTTTCCTAAATTTGACTATAATTATCATCACTCTAATTGCCTATAATTATCATCACTCTAATTGGTGATAATTATAGGCAATTAGTGTGATGATAATTATAGTCAAATTTAGGAAAAATTAGAATTGAAAAATAGAATCACCTTATAAATTACGGTCCGCGAGTTATAACCCCAAAGGTGTACCTATCCATATACAAAAACTCCAACAAAACAAATTGTTCACAAAAAACCCATTTAACATAAACTGTATATATTAGCCTTCTAGTTTAAATCATTCCAACAAAAATAAAAACAACCCCACCTTTAATTTTAAATCACCCCAACAAAAATAAAAATCAACCACACCATTAATTTTTATTATATTATCACCACCACAAAATAACACCACCAGCAGAACCACCACTGTGCCGCCGCCGCCGACAACCACCGCCGTCACCAACCACCACCTCTGCCACCACCATTGTCACCAACCTCCACCACCACCACCACTTCCAACCGCCACCACCGTCACCAACCTCCACCACCACCGTCGCCAACTACCACCGCAGCCACCGACCACCACTACCAACCATCCACCACCACCACAAACAATTAATTTGATTGATCAATGTTCAACAAAATGATAAAAATGATGCAACCAAAATTGGTTTCACCAAAAATAGATGAAACCATAATTGGTTTCATCACACTAACATCTACCATTTCAGTTCCGCCGTCGCCACCTCTGAACCCTTTGAGTCAAACATACAGCACTACCTGCTTCTTCACTGAATCGAGCTCGCACCTTGTAGTTACATAGCACCACCTTACTACCACCAGGTGCAACACCATCCATTTCAACTTGCACCTGCAACTGCCATTCTTCCATGAGTTCATCACCATGTCCCTGTAATACTTCAGCTGCTCATCTACAACGAAACCAAACCCATTGCGGCATTCAATCTCAGTTCAACAACCACTCTTGCAGTCAGTTTAGTTTCTCAATCTTTCTTGTTCATCTGAAATCGACAAAACTCAATACCACCAGACTATAATTGCAACATCTCTTCTTGTAATCTTTGCTTCACTCTCTCCTTCTTAACCACCAACAACATCACTACTGCACTTAAAACCTGCAATCTCCTACAGTTCATTATCAACAGTTGCATAAGGTTCACATCTATTATATGACAAATGGTGCCAACTATGTAACTCCATTTCAGCCATTATTTTAGCTCAATCTGCAATCTTAGCTGCCAACTGAACTCCACCATGCTCAACTGATTGTTCACCACAACACCAATGCATCTCTATTACAGTTTCCCTGCACATGAACAACATCACTGCACCAGTAAATGCTCTTGCTCAGCTCATTTCAACCACCTACCATCTCTAACTGCAATTCTCAATGACAACAACTACAACCTCATTTACATGTATCTTAGCATTCATCTATACCTGCAGTTTCATACATTTACAGCTTTCCAGTCTCCTTATCAGTTCCATCTCAAACTGCAGCTCAACTTCAATTGGTAACAGCAACTTAACCCATTCCATCACTGCAACTACACCAACTCCTACATCATTTTGAGTTCACTAAAAATACACTGACTGCACCATCATCCAATCTCAACTTCACTAACTTGACATCTATATTAGTTCATACAAACTCAAACCCAACTTCATCACCGTCATATTGCACCAGTCCTTATTTCACCCAATAGCACCCATAACTTCTCCTTCCCGAGCTCAATCAACCCATCAATTCTAAATTACAAAAACCCTAACTTCATGTTTCTCATCAATCCATCGTTTCTTCATCCCGTGCTTAATAAGCTCAAAATCATCACCATCTTCTACTTAATAAGCTCTCCCTCCTCCGAACAATAAACCTTCAAATAAAAGAAACCCTAATTTACCTTTTTCTTCATCTTCATGTATCTGCATACCACTGAAATTGAAGTAGTAATCAAATTAGGGCACTGAATTTCCCTTGAAAGAGAATTTAGATCTGGTTGCGGCAGTGATGATGGTGGTAGTGGTGCGACGAGGAGTTGGGGGTTGTGATGTTTACAGTGGTGGAAATGGTGATGATGGTGGTGGGAGAAGGAGACGAAGAAAGAAGAAATGAAATCAGAGAAGAAGAAGAAGAAAAGTTAGCCAAAAGGGCATGTTTGGCATTTTTTTAAGTAACAAAAACTAAATTTTCTTATTATTATTTGGCTTGGGGTTTTTGTCCCAGTTTTAGTTGAAATGGTTTTTATTTGATAGAAATAATATGACCGGTTTTTTTTTATCACTAGTTTGTTCACCTAGGAATTTTGTTACTAGTTTTGTATAAATTATAAAGATGGTAAATAGGTAAAACCAAAAGAATTGTCACGGAAAAAAAAAAAAAAAAACTTTCCGGCTTCTAATTCTAGGCCCCACAAGGGCGTTAACAAGGTCGATTAGCTGCGACGTTCGATCTATTTCTGGGCAGGTGTAATTTGAAAGTGGGCCGGTTATTGGACACACCAGGGCCTAAGAAAGCAAGTTACTGTTTTCACCTTCACTCATCTCACAAAAAAGTTCATGTCTCAGATCTTCCCTCTCAAATGCTGCAAACCCTAACTTCTCTTTCTAAACACAGTTTCTAGATTGTTCTAATCTCCATCTTCACCTTATCGATTTCATCTCTTCAAAGATTTATATCTGTACACACGTTCCATTAATGGAGTTGCTGCATTATTAACAGGAAGAACGGAAGAACTCGACTACCCATTCAATTTTGGCTGCTGATTCATGTAAGTTGATTGATTGTATTTCAATTTTATGTTTCTAAATGCCGAAAACTAGAATAGTATTCACAAAATTGAACACAAATGCTGATTAACAATCACAAATTTGATACTCATACTTGTAAATTGCGTACTTCCAGATAAATTTTACAAGAACTTAAAATAATTAGGAATACTCAGCTAATTGTATGTTCAATTCTTTCTGAAATTCCAGGATCATTTGGTTTAATGGTCTGTAATTTTGCTAAGAAGTATTTTGCTTACAATATTGTCTATAGTAACATAAGAGGAACCACCAGGGGAGGTGGCTTCCTCCGCTTTCTTCTTCCACTCCATGACTTTTTTCTTCATGCTTTTCCCTTTCTCTCCATCCATTAACTCTCTCACTAACCTCTCAACTTCATCTCTCTCAACATTGCTATCGATTTCCATACCGACTTCCCAGTGCTTACATAAGTACCTGCAATTTGGTTGTTGATCCCCCAAAAATGGCCAACAGATCATAGGAACCCCACAGCTCAAGCTTTCGAGAGTTGAATTCCAACCACAGTGTGTCAAGAATCCAGCAATTGATGCATGATGCAGGACATCTTCTTGTGGGCACCAACTTGCTAGTAGTCCTCTATCTTTAGTTTCTTCTGTAAAATCAGCTAGCAATGAAGCCAATTCACCAACTACTAGATCAGGTCTAATGACCCATAAGAAATTGTGCTTACTGTTGGCTAGTCCCCATGCGAATTCGACAAGTTGTTGAGTTGTCATAACAGTGATGCTGCCGAAATTCACATACACGACTGAGTTAGGTTCTTTCAGATCAAGCCATTTCAAGCACTCTGTATCTTCTTTCCACAGATTTGATCCAAGAGATTGCGACTCGCTTAAAGGAAACTGATTGAGGAGTAAATGAAGAGGACCAACGGCGTAAACAGGCGGCAGTGGCAACTGAGACTTGAGTGCATCCAAAACCTCCATCTCCAGGGCGTCGAAGGTATTGAAAATCAAGGCTGTAGCACTGGAGTTTCTTTCAGCTTCTCGCTTAAAATAATGGAACAGGGCATCATCAGGATCGGTTGTCCGAACATAGCTGAGTAAATCTTTGAATCTGATATCTTTCATACCAGGTATCCAATCAATTATTGTATTCTCCATGTATCCGTTTGTTAGGTAACTTTCGTCTGTAGTTCAAACAATACTTTAAAAAGTTCAAAATATTATACTATAATCGATGAAGTATATATGTGTTGATAGATTCTCAGTACATGTTTTAAATATGTATATTGGTTTTGCATACCTTTGAGTGGAACAAGACCTCTTTGGATGAGATTAGTAAATTGCAGAACACAAACAAAGGCGCAAAAGCTGACGGGCCAGTATAAGAAAATTGGAATTCCAAACTCTTGAGCAGCTTGTAGAGTGAAGCTCATACAACCATCAGAAATGATACAACTCACAGGAGGGACATTTGAATGTTTAGTATTGCTTAGTCTGTGCATAAGATTTTGAAAAGGTTCTAAGCAGTTCTTTTGTGTTGACATGCACAGGGTTAGAAGATCTTGGCTGGCATTTGGATTGGTTGGTGGCGGAAGGCCGTCAGGAATGGTTTCGAAACGAAAATCAGGTAAGCCTATAAGTGAATCTGCCCCCCTTGCATTTAGTAAACGTTGATGATTGAATTCTGTGTTTACAAAGGTTATTTGAAAGCCTTTGAAATGAAGAATCTTTGCTAGCTTCATCATTGAACTTATGTGGCTCTGAAATGGTAAGGGGATGCAAACCACGTGAATCTTCTTCTCCATTTTTTGTGTGTGATTGTGTGAAGGGAAGATTGCTGCTATCTTAACACATCCTTTTAGAAAAACATTAGGTGGTTATGTATTTCAGGTAAACAAAAACACTGGTTTGTAGATATCTTTCAACCATGTAAGTAAGTCCAATAGAACATCCAAATCAGGAAAACTACAAAATCCGGAGTGGTCCTGTTATAGGATATTTATGAAGATATGAAGAAAATTGGCAATAATTGAAAAGGAAGTAAGTGGCCCAGCCAGAAATAAACCAACCTGTCAGAAGATATTATACTCAATCGATCATTAGAGTCATGTATTTTGACTTTTGACTACTGACTTAGTTCTCAGTATCTCTAGTCTAATGAGCTTTCAGTTTATTGCTGGTACAGCTTAGCTATTTGCCAGTTTTAAATACAGTGGAAGTCGATTTGACGAATATCTCTTTTTCTAGACAATATTCCCTGAAAAAGATCAACAAATTAAAAATATTTGCAAGTATTCGTTTGATGTTATGTGTATTAACATTAATATATGCGTATTCACTATCTGATGTTGTTAGGTATTTTCTGTTGCATACACAGTGATTGAAAATTTGTGGTTATTTTTGTGTTTTGTTTTGCAGGAAACAAGTACGCCACTGAAATGAATCGTTTTTATGAAAATTCGAAATAGTAGTTTGTATTCCTTTTCGTAGGGAAGAATCCCATCACAAACTAGGATAGCACGTCCTAACAATGCAAGACGAACACAGATGGAGCCGAGTAAGTGTTCTGTGGTCAATAATGTTATGCCACACCATCTATCCTAGGGATCCTTTGTAGCATAAAATCATTGTTCGATTGGGGACAGTATCGGTGCTATGTGTCCGTGCCCGGAAAGGGTGCGGTGGTCCGTGGAGGTCCTACAATATCAATCGGCCCAGTTATTTGGTTGTTCTGTGGTCAATAATGTTATGCCACACCATCTATCCTAGGGATCCTTTGTAGCATAAAATTGATGTAAAGCATTTTTGGCTGTATGTATGCTATATTATGCTGCTATAATTTTCAGTCGCATAGCTTATGTAAATTTCTGCAATACTTCAAAGTTTTCTTACGTAGCACTAGCAGGGCCTAAATTAAAACTACAGTTCTCACATTTTCTCTTTCTAAACACAGTTTTCAGATGGTTCTAATTTCAGTCTTTTCATTTCAGGTTTATATCAACATAGATGTTTCCATCAATTCCAGGAAGGAGAATTTTAAGTTAAGTATGTGGGTGGACAAGTAATGGAGTTTCTGCTGGTACTGCATTATCAACAGAAAGAGTGGGAGAACTCCGCTACTTATCAAAATTTGGCTTAGTCATGTAAGTTGATTGATTATTATATCTTATAAGTAAAAGACTTAATTTTATGTTTCTAAACCCCGAAAACTAGAATATTATGCACAAGTTGAACACAAATGCTGATGAACAAGCTTATAAGACTTCACAGATATGACACTCTCAGATATGACACAAATGCTGATTAGATAAGTCTTAATAGATTTCACAGATTTGACTGCACTCATACTTGTAATGTGCATATTTTCTGATAAAATTTTCCAGAATGCAGAGCGTGCTCTTACGTTAAGTTTTACATTTAGCTAAGTAAATAGGAACGCTTAGCTAGTTGTGTGTGTAATTCCACCTGAGACCCTGCAATCATTTGGTTGCTTGGTCTGAAATTTTGCTACCAAATATTTCGCTTACGATCCTGTCTATAGTAACGCAAGTAGAACCGCCCGGCGAAGTGGCTTCCTCCGCTTTCTTCTTCCACTCCAAGGCTTTTGTCTTCATTTTTTTACCTTTCTCTCCTTCCATTACCTCTGTCACTAACCTCTCAATTTCATCTCTCTCAACATTGCTGTCTATCTCCATACCAACTCCCCAGTGGTTACATGAGTACCTGCAGTTTGTTTGTTGGTCTCCATAAAACGGCCAACAGAGCAAAGGAACCCCACAGCTCAAGCTTTCGAGAGTAGAATTCCAACCACAGTGCGTCAAGAATACAGCTATCGATGGGTGATTCAGGACATCCTCTTGCGGGCACCAACTTGCTAGTAGTCCCCTTTCCTTAGTTTCTTTTGTAAACTCAGCTGGCAACGTAGCCGACTCACCAATTACCAGGTCTGGTCTTATGATCCATAAGAAATTATACTTACTGTTGGCTAGTCCCCATGCGAATTCGACGAGTTGTTGTGTTGTCATAACAGTGATGCTGCCAAAATTAACATACACGACCGAGTTAGGTTCTTTGGAATCAAGCCATTTCAGACACTTCATATCTTCCTTCCACATATTTGATCCAAGAGATTGTGACTCACTTAAAGGAATCCGATTGAGGAGTAAATGAAGAGGACCAATGGTGTAAATTGGGGGCAGTGGCAGCTGAGACTTGAGTGCATCTAGAACCTCCATCTCCAAGGTATCAAAGGTATTGAAAATCAAGGCTGTAGCATTGTAAGTTCTTCCAGTTTCTCGCGTTATAAAACCAAGCATGGGATCATTAGGGTCGGTAGTCCGGATACTACTTGGTAAATCTCTAAACCTAATATCTTTTATACCAGGTATACAATCAATTGGTGTATCCATGTACCCATCTGTTAGGTAGCTTTCATCTGCAGTTCAGAGTACATCCAAAAGTTCAAAACACTACGTAAATATAGTTGATGAGGTATATATTATGTTGATAAATTTTCAATACCAGTTTATATTAGTTATCCTTACCTTTGGGTGGAGCAAGACCTCTTTGGATGAGATTAGGAAAGTGCAGAATACAAACGAAGGCAGAAAAGCTAATTGGCCAGTACAACATAACTTGGATTCCGAACTCTTTCGCAGCTTCTAGAGTAAAGCTCATACAACCATCAGCAACAATACAACTCACAGGAGGAACATTTGTGGTATTGTTTAGTCTGTAGATAAGACTTCGAAAAGGTCCTAAGCAGTTCGTTTGTGTGGAGATGCAGAGTGGTATGACATCTTGAGTAGCATTTGAATCGGTTGGTGGTGGAAGACCATCGGGGATTGTCTCGAAACGAAAATCCGGTAAACCTTTCATTGAATCTGCCCCCCTTGAATTGAGTAAACGTTGATGATTGAATTCTGTGTTTACAAAGGTTATGTGAACGCCTCTGAAATGAAGAATTTTTGCTAGATTCATCATGGAACTTATGTGACTCTGAAATGGTAATGGGATGCAAACCACATGAATCTTCTCCATATTTCTTCGCTTTGGTTCTATCTGTTGTAAAATTAGGGAACTTCTGATGATGGTACAACTGACTCTTAGTCTAGGCGTCTCTACCTTCAATATAGAACAAAATACTTGAGATGCAAGAACAGTTTGACATCATTTAAGGTCAACTATGAAGGGACCACGATTAATGGAACCACTACTAGGTATAATATTTGAATACCCAAGGAAAACCCGATTGCTTTTTCTTGTCGTTTTTTAAGAACACAAGTAGCTGTCACTGTGATTTTTTAGGATCGTATGTTGTGAGTGGGAGATACGTGGTTCATTTTTAATATACTAAATGGAAATTTATTATACCTTAATAAATAACTAAAGTGAGAATTTTTGTATAATTAGTGCATGTTCAATTTTAATCATGTGAAAGCATGTGCTGTAGTGGCTTAGTGCTTTGTGCAGGAACAGTCAACTCGGGCCTCATAAAAGTCTAAACTCTATGCATGTGGGTGTGTTAAGAACTAGCCTAGGGAATGTCGACGAAGTTACCCAAAGTAGTTTGGCCATTAAGTAGTTATGGTAATAGTCCGGCTGTGGCATATAGGTTAGGAATATTAAAAACGATATTTATGGTCTGAACTCTGAACTATTTATTCTTTAAGTGTTCTTGTTCATTAGATTTTCCCTTAATATGCTAAATCCTTAAAACCCTACTAATTTCTCTTTCTGAACGCATTTTTCAGATGGTTCTAGTCTCAATCTCCACCTTATCAAATTTTGGCTTATTCATGTAAGTTGATTGATATTTTACCGAGTATCAGACTTAATTTGTGTTTCTAAATGCCGAAAACTACAATTAAACACAAGTGCTGATTAACAGTTTTATTAGACTTCACAAATTTCAAGTTTGACACTCATACTTAGTAAATTATATATTTCCTGAGAAATTTTACTAGAATGGAGATGGTAAATAGGAATACTTAGCTAGCTGTGTGTTGCATTCGACCTGAGCCCGGATAATAATTTGGTTTATTGGTCTGTGATTTTGCTAGCAAGTATTTCGCTTACAATCTTATCGATGGTAACATAAGAGGAACCACCAGGTGAGGTGGCTTCTTCCGCTTTCTTCTTCCAGTTCAAGGCTCTCTTCTTCATCTTCTTACCTTTCTCTACTTCCATTAACTCTCTCACTAACCTCTCAACTTCATCTCTCTCAACATTGCTGTCGATCTCCACTCCGACTGCCCAGTGGTTACATAAGTACCTGCAATTTGTTTGTTGGTCCCCGAAAAACGGCCAACAGATCATAGGAACCCCACAACTCAAGCTTTCGAGAGTTGAATTCCATCCACAGTGTGTCAAGAATACAGCTATCGATGGGTGATTCAGGACATCTTCTTGTGGGCACCAACTTACTAGTAGTCCTCTTTCTTTAGTTTCTTCTGTAAACTCAGCTGGTAACGAAGCAGCCTCACCAACTACCAGATCAGGCCTTATGATCCATAAGAAATTATGCTTACTGTTGGCCAGTCCCCATGCGAATTCAATGAGTTGTTGGGTTGTCATAACTGTGATGCTGCCGAAATTCACATAAACGACCGAGTTGGGTTCTTTGGAATCCATCCATTTTAAACACTCTGCGTCTTGTTTCCATTGGTTTGATCCAAGAGATAGTGACTCACTTAAAGGAATCTGATTAAGGAGTACATGAAGTGGACCAATGGTGTAAACAGGAGGTAGTGGCAACTGAGACTTGACTGCATCCAAAGCCTCCATCTCCAGGGCATCAAAGGTATTGAATATCAAGGCTGTAGCATCATAAGTTCTTCTAGTTTCTCGTATTAAAAAATCGACCATGGCATCACTAGAATCGGTAGTCCGAAAATTGCTAGGCAAATCTCCAAATCTTACATCTTTTATACCTGGTATCCAGTCAACCAGTGTGTCTAGATATCCGTTTGTTAGGTAATTCTCATCTGCAGTTTAGACAACACTTCAAAAAGTTCAAAATACTATACTTGTAGTCATTAAAGTATATAAATGTTGATAGATATTCAGTACTAGTTTTCTATTGATTCTGCGTACCTTTGAGTGGAATAAGACCTTTTTGGACGAGATTAGGAAAGTGCAGGAAACAAACAAAGGCACAAAAGCTGATTGGCCAGTATAACATATTTGGAATTCCAAACTCTTTAGCAGCTTGTAGAGTGAAGCTCATACAACCATCAGAAACGATACAACTCACAGGAGGGACATTTGAAGATGTAGTATTGTTTAGTGTATGAATAAGATTTCAAAAAGGTTCTAAGCAGTTCTTTTGTGTTGACATGGACAGGGTTGGGATATCTTGGCTGGCATTTGGATTGCTTGGTGGTGGAAGACCGTCAGGTATTGTTACGAAACGAAAATCAGCTAAGCCTTTAAGCGAATCTGGCCCTCTTGCATTTAGTAAACGTTGATGATTGAATTCTGTGTTTACAAAGGTTATTTGAAAGCCTCTGAAATGAAGAATCTTTGCTAGCTTCATCATGGAGCTAATGTGGCTCTGAACTGGGAATGGTATGCAAACCACATGAATCTTCTGCATGCTGTTTAATCTTTGTCTCTCAGTCTCACTGTCTCTCTCTCTCTTTCTCTGTAGTGTTGGGGAGATTACTGCTAGCTATTGCATTTTATAGGAAAACAGTAGGCTGTCGTGTATTTCAGGTATACCACAACTTTTTGGTTGTGGATATCTTTCAGCCATGTAAACAATCTCTCGTAGAACATTACGACGAAAACCATTAGTAAAGCTCTGAAGGATAGTATCATTAAACATGTATTGATAGATAAACGATCTTGCACCGCATCGATAGTTTTTGAGTCCTTTCTTAATCTGTAATTATGTTGTTTATAGCGGGATGAACCTATACTCGTTTTAATGTATTGATAGTGACAATTTAAACCATGCTGTAATTTAGTGTAAAGGATAGTGTTTTTTATGTTTTGTACTGACTTGGGTAATTGTTTGTGCTGTATCATGAATTTTAAGCAGGACTGGAAAGCTTTCTGTATAGTGTACATTTCAGTTCAGACTTCTGGCTCCTTGTTGTCATTACTTTCTTCCTGTTGCAAGCCTATTTTTCTGGTATGCTGTACTTCTAATACTGTATAATCCTCCTTGTTATAGTCCTCTTTTCTCCATCAAAAAGAATCTGAGCACAATTTAGCTGTTCGGATAACATTTTACTTTCCGGAAACAAATCTAATGTGGTCACACTAGAATCTGGTAACTACAGCAGCATCGGGTCGCTATTATTGAGTTATTTTTGGAGGTTGAGCACAAAATGGCTGGTACCACCAGGGGCGGAGCTAGTGTATAGCAAGGGTGTGCAATTGCACACCCTTCCAAACTAGCTCCAAAGCCTAATTTAGCCCAATTTTTTCATTTTTTTGGGGTTTTAAGCCTATTTTATCATAGTTGCACCCCTTATTTTATCATAGTTGCACCCCCTAAAATTTTTTGGGGTTTTTTGCTCCCCCTTAGTTAGATTTCTGGCTCCGCCCCAGGGTACCAGTCACTTAACTAGCCAGAAGCCATTGGACCAGAAAGAGTCGCATTTTAAATTAAATTCCTCAACTGTTTATGTTCAGCTACGGTAAAAAGGTGCTATCATACAGTGACGGAGTGACATTTTCTCAAATGGGGGCAAATTCACATATCAGTGCGTAGGCGATCAAAGGGTGCACAATTTTTTTTTCACATTTTAATTGATTTTGTATCGGTTTTTAAGTAAATATCTAAGTTATAAAATATTTTAATTAAATTAAAAAAAATAATTTACATTGTTTTTCATATTTATAAATGTAATTGATGTATTTTTATCGATTTACTCCCACCGTTCCATTTTAGATGATGTGAGTTATTGTTTTATTCCACAATACTTGAAGGTTTTCATATTTTTCCACAAAATTACCAATTACACCCTTACATATTGTCTTGGAACTATAAGTTTTTGTTTAAATGCACTAATAACAATTAATGTGTGAAGACTTTTTTCAAGGGTATAAATGGAAAATCTTCATATATCTCTCAATTTCTTAATCTGCGTGAAAACTCCAAAAATATCATCTAAAATGGAGTTTTAATTTTATCATACATATCCGCTCCTACAGGACACATAATTTATAAAAATATCAAGCCTAATTTAGTCAAGTTGCAAAATCAAGTGGGGTCGACGGACCCCATTTGTCTCTATTGCCCTCTGTTCGTGCTATCATATTTTCATTTTCATTTTAGCAGAAATTAAAAAATAAATCATTGTAGCTTAAAAAAACGTGAAACTGGAAAAATAAATTATATTTATGTTTTTTCTAGATTTAGCGTTGCAACAAGGTGGTGGGAGAGCCAAAAACAAAACACTCTCTCCTCTCTCGATAGAATCGGGCGATAACTGAGTACCCCCAAATCTCGCCGATTCCCATTTTTTCCGACTATGAAGTCCCAAAATTTATCCCTGAAATTCAGTTATAGCTAATCAATTACATCAGATCTTGAGACTAACCTATAATACCCACAGAAAAACAAATTTATTAGCCTTTATATGATCTCCAACCTCTTCCTCTTCCAAAACCCTAGTTTTACTCTTTAAATCAAATCCAACAGATGAATTCCATGGCTATTAATTTCCATCAAGAGTAATCCTTAGGACCCCTGGGGGTGGAAAGTTGATTAAGAGCTGGGGGTTGTGGATATGAGGAACTGATGAAAGACACAATATTTGGTAAAGTATTTGGATTCTTTTCCTTCTAGCTTTGATTAGATCTATTTTGTTTTGGGATTTTGTTTTGATGTTTAGAAGATGGTCTATTTTTAGTTTTACAATTTCTCTTAGTTTGTCTTAATTCATAGATTTGCTTTCTTCCTTTTTGATTTTCCTATTCTAAGGTTCCAGATTTAGGTTTTTTAATTCCTTTTCTGTTTGATGGTCTCAATTTGTTGCTATCTTCATTGAATCATAATTGCATATTCTGATTAGGGTTGTTTTTACAATTTTGTAATTCGATTCTTATGTTAAGACTACCTGATTATACGTTGTATTCCTTGGTTGATGAATGATGATCCTCCATGGAGTCTCCTTATTTTACTTTGTTTTGAATGAGATTTTAAAATCTTTGTTATATGATTTCTGTGAATTTGGGTTTAATTGAGGAATGAAAGGTGTTTTAAAATAGAGTCTCTTACAATGAGTTCTTAGAGTATCTTTGAATGTGAAGGATTTTGAAATCCTTCCTTCTATTCCGTGCTCCTTTATTTTGTCTGTTGTTACTGGTAGTCTGTTAACCAGTTCCTTTTGGTTCTGTTGCTTATGTAGTAGTACCCTCAGTTGTGTTGATGTTGTGTACTATTGTTTATAGTTATTGTTATAGTTCTTATGCTACTCTTTGTGTATGTTCTTTAGAAGCTGTCATGTAGTAGTTGCCTCAGTTTGAATGATGTTATATACTACTGTTTTCAGTTATTATTTTGGATTTTGTGCTTCTCTGTGTCTCCATTCGATTTCGGAGTTTCTTCTGCTTGTGTAGTAGTTGCTGCAATTGAGTTTCTTGTAGTATACTACTATTTTTTTTTTTTGTATTTGATCATCGTCTCAACTGTGGCTCTGTTTAAAAAAGGGATTTTGCTTTATGGGTAGTTTTTTCTTATGAGATCGTAACTTTGTATGATAATCCTTGCATGATTTATGTTCTTTTTAGATCCTTGATCCTTCCTTTAGTTTTTTGTTAATTGTTGTGAGTTCTTCACCTTTGCTTTTTTCTTATTTCCTTTTATTTCTCCATGTAAGTTTATTTAAATTAGATAGTTTTGATTGTCTGCTTGGGGTTGTGTTTTCTGTTGTGTTTTCCTAATTCTGTTCAATACTTTTTAGCTGTTGTGGGTTCTAATGTTAATTTAGTGCATGTTTTAATCTTCTTAATAGTTAGAACCCTTTTGTACATTTGGTATGCTTGTTGAGTGGTTTTTTATCTACCGAGTATTTGTGTCCAAATGAAGACTCCATCCTCAGTTCCAACCCTAAGCTCCTCTGATCAGTTGAAGCCCTCAGGTAAGTCCACTTAAACCACAATTCTTATCATCCTTTCCAAGCTGTTTTTTGCTTATCTCTCGTCTAACTCCCCTGTTATTTTAGTTTGTAGTTTTTTCTTTATTCGTGCACAATAGTTTTAAATTGTGTAATAGGTCTGTGGAAGCTGTAATAGCTTCCATCTACTGTCTCTTGTAACCTCTTTGTAAGTGCTACTTTATAAAGCACACCTTTTCAGTTATACTTGTTCTGTAAATGCTTGTTTTGTAATTTTGAAAGTGTTGTTCTATAAAGCACACCTTCTAGACTATAGTTCTCATCTTAGCCCACGCCCACTACCCGCCTCATTTACCATTATATCACCCCTTACAACCTCCCAATTGTCAAGCCTCCCCAACCTGATTCACCTCCTCCTAGCATTTCATTTGGTAAGACATGTCTATTATCGCATGGAAATGTCAAGGTTTAAACCAGCCACCAACAATTCAGCACCTTAATAGCCTTATATCAATGTACAAACCAATCATATTATTTCTATCCGAAACTCTAGCCAATGACTTTCAAATGCTGCGAATTGCGCAGACTTTGCAATTTCCAAATCACTGCACAGTTCCTAAAATCGGAAGAAAAGGGGGCTTATGCCTACTATGGAAAAATGAGGTCAACATCCAAATCATCATGAAGTCCCAAAGTTACATTCATGCTCTCTTCACACCTGAAGCTCCAGCCCAACCTTGGTTTTGCACGGGTATATATGGCCCACCACATCCAGACCCAAGGAAAAACCTTTGGGAAGATTTTCCAACAAATTTTCCTAGCACTTCAACACCTTGGCTGCTACTGGGAGATTTCAACGAAGTTTTGGATCAATCGGAGAAAAAAAGGAGGCAGACCGGTTACGTATGCACAAACGCAACCGTTTCTCAATTTACTGGATCAGATGGGCTATATTGATCTAGGATTCAGAGGAGATCCTTTCACATGGAAAAATAACCAACAAGGTCATGACAACATCTAACAACGACTTGATAGAGTAGTAACAAATCAGCAATGGAGAACAACCAACCCCCATGCTGGAATCACACACTTGCCACAAATAGCCTCAGATCATGCTCTCATCTTGCTTCAAACGAAAGCCTTGGATTGGCAAGGAAGTAAGAATTATAAATTTGAGCATTTATGGCTATCTCACCCTCAACTTCATCAAGTAGTTACCTCAGCATGGGATAAACTACATGATTCAGACCCACCTTTGAACCTCCAGCTCAAACTCATTTCAACTAGTGAAACTCTAACATAATGGAATAAGATTAACTTTGGCCATCTACCCACCTTAATCAAAAAGTCAACCGCGAAAATTAAAGATGCCCAACACCAATGTTCTACGCAAACTGGAATTGCACTGGAAAACTGGATTCAACAAGAGAAGCAACTCCGAATTGAACACCTGAATTTATTGGATTGCCATGCAACATACTGGAAGCAGAGATCTAGAATACAATGTCTTCAGTCAGGCGACCGTAACACCACATTCTTCCGTACAAAAGCCACAATTCATAGATGCTGCAATAATATACAACAAATTCAGGATCATCAAAACAATTGGATTAACGAAAAAGAAGAAATTATCAGGATCATGCTTGAACACTTCACAGATCAGTATACGACTCCAAATAAAGTAATTGATGAAAACCCGTTCGAAGCAATAACACCAAGGTTAACCCCCCGACAATGTGAGAAACTAACATCGGAAGTCACCACTGAGGAGATCAAACATGCGCTTTTCTCCATAGGATCGGACCACGCTCCAGGACCATATATGGATACACCAGTAAGTTTTTTAAAGTTTTCTGGGAAACAACCCAACCACAACTTATTGCAATGGTCTGAAGTTTCTTTGAGTCATTTAGTATTCACCCTCTCATGAACCACACTAATATCACTTTAAACCCAAAGATCGAACATCCCTCAAAACCATCTCAATTTAGACCGATAGGATTATGTAATGTCACTTACAAAATCATCTCAAAGATCTTGGTCAATCGCATACGACCTATACACCCATTTTTGATAAGCCCATACCAAAGTGACTTTGTGCCTCAACGATCTATTCATGATAATATAGCTATCGCAACTGAAATTTTTCATTACATTAGAACATCATACCGTACGAAGGATCCTAAAATAGCACTGAAACTAGACATTCAAAAGGCCTGTGACTCCTTGGACTAGGGATTCATCAAACAGGCTTTCACCAACTTAGGCTTACCCTCCAACTTTGTGGATTATATTATGCTATGCATATCTACGGTAACCTACTCAATCAATATCAACGGCACACCTCATGGATACATCACTCCAACCAGGGGAATACGACAGGGAGACCCTATCTCTTCTTATATCTTTATTATTTGTGCGGAAATACTGTCCACCAATTTGGGAATACTTGAAGCCCAAAATAAGATAGAGGGGCTCCGCATTTCTCAAAAAACTCCACCAATACTGCATCTTATGTACGCGGATGATCTCTTGATAACATATAAAGCAACTCCAGAAGGCACCAATCACCTCAAACTGCTACTACAGGCTTACGGCACCTCAGTGGGTCAACACATCAACGACTCTAAATCCACATTGATACATCACCCAAAGCTAGAACAACCCCAGATAGATAAGTTAACCCAAGACTTCAACATGACAACAACATCGAACCCCGCTACATATTTAGGAGTACAATATAAACATGGTAGATCCTCTAGCCACATATTTGCTCCTCTGCTTCAACGGCTGGATCGCAAGGAAAAAGGATGGATGACCAAATGCCTCAACCAATCAGGAAGATTCGAGCTCATAAAATCATCACTAACCCCTACTGCCAACCACCTCATGCAAACCCAAATCCTTCCTTCTCATATCCACCAAAAAATGGATCGTATCACGACAAACTTCTTCTGGGGACATGATTGTTCAATCAGAAAACTCCACCCACTGGGAAAAGAGAAGCTCCACAAACCTAAATCACAAGGAGGGATCGGTATCCTAAGTAGTAAGGAACACAACAAAGCACTACTCATGAAATGAGTTTGGCACATTCATCAAAACCCTAACTCTATCTTAGCCAGACTATATAATGCAAAATACCTTGATCAGATCCCCATTTTCTAAAACATTCCACCACTCCCGTATTCCACTAGCCCTCAGTGGAGGAAAATGGCCTCGCTCATACCATTTTTCAAACAACATCTCTTCCTCCAAATAGGAGATGGATTACACACCCCCATACAAGCAAATTGGATACCACAATTTGAAAATACCATTAACTCAGCTTCTTGCTATCCAATACAATCAGTAGCAGACATCATCGACCCATCAACCAGGAATTGGAATCATGAAAGATTAAGCCTACTACCCCACCCCATAATTCAAAGAATCATCAACATCCACATCCCACAGAACAATCAACTCGATAGGATCATATGACCTTTTACAAAAAGCGGACAATATACTACTGCTTCAGGATACAACTTCCTCATTAGCGCTTCTGCGCAGACTCACCAAAACACCCTCCCACCATCCAACTTCCTTTGGACACTCCCATGTCCCCTAAAAGTACAGCTTTTCTTGTGGAAATCAATTAATGAGGGTTTACCAACCCTCAACATTCTTCATCGCATCCATCTTACCAACTCCAACCTATGCCCTCAATGCAGTTCTAATCCCAAAACATCCAGTCACCAACTCCAACCTATGCCCTCAATGCAGTTCTGCTACATTGTCAGACAACTATAGATTATTGGAACCTATTACTAAACCACCTCAGAAACCTTCACGTCGCATCGCAAGGAATACCCATTTCACTACCTCACCAAATAACCATATATGAACTTCTTCAAACAAAAGTACCTGAACTTGAACCGATAACCACAACCTTCTGTTTCCTTTTTTGGTCCTTATGGTTAACCAGGAATGGTGTAATGTATCGCCAACAACAACAAAATCCGATAAATGTAATGCAAATGGCCATCAAGCACCATCAGGAATATTCTTTGTCCCAGACACACCTCCCACCAGTGCTCCCTGGGATGCAACCATATCCAAACCCAGCGCAAAGAACAATAACAACTTCAACCATCTTTGTAGGATGACTCAAGCCTCAATCATATTGGATCAAAATCAATACGGACGGCGCGGCAAGAGGAAACCCCGGAATAGCGGGAGCAGGTATTATTTGTATAAATGAGGAAACCAACACTATCCTAGCAATAGAACAACCTTTAGGCATCACCACTTCACTTGCAGCGGAGACCTGGGATGTAGCACCCCCTAAGCTAGCAGCTGACTAATCCAAGAGATTAACTAAATAAGAGGCACTAAAATTCTAAAACATTTAATTAAACAATCAATTAAGAAATCTGCTACAAAACTTAACCCAAAACTAACCCATCTCAGAAATATATATACAAAATCTTCTCTCAAATGATACATATATAATAGTCATTTGGTTTTCAAATAAAATATACAACAAGGTAAACATAACATAAGTTAATCTACTAGTGAGGTCAACCCGTGAAGCTTTCGCTGCGCAACTCTGATCTGTCACAGAAACTGAAGTGGGAATAATTAACATTTAACCTTCTAAGTAATCATATGCAAGATTTGGAAAACCATAATGTTTTTTTTTCCGAAAATATTAAACAGTGACTAAGTCACTGAAATAATCATACATGTATATGGACAAACTCCTTCGTCAAACAATGTACTAATATGGGTGTAAATTCCTAATCGGCAATTCACACCTATTTAGCTATGGATGCCACCAAGACCATGGTGACCAACTCTAAACAATAAAAGCTGAATTAAAGTAGATATAAATGTGAAGGAGCGTATCCTATATACCACATGTGGAAATTCTCATTTCCCATAACAATTCATATTGACAACAAAACAATACAAATCTTTTCCACATCGTGGAAAGATTCACAGAAATAACAAAATTATCATAATGCATTTTAAACAAAACATGGAATGCACGGACAGACAATACATGAGTTTGTTAATCATAAACTTTAATAAAAGAAATAATAATGAATACAAAGAGTTAAATGCATTCCCACACCTTTTTGATGACCAGCCACGCCTACCTCGAGATCCACGATCCACTGGTTCATTCTTTGAATCGATCGTTGTTAATATCTAACTGTTAATCACACAAGAAGTCTAAGAATCTAGCCAAAATGGCTCATACAAGAATCATATAGTTCCATCTCACAATTGTAGGCCCATTTATGATTCTATACCTTTTCATTCTCTTACTTTAGCATAGTTAATCTTAAGCCCAAGTCAACTAGACCAGCCCATTAGCCTAAGGCCCAGTCCATCTGAGTCACTAACAGTCTCTGACGGTCAAACTAACAGTCAAAGGTCAATTAACAGTCAATGTCCAAGGTTGGGTCAACATTCAAGGTCAAAGTCAAACAAGAATCGGTCTCTGAGTCAATTCGGTCTAAACAGGGAACTCGGTGAGTCTACACCGATTCAACTCAGTCAGATATCTGGGTCAGGTAAATCAGCTAAGGAACGTCATTCAGATGTCTGATTGGGATGACTAGCAGACATACACTCTATTTCATCTTCACTTCAATTCTACTAAACTAAACATAAACATCAAATCATTCATTTAAAATGAACTTCATAATTCAATCTGAAATACAAAATCTATTTACCTTAATCTGCCGTTGCAGGCTTACACTAAGACCACAGCTAACAACACTACAATCAACTGTTGCTCAAACATCTCATAAGTACACTCAAGTTCATATATACATAAACATTAGATCCATTGTTTACACTTGTATCTCAGATATCTCCATTACTTTATCCAAACTATAAGACATGTATCTTCACCTAATACATCTCAATACAATCACTTCATTACCACCAGCAACTCAACATCAAATTCCATACTTAGCATTACAACTCAATCATAAATACTGCCACTCCCTGCAACATTAGTGACATTACATACCTTCATATTTCAGTCCTAGCTTAACACAATTAACACCATCCACCAACAGTTCAGTTCTATAGTATCAACTTCACCTTTACCAAATCAATCCATACCATGCATTAACCAAACACACCATTCATATCAACATCACCACAACCATTTCCATATCATTTAACTAGCCATGACATCAACACCTGCAATTCCAGTTCCATTGCCATCTCAACTCTAAAATTCTCAATTACATCCACTATTGTATCTCAATCACTTAACAATACCAACATCTTCAAGCCTGCAATTCATTTGGAACCAACACCATCAACAACCCTATGTTCTTCAAATTCAATATCCTCAATTCCACCATTAACATTCTGTTCATTACAACCCAATACATCTCTCTCAATTCAACAATAACTGCAACCCAGTTTAACATAACTTAATCTCAAATCAACACCACCACCAGCAACAACTCCATTCCATTTCTCTTTTATTTTACTTACAAAAACCAACACCCAAAACAACTCACCCATAACCTGTAACAATTACATCAAACACAAATCCAATTCATCTCCACACTACTCAGTTACAACCATTCTAACACCACCATATCACTGTTTATGCTTCCATTTCATCACTAATTGAACAACTCCATTGCAACTTAATCAACAACCTTAATTTCAGTGAAATCAAAATTAAACTTATATAAACATCTCTACTTCATATCAGATCAAAACCCATCATTAGTTTCTCAATCAGTTACTCAAATTCACATAATTAAATCTTCAATTTAAAAGAACCTTAATTACCTTTTCTCCATGTTCTGTATCATCCACTTGAGTCAATATCACCACCACCAACTAATACCTAATTCGGATGTTCTTCACACTCAATCTGAGTTTCATTATCGTCTTCATCCTCACCGATTTCAGTTTCATAATCAACTTTACTACTTTCTCAAGAACACAAACAAACCCTAATTTAATTTCTCTGATTCACCACCAGATTAACTTCAAAACTTCAATTGAACAAAAACCCTTCATTATTTACCCATTAACAACTCAATTACTAATCACTTTGATACAAAACCCAATCTCAATCTAAGAAACCCTAACTTCGATTCTCTTTTATCCAAACCCCAGTTGTTCCACTTCACAATAGACGACCACACCTTCATCACCATCATCTATCGGCACTACCAGTTGATTTCCCTCAGTTAATTCTCACTCAAAACTCCACATCGAACAGAATAGAAGAAGAACGGAGGAAGAGCAGAGAATAAAAAAGAAGAAAGAAGAAGAAAGAAAAGATAAGAAGATGTGCGATCTGGTTTTGGGAGATAAGGCCGACCAGATTTACTAAAGGCACCCAAAAAAACGATAAGGGCAGCCAAGGCGGATAAACTCTAATCTTCCGCTCATACTCATCCGATGATATCTTCTTCATCTGGTATCCGATCGGCACGTTCGAGTAGTTCATTATGCGTAACTTTTCGAGATATATTCAACGGTACTAGTTTGGTATTTAGATCGTTGTTAGATTAATTTCTATTTATTAGAATCTATATTCACTAATCGAGTCTTTAGCGGGTAAATCGTCTCTTGGTCATCTCTTGACTAGTCAAATAGCGTTGACGAGCTTGCGGGGTCCTTACATTCTCCCCACCTTATAACATTTTCGTCCTCGAAAATCGAATCATCCTTCTGGCCTTCACAACTCCCCACCTTAAAGAATACTCCCAACTCTTGTCTAAGCGCAAACAACATAAAACAAATCACAACCTATATGGATTTCTACCACTAAGATTAAAATTTGTAGTTCTAGGTTCAACTACACTAATTTAGATTCTATCAAATAGGGAAGTCTAAGTTTCTTACATGAAAATTTTCTACACTAATTTCTAAGTCAATAACTTACTGGTTCTAAGTACTTTTAGAAGACGTTCATCAATAAAGTTTCTCATTAAAATTTGGGATCTATCGGTCCACTAATAGAAGTAAGTCTCCCTTCTATGCCTAGTGATACAAGAATATGCAGTTGCTCTGTCTAGGTTCATGACGCCTGACAATGCCTACTACGTAACAAGTATCACCTGAACACACAAGAATTACCAACCTCACTATTCCCCAGTGCTGGATTAACTAAGTATTAATTTATTAAGATTAATTATTGGTTTTTAAACTTTTATCTTATCTGATATAATTCTGATAAATTTATTTCGTAAAATATATAATTATTTCATATCGTCTTAAGAAATTTAGTCACCATTATAAGTAAACCCAATTCGATTATTTTAAGTGCTAACTTACTACGGCTGATTAATTTCTAAACTCTATTGTAATTGCTTTAACTTGAAGATTTTACTTTATAAAATATGTACATAATTCACAGCATTTTAAACTATTTAAACATCAAAATTTATTTTATCTTATTTATTTACATGAAATTAAATTTTAATTCCAAATGAAACCATAATATTATAACTAAATAATTATTTAAAATTCATGTACTATTTTAAAATAACTGAATGTTATAACTATTATCCAAATGTTACTATTATTATTTCCAGTGTGTCTATTTGTTTATTTCATTATGCAACTTGTTAAAAGTAAATAACCACTTTAAATTAAAAAAATTTTTTTATGTCATTTGGTATTAATATTTAATTATTGTTATTACATACATTTCTTATTTCTTAGACTGATATAAGTTGTTCATAATTAACCATAATGCGAAGTTTAACTTTATTATTAATACTAGATTTGATTTGATCTAACTTTATTTCCTTAAGTTTATATTATTATTAAGTAATCCTTAAGTTGTATTATTAATAAAATCTACATTCTGTTATTACTATCCAATAATATTATCCAAATGATATTTACAATAACTCTAAATTTTATAATAATTAATATTGGACATTATTATAATTTGCTTATTTTATCGAAAATTATTGTCTTAATTATACTATCATTTTCATTATTGTTTTATCAAATTTTCTTATTTGATTACTAGTGTAGCTAACATACAATCAAAATAATTAGTTAGTAATGATACTTAGTTTAATTTTATTAAACCCTGATCTCGTAAATATAATTTTACTTTCACAAAAATATTGGTATAACAGATTTTATTTATTCAGATTGAATTGGTAATATAGTATATCTTATTACATATTGGTGTTAGTAATTTAATATGATTTTAAACTTTAAGTCTGCATAAAGATTTAATATGTCTTAATAGTCTTTAGATTTTGTTATTAATTATAAGTATCTAATTCATATACAAATTTATTTTCCTTTAAGTTAAATTTGTACTAAGCATTCAAGTATTATAAATATCACTTCATGTGTATTTTAGTGATTTAGAGAATCATTTATTGGACTAAAGATAATCTAGGTGTAAGATTGTTAACAATTTTAGTCTTTATTATGAGTCTTATATGACCTCACGTTCTTTTATTCCTACTTAATAAGTCTTGTTTTAACTATCTTATTTAAATGCAAAACATATACTTCTAATTTGTTATTTTTAACTTTGCAAATCTTAACCGTAGCTAATTACGTATCTTTTTAGTCTTAGTCATTATTTTATCGTTGTATATTTGTTAATGATATTTTAATTTAAGTTATGTTTAATATAATTCTAATTTAAATTCTAACAATTTAAATTCGTCATACTCATATTTCCGTTCCAAAAGATGATTAAATCTAGTTACCAAGAAAAATCTTATTTGACATACAGATTTATTTTCTTTTAATTTTAGTATTATACTAAGCATCTGAATATTATTATTACTACTTCATGTATATTTGTTTTATTTTAAAGATTTACTGGATCATATATTAGTTTAAAAATAATTTCAGTACAAGATTATTAACAAGTTAATTATTTTTATTTTATGTATTATATCCTCGCCTCCTAGTAAGTATATCAATTATCTAGTTTAGACACAAAACTTATATCTCTAATTTGTAATTAGTTTAATTTACAAAACTTAATTTTAATTAGCGTTACTAATTTTCCATAATTATTTAACCATAATTATTATTTTAATCCTTATATAGCCTTATCGAGAATTTAGTTAAGTTTGATATGGTACTAATTGATAAATGCTAACATTATTTTATTAAAATTCATTATTACTATTATTATCATCTATAATCGTTATTATAATATTTTTGTTATTAACATTGATTATTGAACTATTATTCAATTATTCTTACAATTATAGGTTGTTTACTCTTCATAAAATGTGTTCAATAAATTCTCATGTGATTTACAAGTTCTATCAATAATACTAATCTCACTATTTTTATAGCATTAATTAACTATGTGTGCATACTTTAAAATTTATTCACAATCCTTATTAGCTAAAGCTATTGGTGTACCCTACAATTTTTACTTATGTACAAATACAAACAATCAAACAAACAAACAAACAAATCAATCAATCAATTAAATATTTTATTTATTGATAGCTTTTAGTGATTAAGATTTATTTCACAAACCCAACCCAGTTCTAGATCAATCTAGTTCACTAACTGGCACTGGCTATTCCTATTGTCTACCATATAAGATCTAATAGTGAGCCCTGATACCAAGTTGTAGCGCCCCCTAAGCTAGCAGCTGACTAATCCAAGAGATTAACTAAATAAGAGGCACTAAAATTCTAAAACATTTAATTAAACAATCAATTAAGAAATCTGCTACAAAACTTAACCCAAAACTAACCCATCTCTGAAATATATATACAAAATCTTCTCTCAAATGATACATATATAATAGTCATTTGGTTTTTAAATAAAATATACAACAAGGTAAACATAACAGAAGTTAATCTACTAGTGAGGTCAACCCGTGAAGCTTTATTGCAAACTCGATCTCATCCATGAAATCAAGTGAGAATAATTAACATTTAACCTTCTAAGTAATCATATGCAAGATTTGGAAAACCATAATGTTTTTTTTTCCCGAAAATATTAAACAGTGACTAAGTCACTGAAATAATCATACATGTATATGGACAAACTCCTTCGTCAAACAATGTACTAATATGGGTGTAAATTTCTAACCGGCAATTCACACCTATTTAGCTATGGATGCCACCAAGACCATGGGGACCAACTTTAAACAATAAAAGCTGAATTAAAGTAGATATAAATGTGAAGGAGCGTATCCTATATACCACAAGTGGAAATTCTCATTTCCCATAACAATTCATATTGACAACAAAACAATACAAATCTTTTCCACATCGTGGAAAGATTCACAGAAATAACAGAATTATCATAATGCATTTTAAACAAAACATGGAATGCACGGATAGACAATACATGAGTTTGTTAATCATAAACTTTAATAAAAGCAATAATAATGAATACAAAGAGTTAAATGCATTCCCACACCTTTTTGATGACCAGCCACGCCTACCTCAAGATCCACGATCCACTGGTTCATTCTTTGAATCGATCGTTGTTAATATCTAACTGTTAATCATATAGTTCCATCTCACAATTGTAGGCCCATTTATGATTCTATACCTTTTCATTCTCTTACTTTAGCATAGTTAATCTTAAGCCCAAGTCAACTAGACCATCCCATTAGCCTAAGGCCCAGTCCATCTGAGTCACTAACAGTCTCTGACGGTCAAACTAACAGTCAAAGGTCAATTAACAGTCAACGTCCAAGGTTGGGTCAACAGTCAAGGTCAAAGTCAAACAAGAATCGGTCTCTGAGTCAATTCGGTCTAAACAGGGAACTCGGTGAGCCTACACCGATTCAACTCAATCAGATATCTGGGTCAGGTAAATCAGCTAAGGTAAGTCATTCGGATGTCTGATTGGGATGACTAGCAGACATACACTCTATTTCATCTTCAGTTCAATTCTACTAAACTAAACATAAACATCAAATCATTCATTTAAAAGTAACTTCATAATTCAATCTGAAATACAAAATCTATTTACCTTAATCTGCCGTTGCAGGCTTTCACTAAGACCACAGCTAACAACACTACAATCAAATGTTGCTCAAACATCTCATAAGTACACTCAAGTTCATATATACATAAACATTAGATCCATTGTTTACACTTGTATCTCAGATATCTCCATTATTTTATCCAAACTATAAGACATGTATCTTCACCTAATATATCTCAATACAATCACTTCATTACCACCAGCCACTCAACATCAAATTCCATACTTAGCATTACAACTCAATCATAAATACTGCCACTCTCTGCAACATTAGTGACATTACATACCTCCATATTTCAGTCCTAGCTTAACACAATTAACACCATCCTCCATATTTTTATTTTATGTATTATATCCTCGCCTCCTAGTAAGTATATCAATTATCTAGTTTAGACACAAAACTTATATCTCTAATTTGTAATTAGTTTAATTTACAAAACTTAATTTTAATTAGCAATACTAATTTTCCATAATTATTTAACCATAATTATTATTTTAATCCTTATATAGCCTTATCGAGAATTTAGTTAAGTTTGATATGGTACTAATTGATAAATGCTAACATTATTTTATTAAAATTCATTATTACTATTATTATCATCTATAATTTGGACATTTGAGAATACTGAGCTGACCCACGAATCTATTTGTTGTTCTGCAATCTAAGAATTCACCAGACTAAATCTGATTAATTTTAAAACCCAAAATGGATGAGAAATTTAAGAATTAGTATCTGTAAATTGCAAATGATAGTAGTACTCTTTCTTTTCTCATTATGCTCTCGATTTTGACTGATATTTTTTTTGTTGGATTGAAACTTCAATTACAGGATCTAAACGGTGAGTAATTGGAGTACAAGTAGAATAAACTGCCAACGTAATGAAGAAATGGTCCATGAATTCGACTGCTGGTTTGTCTTATACAAGTAAGATGGTTATCCTTTCTGTATATCACTTGTGTTCTGTTAATTTGGCATGTGATTTTGTTAATTATCTGTCCGTTTATTAGACCCCAATTGTTAAGATTTAGGTCCTAGTTTGTGATTTCATGGTCTGAAAACTACTTAAATGATATAGGAACCCGTATTGGTTATTTTTGGTCATGCTCAATGTTTACCGGTACTGATAGCGCTCGGCGTCTATAGAATTTTCAATTTTGGTTGTTCGCCAATTAGTGCATAGAAAATTGAGTGTATCAGAATAAATAATTTATTGGTCTGTATTTTTGCTAGCAAGTATTTTGCTTACAATCTTGTCTATAGTAACATAAGAGGAACCACCAGGTGAGGTGGCCTCCTCCGCTTTCTTCTTCCACTCCATGGCTTTTTTCTTCATCTTCTTACCTTTCTCTCCTTCCATTAACTCTCTCACTAACCTATCAACTTCAGATCTCTCAACATTGCTATTGATCTCCATACTGACTTCCCAGTGCTTACATAAGTACCTGCAGTTTGTTTGTTGGTCTGCGAAAAACGGCCAAGAGATCATCGGAACCCCACAACTCAAGCTTTCGAGAATTGAATTCCAACCACAATGTGTCAAGAATCCAGCAATTGATGCATGATTTAGGACATCTTCTTGTGGGCACCAACTTGCTAGCAGTCCTCTTTCTTTGATTTCTTCTGCAAATTCAGGTGGCAAGGTAGCCGACTCACCAACTACAAGATCAGGTCTTATGATCCATAAGAAATTATGTTCACTGTTTGCTAGTCCCCATGCGAATTCGATGAGTTGTTGCGGTGTCATAACAGTGATGCTGCCAAAATTCACGTACACAACTGATTTAGGTTCTTTGGAATCAAGCCATTTCATACACTTTTTATCTTCTGCCCACAGATTTGATCCAAGAGTTTGTGACTCACTTAAAGGTATCTGATTGAGGAGTAAATGAAGAGGACCAACTGTGTAACAAGGGGGTAACTCAGACTTGAGTGCATCCAAAACCTCCATCTCCAGGGCATCAAATGTATTGAATATCAAGGCTGTAGCATCATAAGTTCTTCCAGCTTCTCGCGTTATAAAATCAAGCATGGGATCATTTGGATTGGTAGTCCGAACAGGAGTAGGTAAATCTCTAAATCTGATATCTTTTACACCTGGAATCCAGTCAACTAGTGTGTTCTCCATGTACCCATTTGTTAGGTAACTCTCGCCTGCAGCTCACACAGTTAGTCAATAATTCAAAATACTATAATATAGTCCATAAGTATATAAATATTGATAGTTTTTCAGTTATTGATTCTGCATACCTTTGAGTGGAACAAGACCTCTTTGGATGAGATCAGTTAAATGCAGAATACAAACAAAGGCACAAAAGCTGATTGGCCAGTATAACATATCTGGAATTCCAAACTCTTTAGCAGCTTGTAGAGTGAAGCTCATACAACCATCAGAAACGATACAACTCACAGGAGGGACATTTGAAAATTTGGTATTGTTCAGTCTATAAATTAGGTTTCGAAAAGGTTCTAAGCAGTTCTTTTGTGTTGACATGCTCAGGGTTAGGATATCTTGGGTGGCATTAGGATTGCTTGGTGATGGAAGACCGTCAGAGATTGTTTCGAAACAAAAATCAGCTAAGCCTTTAACCGCATCTGGCCCTCTTGCATTTAGTAAACGTCGATGATTGAATTCTGTGTTTACAAAGGTTATATGAAAGCCTCTGAAATGAAGAATCTTAGCTAGCTTCATCATGGAGCTTATGTGGCTTTGAACTGGGTATGGTATGCAAACAACATGAATCTTCTCCATGCTGTTTAATCTTTGTCTCTCAGTCTCACTCTCTTTCTCTGTGTAGTGTTGGGGAGATTACTGCTAGCTTTAGCATTTTTATAGAAATTCAATAGGTTGTCGTGTATGTCAGGTATAACACAATAGTGTTGTGGATATCTTTCAACCATGTAAACAATCTCTCGTAGAACAGTACGATGAAAACTTCTATTGAGGGTCTGAAATATAGTATAATTAAACATGTATTGACAGATAAACGATCTTGCACCACATTAATAGTTTTTGAGTCCTTTCTCAATCTGTAATTATATCGTGGTTCATTGCGATGCCAACCTGTTCTCATTTTAATGTATTGAGAGTGGCAATTTGATCTTGGTCTCTCCCTCTACCTGACACTGACATTTTGAACCATGTTGTAATTAGGAGAAAAATAATGCAATCTTGTGATCCTTTTTTCTACGGGCGGTTGAAGTCTATTAGATTGTGAGCAATTAGATTTTGGTTGATGACATTAGATTACGAAGACTTGTTCTTTTGTTTTTCAGTTTTGTTATTGATTGGGTTCTATAGTTTTTCACTTTAAAGCAAGAAGGATCATGTAAATTTTTTTTTTTTTTCTTGGTAAACAAGGATCATGTAGTTGTTGATTCGTTTTATGAGTGTAAGCTGTAAGGGTGATCCTGATTTGGAATGATCTAAAAGCTAACTATGTTGATGCCGTAATATTTAAAGCCACACTATGATGTTAGGTAGCTATAGGATTTTGTATTCATGTTTTGAATTGGCTTGCGTAATGGTTTGCTTTGTATCAAGAATTCCAAGAAGCACTGGAAAGCATCATTTCATGAGTGATTGCTTCTATAATTTGATTGTATAGTGTACATTTCATTTCAGACATCTGATTCATTCTCGTCATTAGTATCTTTTTGTTGTAAGCCTAGATTTCTGGTTTTTTACATTTTCCTTAGTAGGTAACATCATCCTCTTTTCTCGTTTTTAACATTTTACTTTCTGGAAACAACTGAAGATCTATAATTGCAAATGCATTATTGTTGGCAGGTCTTTATTGTTGAGTAGTTGGGATGGGCACAATATAGTACTGTGGTCACTATCCAGTATCCATATTAATAAAGAATCTCATTTGAATTATATTCCTCCACTGTTTTGACCAAAAGGGAGATTAGCTACTCAAATTTGTTCAATTTGGGCATTTGAGAATACTGAGCTCACCCACAATACACTAAAACATGCTTTATTTGACGCTTGAATCTATCTGTTGTTCTGCAATCTAAGAAGTCACCTGACTAAATCTGTTTAATTTTAACTTGCAAATGATAGTAGTACTCTTTCTTTTCTCGTAATGCTCTCGATTTTGACTGATATTTCTTCTTTTTTGTTGTTGTTGGATTGAAACTTCAATTACAGGATCTAAATGGTGAGTAATTGGAGTACAAGTACTCAAGTAGAATACATTGCCAAATTAATGAAGAAATGGTCCATAAATTCGACTGTTGGTTTGTCTTATACAAGTAAGATGATTATCCTTTCTGTATATCACTTCTGTTCTGTTAATTTGGCATGTGATTTTGTTAATTATCTGTCTGTTTCTTAGACCCCAATTGTTAAGATTTAGGCCCTAGTTTGTGGTTCACAGAACATTTCATGGTCTGAAAACTACTTAAATGATATATCTAACCGCACATGTACATATAGGAACCGGTATTGGTCATTTTCGGTCATGCTCAATGTTTACCGGTATTGATAGCGCTCGGCGTCCATAGAATTTTCAATTTTCGGCCAATTAGTGCACAGAAAATTGAGTGTATCAGAATAAGTAATTTATGGATGCCTTTGTCTACTCTAATAATGGAGTCAATTTATTGCATCTGGAGCAGCATTAGTTAGAGAATAATTACTTTCAAGATTTATGTTGAACACTAAACCCACAAGACCTATACACAATAGCTTTTGCTGGAATGAGAAATATTAGTACCGTTGACGACTGCATTGTCATCTAAGTGTGAACCTAACACCATTCACCTGAAGTGATTTTACACTGCTAATAATTTATTAATTATATTTGAACTTTAACACTTAGCTTATGTTTCCAACTGCTGAAATTCTAATGAAGATACTTCGGAAATTTGACATTCATACTCATAAATTACATAGTTCCTGATAAATTTTAACCAGAATGGAGAATATAAATAGGAATACTCAATAAGGTAGTTGTAGGTAATTCTCCCCGAGCCCCGTCAATCATTTGGTTTACTGGTCTCTAATTTTGCTACCAAGTATTTCGCTTGTAATCTTGTCTATAGTAGCATAAGAGGAACCACCATGTGAAGCGGCTTCCTCCGCATTCTTCTTCCACTATTTTCTTCATCTTCTTACCTTTCTCTCCTTCCATTAACTCTCTCACCAACCTCTCAACTTCATCTCTCTGAACATTGCTATCGATCTCCATACCAACTTCCCAGTGGTTACATGAGTATCTGCTGTTTGTTTGCTGGTCTCCGAAAAACGGCCAACAGATCAACAGAACCCCACAACTCAAGCCTTCGAGAGTTGAGTTCCAACCACAGTGTGTCAAAAATCCAGCTATTGATTCGTGATGCAGGACATCTTCTTGTGGGCTGCAAATGCTACAGCCTTGATTTTCAATACCTTTGATGCCCTGGAGATGTTAGATTTAGAGATCGGCTTTGTAATTGATCGAGTTCTCTTAATGTTTTTGACTTTAAAGCAAGAAGGGTAATGTAGTTATTAATTGGTTCTATGAGCGTCAAATGAATAGCATTTTATGAGTGATCCCGACATGGAAATATCTAAAGTGAACTATTTTGAGGCCGTAATATTTAGATTTTAGAGCCACATTGTAATATTAGGTAGATTGAGCATTTTGGATTTCTGGAACTCCTCAAATCAAATCCTGCAATTTAGTTTAAAGTATGGTGTTTTTTTGTTTTGTTTTGTTTTGAACTGACTTAGGTAATTGTTTGTTCTGTATCTAGAATTTTAAGCAGGACTGGAAAGCTTTGTGTATAGTGTACATTTCAGTTCAGACTTCTGGCTCCTTCTTGTCATTACTTTCTTCCTGTTGCAAGCCTATTTTTCTGGTATGCTGTACTTCTAATACTGTACAATCCTCCTTGTTATAGTCCTCTTTTCTCCATCAAAAAGAATCTGAGCACAATTTAGATGTTCGGATAACATTTTACTTTCCGGAAAAAAATCTAATGTGATCACACTACAATATATGTAATTGTGTATGCATACTGGTGACAACTACAGCAGCATCGGGTCTTTATTCTTGAGGGGGTTGAGCACAATATGGCTGGAACCACAGTCCAGCATCCACTAGACTGACTAGACCAGAAAGAGTCGCATTCTAAATTAAATTCCTCAACTGTTTAAGTATATAAACACGGGGAAATTAGGCGCAGGCCCAAAAAAATAATAAAATAATATTCTTATTGTTAGGCCCATAATTAATTTTAGATTCCGTGATACCCAAAATTATGGAAATTATTTTGCTCTAGCAGTGCTAGAGCATTTTTTTGAACTAGCAACATTTGCGGCCGTTGGATGGAAGAAATGTGATGTCAGCAGAAGACAAAAAACATGCAATGACGTCACATTCACAGGATTTAATGGTTAAAATCGTTGCTAGAGCAAACTCGTTCCCCAAAATTATCCGAAATTATTTAAGAACTAATACATAACTCGTTATGCATACTATTTTTTCAGGGGTATAATTGTAAAGCAAACTTGAATATAAAATATCTAAAAATCCGGGTCTTGGAATTTAACAAATTTTATCTCGTTGGAAAGCTTTTAAAAAGAGCTACGCAACGAGCACAAACAACAATACAAATTTTTGTTTTTCACGTAAAAATCGGAGGTGATCATCATTTTAGGGAAAATTTTTCGGAAACTGACTACATATTCATTATGCATCCTCCAAAAATATGCATAACACAGTATACATACACCACAAAAGATGCATAACACGTTATGCAACCATTTTTTTTTCTTCATGCATCAATTATTTTGGTTATGCAGCCACTAAAACGTTGTATATGCCTGAATCCAACAGAAACACGTTATGCAACCATTTTCTCGACTGCATAACAAGTTATGCATCTATAACAGGTTATGTTGTCATTGTTTTGGTTGATTTTAGTGTGTACAGATAAAATTGATGCATAATGCATCATTATGCAGCCATATTTTCGGATGCATAACAGGTTATGCATCAATTTTAACAAATGCATAACATGCTATGCAGATATTATTGTAGGTGCATTACAAGTTATGCATTCTTTGTTTTTGTTGGTTTCAATAATGACAAAAAAGTTGCTGCATAACGTGTTAAACAACCGTTTTCTGGACTGCATAACAAGTTATGCAATAAATTTTATAGATACATAATAGGTTATGCAACTATTTTCACGACTGCATAACATGTTATGCAGACATTGTCTCGACTGCATGACAGGTTATGCAATCATAACAACACCATCATCTTCTTTCTCGTTTCAATATTTCCCATACAAACCAAACAGCTTAAACACCTTTCCCATTTCTATACAACCAACAACATTTTCACATTCCTGTAGTCTGAATTCCATACAAAACTTAATTTGAATCCGAGTACAAAAATCCCTGAATTTAGTTGATGACAAACTAAATTCAAACCCTTTTCATACTCTGAATCATCTTTGTAACCTCCATTAGTTCCATACTAACCCAAATCTTCAACAAATTCAAACCTTATCGTCTCAATCACCATGAGAATCCTCAATAGCTAATAGCTCCACCATAAACACGATCTCATCAGCCTATCTTAATGATGTTTTATTCACACACAAACCCATCTCAGATTCACCTGATACTTCCTTCATTACTTCCTTGAACAACACCAGATTCAACCCCTAACCTAAATCAGAAGCTAACCCATCTTTTCTCACTGATTCGACCCATAATCAATAACATCAGATCCTTAATTTTTGTTCTCTAAAACTTCACCGATTCTTCATTCAATTACAAACACATGTCTTATGAAACCCTGATTTCTAATCTTAATCTTCAGAAACATATCTCTTCTATTATCCACGGCTTCAATCAATATCACCCATTTACTCGATCAACAATATCATCTTTTCGACCTCCACCTCTGATTTCACCTGTGAATTTCTCTGCATAATGATATCTGATCGAAATCAGTTCAACGATTGACCAACAAAAACCTCCTAGATTAAAAGAGAGAGGACGAAGAATAAAGGAAGTCATGAAAGAAAAAACGAGGAAGAATAAGCGAAGAACGAATTTTAGAAATTCTGGGTGTGGGAGAAATTTTCACCGAGGAAATGAGTGCGTGCTTGAACTTTTTTGTCGATGAATTTCACAGTGACCAAAATCTTAAAAATAGGTGTGGTTGTAGCCAGAAAGCAGTCATACCTGTAGTAAGTCGTGTCAGGATACGATGCATATTAGATGGTATGACTGAGAATTTTATCACTTGATCCTTCGAAAAATGAACACCCATTTTGGGAAAAAAAATTAGCGGAGAAATTGATAAGTTTCCATATGTTCAAAAAAACCATGACAACTTAATCTTCATGAATGCAGTAATAGCGGCTGTGGAATCACAATTAATAGTTACTTTGTCTTTAAGGTTAATCACATCCCACTCTAAGGCACTAATAGTCCCCATAATCTCAACAATGAAATTGGTAGAATTACCCAAGACACCACTATCAGCTCTTATAAACTAGCTACACCGTCTCTAGTAATAAAGTCATAGCCATCACATCCGGGATTATCCCTTGAAGCTCCATCAAAGCAAAACAGGATGTTATTTGCATCAGGGAAGGGGAAAATGCATTCAATAGGTCTAACAAATTTCACTCTTCTGCAACAAATACAAATTATTTTAGAATCTATAGATCATAACTAGAATTGTTCATAAATCCCTTAAGTCTCACTTCACATTCATGAATCAATCTAGAAATCCTTTGCTTAGCTAGCTCTGTCACTGTTAGGAAGAATATTCTCAAAGAAGACCTATTCCTTGTGAACCATATATCCATATTAAAGGCCACAATATACCACAATTCTTGTATCACAGAGCTCTTTTCTTTGCAAGCCTTCACAACATCTTCGAAAGACCTGGGATTTTTGAAAGCGAAAATACCACAAATCCAGCTCCAGAGAATTTCTCAATAGATACAATCCCATAGAATCTTGATTCTTATGACAAAGAAAACATCTAGAAGCTAGAATCGTACCTCTTTTCTTCACATTCCATTTTTTGTATTACAAGTACCCCTAGTTATCTTCTAAATGTTATCAACAATAGAAGGATGAACATAGGATTTACAAATTTTCTTATATCATCTCAATTTAGTATTTTTTTTTATTGCACTATGGACTGAGAAGAAACCATCTTGAGTTGCAGTCCAAACCGGCTTATCAGATTCAGAAGAAAGAATATGAAGGTCTTCAATAGAGAAAAAAAACTAACATTTCTTCGGGTATAACTCAAGTATTATTATTGATCAAATTATCCACCTTCATGTGAATGTGTAGTTGAATGTAATCATTTTCAGGAAAATATTTGATGATCCTTGCATCAAAAGTCCAAGCATCTTTCCAGACAGAAATGTGTTTCCCATTGCAAACTAGCAATCTAGAGTTATCATCAAAATCCTTCAGAATCCATCTGATGTCAGGCCACACTGAAGATTTTTTGTAATTAAAAGTCCAACAACTATTTTGGTCTCGGTATTTGGATAAGAAAAACTTTGCCCAATCTTCATCATAATTAAGAATCCTCTACAATAATTTCATCAGGCATAAGTTAGTCAAAAAAGTATGATCTAGCCAAATCCTCTAGTGTTAATTTGCTACTTGTGTGAAAATGAGAATTCGAAGGAAGGATTCATGGATACAATAGGGATCTATCTTCTTGTGTAAAGTCAAAACCATTTTTTTATACCGGTGCATATAGTACAAATTTTAGGCATTCAAGGAAAATTTCAGAAAGACAATCTAATAAGACTACGTAGAACTGCATAGACAAAAACAATCCCTAAAGCGGGATCCTAGCTTTTCCCAGAAAGGGGACCCGCTTTTGATGTGTATTTGCGGCTTTTGGATAGTTTAAGTGGAAAGTTTGTCCAGAATCACTTTCTTTTTTCCAAAAGCAAAGTGTCACTATTACAAAAAGGATAATACATTTTTAATTTTCCTTCGTGATATAAGTGTAAAGTGTCACTATTACAAAAAAGATAATACTTTTTAAATTTGCCTTCGTGATATAAGTGTTTGTAACTTTAATAAATTAACCCGAAAATGATAAATTGAACGCGGGTGTCCTGACTAAAACAATAGAGTAGGACCCACCCCTTGAGGAGGGATCCACCGCACTATCTGTTGGGAAAAACTACGTGATTCAACTAACAAGCTTGGTAAAGGGGCGTCATGAATCAGTAGAGGGGCGTCAAGTGTGATAGCAATGACCTTCATATTGGTTAGGGGGTGTTCTATAGGGGTGTAGATTGACTAGATTACCCTTTTCACCTTAAATCAACCAAAATCAAATCAATTTTTTTTAAGCCTAATGATTCAAAAAAATCAAATCGATTTTTTTTTCCATCTTCTTCTTCATCTTCTCTTCTCCTCCATTTCCATTCTAACCATAAGCTCCATTAAAATCGATCGAAAATTTCATCGTGATTAATCGGTGATTCGCAACATTAATAATTGTTGATTGAAGTCTATATTCGAAAACCCATTTAGTATTTTTGTTGTGTTCAATTGAAGTGTATTCTCCATCAAAAATTGGAGTTTTAGGTTAAAAATCAAATTTTAGAATGCTGCATTTTTCTTTATACGGTTAGAATTGGTTATGTTACTGAACCGTATCTATGCTTTACGGTTCGTAACAATTAAATAAATATCAAATACTAACCGTATGTTCTTGGTTCTGAGAATTTTGGTCGAATACGGTTGGTAATTTAAACAGATTACTGAACCGTATTTTGTCCTGCATGTTAGTTTTTTCCAGTCGGCTCATATTTTCGAGTTAGTTACCAACCGTATCTACATACGGTTGAGGATGATATTAAAGTTACCAACCGTAATTAACCTACGGTTTGTAATAGAATAAATTTTGCCAACCGAATCGGTATTATTTAAGGTTTTCCCAAATTGAACGATTCACGGTTGGTTTGGTAAACTGGTTACCAACCGTATCTCACATATCGGTTGGTAACCCATTAATTACTAACCGTGAATCGGTATTATTTAAGGTTTTCCCCAAATTGAACCGATTCACGGTTGGTTTAATAGCTGGTTACCAACCAGTATCTCACATATACGGTTGGTAACCACAATTACCAACCGTATGTTCTTCCTCAATTTTTAAAATTTTGATTTTTTTACATACTTTAGAGAATTTTAAGCAACAAAAAGCTAATGGAACTAGTACTTGTTTTCTCTATCATATAGAGATTCACCCACCTCAAATTTGCAACTGGAATCACTCATTTTGGTTGAGTGAATCAAAATCTAGGGTTTCACAAATATCACATAAGTTTTCTTCTCCTCAAAATTTTTTTTTTTATAACTCTAAAAATCTGATTTTAGAGTTATAATACACTAATCTTGATTATCAAAACTAATCTTGATAATTAACACTAATCTTGATTATTAACAATAAGGGCTAATTAGTCATTTACATATTTTTATTGATAAGGGGCACTTGATTTTACTTCTAATGACCTTTTTTGACTTATTAGTTTGACGCCCCTCTACCGATTCATGACGCCCCTTTACCAAGCTTGTTCAACTAAACAATGAAAAAAAATCATGATCCCAGCCAAAAAACATATCAACATTGTCGTAGTCGGGTCGTCGGAGAGCCTCGACTTGACAACCCATTAATGAAAACCTACAACACAGCTCCTGTACAAGTAGATCACCCCTCGGCTTCTAGTGTTTTCGGTTTATGAACCATAAGGAATTATCTCGTCTAGCCAGTGTGGGACCTTATAGACGGATGTCACTCAAAAAGTTGTTTTTTTGACTTCTCAAAGCAGAAAAGTCAGAAGTTAGTTTGGGTACACAATTTCCGAATGATTTTTCACTACACCATTTTTAGGGATTCGCGACGGAATCTGGACGTTGCTGACTGGGGTTGCAACGCCCGATAGACGTTGCAAAACACGACGTTGCATTTTTTCGCAACGACATAAGCTCCGTTGCGACTCTCGGTTAGCAACGGGGATTCGCAACGGAAAGTACCGTTGCGACGCTATTTATTCGCAACCAGGGTCTACCGTTGCTAAGATGTTTCGAATTCCAGGAATGCCTCTACCCGGAACTAAAATGTTATTGGTTCTGGTTCTAATTTAGCAACAAATATAAGACGTTGCGAATATTTTGCAACCTAAAAAAAAAGGGTGAAGTCTTCATTGACCTAGTCAAAATTTCCCCCCCATATTTCTCCTTTGCAGTTACCCAGTTCCCCACACATTCAACATTTCCACAGTTATACATTCACTCATTCAACATACATTCATTCATTTATTTCAACATACAAAACCGATTCAAATTAGGAAAATGGATTATTCAATTGATTTTAACCAAAAAAAAATGAGTATTCGATACAAATGTGTTCTAAGTATCACAACAAACTAGTGTACACATTAGAAACATACATGGTTCCTAAGTTCAGTTCATGTAAAGTTACGAAATTCCTAAGTTCTTCTAACTTAAATCACTATAAGCTACATAAACTTACAAATCTTGCAGCTGCTAAGGGACCTAATAGTTGCTGCTTTGTTCTCCAACCTTTCTTATCTCATGAGCATCATTCAATTAACCTGCGAACAAATCATCACAAATTCTTCTAATCAGAAGCTAATACAAGGATGCAAGATATATAAACAAATGGATTAACTACAATACAACAACAACGTTACAGATGCAAGTGAAGTACAAACTGAATATGCTACTAAGCTAAAGCATGAGATGGAGATAAATAACTAAGTTATAACAACAACAAGAAAATAGAATACTAAATGCATATATACAATTACTTGAGATGAAATCAGTAAGACATGACCAAAGAAATAATTACAGGACGCTCCGAAGTTTGAAAAAAATGTTTGCTGCCAGAGGTGTATTCCTTCTCATTGACACGAACAACAAACACGTGAGCGTCCTTGTTGTGAGCAGAAATGATAACCTTACGTTACTCAAATCTTGGTTGATTGCAATAAAATCGGTGAAATCCTATAACAATCCAGCAGAAAACGGAAAAATGTCACACCCCATTGTCATAGTTTTTGGTTCAAGATGTATGAACTATTACTGCATTCTTAGTTTATTTCAAGTGATAATTACTGCTATAGAAGGTGAGCTCTCACCTGGTTAGATGATGATGATGTGTATGATACCACACATGACATTCCTGCACCTGTTGCTGCGTGTCAAAAAAAAAGACTTTAACCCTCGACATAAATGCACACTTATGGAAACAATATAACAAATACAATTATACAGCTTAATGAACTACTGTGAATTTCGTCTGTAGCTTTAAGTGAAGCGTCTTACAACTCAAGTAATAAACGATAGATGATCGCATAGTGTTACGTATGTTAAATATCACATGAGTCTTGTTTCTGAGATTGTAATATTATTTTCATGGCGTATGGCATCTCCACATTTCCTGAAACCATGTTGTAAAGATATTCGAGTTCAGAAAATTTATAATTTGTTTCTATTCAGCACCACATATAATCACACTGAGGATACATAAAACCTTTAGAAAGTAATTGGATCCTAAATCTGGAAGTTTCAGGTAGAGTAATGAATGCTTCATCGGAACTGTAATTAACGAATAAACAGCGAAAGTTTCACATACCATCAACTGGGAAAATACCCCTAGCAAGCTCCTTAGCATGCCCTACTTCAAGAAGAAACTCTTTCTCGATCTGGGAACAAACTGCTTCAGGCCCTTGAGTGCCAACAATGTTCAGAGATTTTTCGCCCCTGATTCGAGTTGTTTCTTGGCTAGGACTTCCATCAATAGCTGACGCAGCCAGAATATGGCATATATGCATTGCTTGCTTCCAAATTTCCAGATTAACCAGCTGGAGTGAGAAGGCCTCTAACTGGCTACCTGATTCAATCTTTTCAAATAACAAACAAAAAACATGAGTTTCCACAGCTTCAGGCAAAACTTTATTTAGATAATCATATGATAAGTTTATATTTGTCACTATGAGTACCATCCAGAATTCTATATGTTTTCTGGTTTCATTCTCAGCTGTCACAAACACAACATTGTATTGGACAGAGCAATCTTCGGATCAATAGAGATACACCACTATAAGCAATATATACACTGCGGTGTGAAACATATATTAGAGTTGCACGCCTCAGATTGACATCTCGTTCTCTAACTACGAAACCATATATTCGTAGTAGATACATGACCACTGTAATTCCTCTGGAAACCAGATATATTAAGTGTGACAAGACTAACAGAAATTTCTGGAGGAATGAATAAAGATAGTGGTGTACCTTCTGATTGACTAATTCCGTTATTTCAGATGCAGATTGTTGTAACGACCTAATCCTTGTCAGACAACGAGCATATGACTGATCCAAAGCATCTCCCACATCCATGGATCCTTGAGATGACCCGGAAGGTAAAGAGTTGTGGCTTTCCATGCTCCCAGATTCATAGGTGTTCTTTGTTCCGGTGCCGGTGATTGGCACTGGCACACTGTTTTTACATAGATAAACTGTAGAAGAACTATCATATTTGCAAGGAAAATGATGAACCCGGCTTGTATTTGATGATAAAGATGAGTCCTCCATAGAGTGCACAGGGACAAGTACATACTCCAGGTCAATGTTTTCTAGGGAATCCATTGATGGTATTTATCGATGATGTTGTAGTAGTAAGGTTCGTGAGACTTGTGAAAGCAAAGAATTTTAGATTTAATAAAACTAAGATAAGATAAAAATATATATACAAAAATTGTCACAAGATGAAGAGATGTGATGGGGCTCAGGATTCGGCCAAACTCACAACAAAAGGTTCAAAAATTAATTCTTCTAACAATATCGTGTCATGTCCCATGTATAAGGGCACCCTGGGTGTACTTAGTATTGTTAGCATGCGTCCGGCACATGTGCCATTCAATTACCCTAATAAGTAGAGTCTGTATTCCTCTTTCATTTCATCGAAGTGAATAAAATTATTGTTGTCTTCATGAGTTTATCTCTTACGCCTCTCTGAGGTAGAATTATCCCAATCTTACAGTGTAGATCCTGTAGATTGAACCCCTAATTTAGCTGTTTGTAGTGTAGATCACTACAAGTGGTATCAGATTAGGTCTTTCCTTGGCACCAGATTGATGAAATGGATTTACAGGAGGAATTGGAAACGGTAATGATGGATTTGATTGAGTTACGGTTGCAGTATATGCGGTTTGAACTGAACGGGAACTTAGCAAATATGGGAATTAAGCCTCTGATAATGGAGATGCTCATTTCAACCAAAGAGATGCAGCAAACAGTACTCAGGACACAAATTGCATTACAACCACCATCTAAATTACAATTAGATACAGAAGTTGGGGTTCTGGAAACAATCAAGAGTAAGGAAGAAGATTCTACAAATTCAAATCAAGTCAGCGACCTAAATTGTAGATCTGATTCTCAATCTTCCACTAATCTGGTTCTATGTGATGTTGAATCTCAAGGGATCGAATCAATTTCCATGGGTGTTGAAGAGGAATCTCTGGATTTCGAGTTGATTATTCCTTCATTTTTATTTGAGGAGCAAATGGATGATAAGTTGGATGTAACTTGCAATGATTTCAGTTCAATGGTAGAATTGGGTGATAATTGTAAAGCTAATTCTGGAATCCAGTGGTCTAATATTGATGATGCTAACCCTAGCTGTTCTATTCACAACTGTGAGAAGCTTCACCAACACCCTGCGTATCACAAATTCGAACTCGTTCATCCTTCTGGTGTTGTCCGTAAGGAGAAATTGATGTTTCTGGACTACCAGGAAAGTAAGCCATTCAAATCTGGCATTAAGACTATTAATGATGAGATGATTACTGATAAGAATTTCAATGATAATTGGAAGAATATTACTGATAACCTAAATTCATTCTTCACCAGTAAACTTAAATTTTTTTCCCCAACAAATGTTCATATCCATTTCAATGTCACAACTAGTTTCATACCAATTTTTCCTTACATTTCCAATGATGATAAAGTTTTATTAATTCAACCTATATATCAAAATTCTTGTAATGCGTTAGCTAGTTCCAAATTTACTCATATCTTGTTTGATCGGGGGAAAATACTTGAGCCAATACCTCGGAATTCTACTTGGAAAAGTCTAGATGGTGATTCTTCAAGTTCATGTCGGAATCAGATGCACACGGGAACGATTAAACTTCAGTTGATTCATATGTGTGCAAGTAGTGTAAAATGTTCCTATGGTAGCCTGAGTTTTGCTCAAGTGATATGTAACCGTGGGAAGGAGTTTGAAGCTTTTGAAAGGTATCTGTATGGTGTTAGAAGCAGTTCTAAGTTCAGTTTTGATATGCTTACTTCTTGTTGGGTTAATATTAATGGGCTGATTTTAATGAATAAACTCAATACAGTCATTGTTTATATGCTAATTCCACACCTGGGGTATGATTTAGAACTTTTGCTAGTGAATTCAAATGCCCTTTTAATTTTTAAAGATGATGGTAGTAATTCTAGTACCTACAGGCAAGTGTTTGTTAAAATGCCTGGAATGGATGCTAGGTGTTGTGAGCACAATTATTTTTTCAGCCACACACTGCCTACTGGGTTATTTTCTTTCCATTATTTCACGTCTGTGGATAAAGTATTTGATCGTGGAAAAGAATTTCAGCTCATTCAAGGGTTAGCATCTTCTATTGGTGCTTCTGGACACTATTTTGATCCAACAACTTCTTGTGTGATTATTCTTCTTGGATCTGTCTTTCCGAAAATATACAATGGGGATTTGGTTTGCGAGCTGTTTTCAAGACATGGGTATTCATCTGCATGTCAGTTTCTGCTTTTTTTGGGTGTTAGAGTTTTCAAGGTTGCTGAAATTGGTGATGAATGGAACTTGGGTGTTGAATTCTCAGAGAAGAATAGATATTTATTTCCCTTATTGGCTGAGTATACACGAGTTGGTGAGCAGACTATAACGAGAATTCTCTGGAGCAGGTTTGTGAGCATGGTTACTGTTTCTATGTTTCATGCTCTAACCATTTGGATGTCAGCTACAAGTGTAGTTTGTTCGGGTCTTTCGGTACTAGCTTGTTTGTCTCAACAACTTGACAGATCTCATAGGCCAGCAACTATGCTGCCTTCTCAGATGATGCCATTCTGGAAGGTAGCTCCTGAATATTCTTGTTATATTCCACCCTGGAGTTTAAATAGAAAGGAAGAAGACGATATATTGTTGTCTAATTCTGCGAAGTGTCTTCATGTGGAATTACTCATGGTTATAGTTAATAGACAAGCTGGTGCTGTGCTCCAGATTTTACATTTCCCTTGGATTTATTTGCACACTTTTTACTGGGATCTACAACTTACCTCATCTTGCAATCAATTTCCGGAGGTCTTACTCTTTCTGATTCAAATTCTGAATGTCTTCTTGGGAATTGAGTTCTTACGGTGGAAATTCAAGTTGTTTTTGACTGGATGGTGGATTAATATGTTCTGTGAAGCTAGGATTCTTCATCCTATTGCTGCAGCTTGTGTCGCTAGGCTCATTTGTGTATTAGTTGAAAAGATTGAGGAGTTTGAAATTCTGGTCATTGATACATTAATTGGGTGTGTAACGTGGAGATGGAATTGTGGTAATGGTGCTACTCCCTTGCAGTTCCAGCTGGGTTTACATGGTCCTTCACCAGACTCTTATAAGACTTTTCAAGCTAGTGATAGACAACCAGTTTCCACAGCTGATCGAAGTCGGCATCATTTTTGGCCACTCAGTTTTTTTCAGCGTCCTCAATTACTTACATCTGCAGTATTTTGGAAAATTATGCTACCAGTGCGAGTTAAGTGTAAAGTTGGGAACTCAAGTTGGAGTTATATGCACTTATCTTTTTGTGTTTGGAGTTTCCCTTCAGGATGTAACCAAGTGAAGGCTCCTAAGTACTCATCCTGGACGCACCAGGTCTCGACAGAATCCCCTATTCAGATGATAGAACTCCCATTCTTGCTCACGGTGTTTTTACATGAGTTTACTGTACAAAAAATAGTTGGGTTTCAAGTCTTGCTCGTGGGGATTAAGATTCTACACAAGTTGGTAAGGGTAGAGTACTTGAGATGGAAGTTCAGATTCCATTACCAACCAACAAGTGGCTGTCTCAAGCAAAACACTAAAAGGCAAGATCTGGGTGTACCAATTCAGAACTGCAATGCCCCAAGAGACAAAGGAGACGGTTATGAAGTAATACAATCTGACATTGAGGCAAGCTCCAAGGTGGCCGGTGTTCACATTTTTGACGGTACAAAAATTGGTGGATCAAGATTGGAGGACAACGACGGATGCGAAACCAGTGCTGCACAGAGAGGATTTAACTGCGGCGCCACTCCATCATTCCTCGTTGATACCAGTGCAAAGCGACTAGCCTAGTTGTAAGTGGCACTTCAAACAGTATTTACCAAGCTCAGTTCGATGGTGTATGGGCGCATACTCATAATCCGTTTCTGAACAACGATAGGAGACAGTTGGTTACGAGGCCTGGCTTTGGGGTGCGTAATAAGGGCCCAACTAGAATAGTCCTGGGTATTGTGCCTACTGGGCTGCTATCATGTATTAGAAGGAGCTACAACTACCTTGATGTCCAACAGATAGAATGTATCTCGGCCGACAGAATAAAATCCTTTCAGCCATGACTGTCTGTCTCTCGAGCTAGTTTACTTGATCCTCATCCTTGAGGACAAGGATGCTTTGGAGAGGTGAGTATTTGTCATGTCCCATGTATAAGGGCACCCTGGGTGTACTTAGTATTGTTAGCATGCGTCCGGCACATGTGCCATTCAATTACCCTAATAAGTAGAGTCTGTATTCCTCTTTCAGTTCATCGAAGTGAATAGAATTATTGTTGTTTTCATGAGTTTATCTCTTCCACCTATCTGAGGTAGAATTATCCCAATCTTACAGTGTAGATCCTGTACATTGAACCCCTAATTTAGCTGTTTGTAGTGTAGATCACTACATATCGCTCAACAAATAAAAACATGGACTCTTGTTTTGCCAAAGTAGATCTTAAAAACATTAATTGTATCCCCTAAGCATAGATTATCTAAACAAAGCATAACCTATCTAATTGAATCACAACTAATTTTATCGACTCATAAATCAATTTAAAATAGTGCAAAAGTCATAAAAAGAATTAAATAATTTTACCCATGTTGAATTTCGGCTTCCTCCGTCGACCCAGTGTAGGGTTCTAGCTCCACATGGTAAAAACATACTCAAAAGAATTTTTCATTGCTCAAAAAGTGGTTTTATTGAAGAGAATATAATCAACATAGATTTGTAATGCTTTATGGCCGTTACAAAACCCAGTGTTACAATGGAGTTGTTACAAAGCAGCTGTTAAGAGAAAACTATAGCTCAGAACTGTCGCAGACAAACATTTATCTTTTACGCATGAACGACAATTTTTTTACGACTGTCTTTGGGAGTCTGTTCTTCACGTTCTTCCTTATTTTTCTGCTGCTGCTGCTGATTTCTCTTCAGCAATACTCTCTATTCTGTAGCCTCCCCAATCACTCCATACCTTCTAGGACACCCATGGAACCTATTTATACCCAAAAGCGACAAGAAATCACGCTCATTAACTCTCCATGATCCTCCATTACTGGGTGTTAAAAGAAAATATTTTACGAATATTTTCTTCCCTGAAATGATTCTCCACGCGTAAACATCTTCTGATACTACCTTATTTAGCTTCTACACGCATCTTCAATGACTAAGTGTCATCCAAACACGAGCAGCACACATCAAACTTGCTGAAAATCCGTGAATATCATTTTCAAACCCGTGTTGCCCTGATTTCTTCCACGTGATTATCCAACCAAATTCAGTCGAAACAATCACCTATAAAAGCTCTGTTATGATATATTACATCTTTCCAAAAGGTTTCAGCGATTGAATCGCACAAAATCACGTCCAAATGCAATCGAGAAAATCTGCCAGTGAAGAGCAAATATTTTCCCGCCAAAATATATATTTTTTGAATTTGTGAAGAAGGTCACCCCTTATCCAGTGGTCGCCCCTTATCCGTTGCTGGAGTCCGAATAAGACATTCCCATGGGGTGCCTTTAGTAATTTTCTGGGGTGCCTTTAGTACTTTATCCTGGGGGTGTAAAACACCACTTTTCGAGCCAATTTCACCGCAAGAGCTTATTTCTCTATAAATACCTACAAAGACATAAAATAACAAAATAAATACAAAAATCGAGTACTAACAATACATACAATTGAAACATATTAAACACATAAATGTGTCTATCAACACCCCCAAACTTATTATTTGCTAGTCCTCGAGCAAAACTAATCTAGAAAATAAAATGACTACACTTAGCACATGCAGAAAGCCGTTAAACCACTAGGTGTCCCCAGTGGCGGAGTGTTGTCTCCGGAGGGTTTACCAGAGGTGTACCCACAAAAACTTTTACTCCAGAACCTAGCTATCTACGCAGAACCTTGGAAGGCACTAAAGAATCTCCTTGGTTGGCATACTTATTGAGTACAAGAGGAAGTACCCTGATGCGAAATTCCAATTGCTGTACACGAGAGCATACTAAAATTCATATAAAGTGACAAAGCTCTACTCAGATAGTGTCTAGACATCATAAACCGGAGTCGACCAATCACATGAATAGATTAATAAGAGAAAAACGTGGATGATATTGGCTAGGGTGAACCTATCCTAATGGACTGAGATACTGGTATGCACTAATATCAACACACTGGCATATACAAGGGGACCAGTGGTCGATAATCCTAACTCTAGGTCAACTCAGCTGGCATATACAAGGGTACCAGTGGTCGACTTTATTGTATTTATTCCAGTTGGTCTAATGGTCTGGTCTCAATTTTTTTGGTATCTTAGTCACTCTATTTCACCCTAACAATGGTAAAAATAAAAATAAAAGAAGTGATCAGGATTCTTTTGATGTTTCCATCACGAGGATATGGCGAAACTACCATGTTTTATTTTCTAACACCTGAGCTCTGTGCTTTTATGAATAGACTCTTCTAGATGTTTCCATCTAATCAGATTGGTTCCTCAACTCCTACAACCAAAATGCTTCCATCCACTTAGATTGGTTAGTGCCATCCTTAATAAACATAAATTTCTAGGCTCTGGAGTTTATTTATTGCAACTAAAAAGTTTCCCTCATACCCCCAAACTTAAATCTAACATTGTCCTCAATGTTCTAAAGATGAAATTAAAAACATGAACAAGGAGAAACTGTTACCATTTGAAGCAAAAGAGTTAAGTAAAGATATTACCGTGTTGCATGAGATTGGGTTACCTCCCAAGAAGTTCTAAGTTTAAAGTCTTCAGCCAGACTTAGGAAATATTAGTCAACTCGAACCATAAAGTAACAGTCGAAATAACTGCGGGTCTTCAAAACTAAATAGAGATGACCAAAGGAAACTGCAATGAACCAAGAAAATGAACAAGACTAGCAAGCCCTTACTTAGTTTCCTGATTAAGAAATTTATATTTAATTGTGGTTCAGGTTCAGGTTCTATGAAAGGGTCTAAATAGAAAATTTTCATTTGATGCGTTTCTTCATAAGTGGGATCCGAATCATTAGGTCCTAGAGTCTGGAAAAACTCAAATATGATCTTAGAAGCGCACACTAATAACCTAAATAACTGAGGATCCTATAAGTCAATAAGATTTGACTTACACATCTGACCACAATGGTGGTCATTCTTAAGCAAATGTGTCAACCCTAATTTTCTAAAGTAATTAGGTTTAGTCTCAAAACTTAATAACCGACACATCTGAGAATCATAAGTTCCCACAATTGGAAGGAAGGTTTTTGGTGGGAAAAAAATGTCAATCGTGGTATCATAGCCAGGGTTAACCACATCGACCAGAGGATGAGTTTCTAACAACTGAACTTCTTTATGGACATAACTAGGTTCAGGAAAAAGTGTATGAAGATAATCTTTTAAAATGGTTGAGGCACATATGTCAAGTCCCAAGTTAGGGACCTTTCTAAGAGTTAAGTCACATGGAGAATGTTAATCACCCCCAAACTTAGAGTTTTTAGTGTCTCTAGAAAGACTAGTCACAACTTCCCTAATTTCAAGGCTATCTGATTCCTTAAAATGGTCAATTGATTCTTCTAAGTCAAGTACATCCTCACTTATCTCTACGAGTTCATTTTCTTTTTCTAAGTCTATTGCTTCTAAATCGCTAGACTCAAAATATACTCGTTCCTCTAAACCATCATTGGCTTCGCAATCATAAGGAAATACTACATCGTCTAAAACGGGGGTATCTCTAGTCAAATCCTCATCCTCTTGAATAGGTGAATAATTATTAAAATTATTTGGATTTGAACCAGAAATATTACTATCAGTATTAAGCTCATTTGGAGTAACAAATTCCTGATCACTATGCCTACTCATTTCCAATTCTTCATCAACACTTTCCTCATCATAATCATCATTATAAAAATATGAAAATGGTTGACCCTCATCTAAAGTAGTGTTACCAATTCTAACATCGTTATGTGAATAACTATCTTCATTTTTAAGGGTACTATTGGAAACACTATATCGAGCATTCTGCGCTTCTAGCAAACGTTTCTCAATTGACTCACAAGACTTCCTGATGGTATCATATATAGAAAGTTCACTATTGGTCTCGATTATTTCGTCCGTAACTAAGTCATTTGTCTCAGTTGACTCATATGTCGACTCAAGTAACTTACGACGTGTTGACTCAATCATCCTACGTGTTTCATCTAGAGAAGAGGAATTATAGGAATTTTGCTCGTATGACCGGTCGGTATGTGAATAGTAATTGGGCTCACCATGGTATGGGACATAACCTTCAAAAGATTGGCGTACCTAACCACTATTCACACTATGGTCATAAAAAGAGTGATGTCCATATTGTTCAGTTGGATATTCATATTCATTGTGATGGCTATTATAATACCAGTTTGACATCCTAACTGCAAAGGAATTCTACACAAACAAGGCTGACTCGACCACAACAAACCTACTGATTTCTAGCAAACAAAAAGCATGAAGGATCCACTTAGATTGTTTCTAGACCAGCTTCTAATCCTTCGAAAGGGAATTCGTTACAATCTGATAAAAACCCTCTGGAACCAATCCGAGTTTAAGTTAGTTGAATCGAGGCGAGGGAAGCTACGTGGAGCTTTGATACCCAAGGCCTCACCGCATTACAAGGCGGCGCAGTCAAGCATTCAACTTACAGAAACCATCATGAACTTCAAAGCATGCTCAAAAGAGGAACCAATATTTTTCGAACGACTTTCCTATTAAGCTCGTTACCCTATCGGTCTCGTTCTATTACAAATTTTAAGCTTAGGTTCGAGTTTGGTATCGTTTTCCTAAGGCAGGCAAGAAGAGAACGGTGATGAAATCCGAACCCTTATCTTGTATGTCCAGTCCTTGCCCTTTACTAGGAAATTAAAGCATCCTTTTCAAAACCTCAACATATATGCATACAAAATCATCCAGTAAACCCGCTGACAGGGGATTCGCGGGTGTTTAGAATTCTTACCTCCCGTTCCAGATGGGGGATGAACCGTTGAAGTCGACTCGATCCACGACTCCTATGTCATGTACGAACCCAAGGGGCCGAGGTGATATCGTAATCACCGTCCTTCCCTGTGCATTTTATATTTAAAACTACCCTTCCGTAGGGTTTAAAAAATAATGTCCAAGTCCAAAGTCCAAAAAAATTAAATAAAGTAAAGTGCTAAAAAAAAAAGAAAATTACAAGAATAAAGAAAATCCTAATACAATCTAAAAAAGTAAACTCTTTTTTTTTTCTCTTTTTTATATAAAAAAAAATCTTCTTCTTTCGCTTCGCCTTTTACTTTGTCTTTAACTCCAAACTTTAAGTATTCACCAAAAGCTTTGGCAAATTTTTCTTTCGCTCCAAATTCCAAAATCTGTAGCAAAAAGACAAAAACAAAAACGTAAAGAAGAACAAATAAAGTAAAAACAAATAAAAACCTTTAAAAAAAAAAGAATAAAAATCTAAAAACTCTAGCCTAAAGACAAGCTCCGTGTCGACGTCGCCAAAAATTGATGGTATTTATCAATGATGTTGTAGTAGTAAGGTTCGTGAGACTTGTGAAAGCAAAGAATTTTAGATTTAATAAAACTAAGATAAGATAAAAATATATATACAAAAATTGTCACAAGATGAAGAGATGTCTTTGGGGCTCGAGATTGGCCAAACTCACAACAAAAGGTTCAAAAATTAATTCTTCTAACAATATCGCTCAACAAATAAAAACATGGACTCTTGTTTTGCCAAAGTAGATCTTCAAAACATTAATTGTATCCCCTATGCATAGATTATCTAAACAAAGCATAACCTATCTAATTGAATCACAACTAATTTTATCGAATCATAAATCAATTTAAAATAGTGCAAAAGTCATAAAAAGAATTAAATAATTTTACCCATGTTGAATTTCGGCTTCCTCCGTCGACCCGGTGTAGGGTTCTAGCTCCACATGGTAAAAACACACTCAAAAGAATTTTTCATTGCTCAAAAAGTGGTTTTATTGAAGAGAATATAATCAACAGAGATTTGTAATGCTTTATGGCCGTTACAAAACCCAGTGTTACAATGGAGTTGTTACAAAGCAGCTGTTACGAGAAAACTATAGCTCATAACTGTCGCAGACAAACAATTATCTTTTACGCATGAACGACAGTTTTTTTACGACTGTCTTTGGGAGTCTGTTCTTCACGTTCTTCCTTATTTTTCTGCTGCTGCTGCTGATTTCTCTTCAGCAATACTCTCTATTCTGTAGCCTCCCCAATAACTCCATACCTTATAGGACACCCATGGAAACTATTTATACCCAAAAGCGACAAGAAATCACGCTCATTAACTCTCCATGATCCTCCATTACTCGGTGTTAAAAGAAAATATTTTATGAATATTTTCTTCCCTGAAATGATTCTCCACGCGTAAACAGCTTCTGATACTCCCTTATTTAGCTTCTACACGTATCTTCAATGACTAAGTGTCATCCAAACACGAGCAGCACACATCAAACTTGCTGAAAATCCGTGAATATCATTTTCAAACCTGTGTTGCCCTGATTTCTTCCACGTGATTATCCAGCCAAATTCAGTCGAAACAATCACCCATACCAGATCTGTTATGATATATTACATCTTTCCAAAAGGTTTCAGCGATTGAATCGCACAAAATCACGTCCAATTGCAATCGAGAAAATCTGCCAGTGAAGAGCAAATATTTTCCCGCCAAATGTTTTTTTTTTTTTTTTTGAATTTGTGCAGAAGGTCACCCCTTATCCAGTGGTCGCCCCTTATCCGTTGCTGGAGTCCGAATAAGACATTCCCATGAGGTGCCTTTAGTAATTTTCTGGGGTGCCTTTAGTACTTTATCCTGGGGTGTAAAACACCACTTTTCGAGCCAATTTCGCCGCAAGAGCTTATTTCTCTACAAATACCTACAAAGACATAAAATAACAAAATAAATACAAAAATCGAGTACTAACAATACATACAATTGAGACATATTAAACACATAAATGTGTCTATCATCCATAACTGTAAATTCCAAGAAAACTAGATATTAGACAAATACTGAGTTTCTAGGTCTATTTAATTACAAGAAAAAGATAATGAGATAAAGTCTAAAATAGTAAAATTTGGATACCTCTGGAAGAAGCTTCGGATGGTATTTGGTCCACGGTTGTAGTGGGTTCTCTGATGTTTCCGTACGAAGCCATGTGATGATAAATATTTGAAACAATATTTTCATGATTGTGTCTAGCATCACCAAATCTGTAGGTATTACCTACAATGATGTTAGGTGTCTGCAACAAAATTCCCAAAATCAAGGAAAAACATGAAGATAGATAAAGCAAACCTCATTGATCCTATCGATGAAGGATGGGATGGACTGGCATCAAGACCACTAGTATCATCATCTAAAATGAAAGGCAGACAATCGTCTTGGGAACTTGCTTCTGGATTCCTTCCAAGTCTGCATTCAGTTGCCGCTTTAACAACTTTGGTCCTTGGTGCAGAGTCTGCAGACCTACTTTTCATCAAAGAAGATCTCATAATTTGTAACTGAAATCTGGATGGATACCTTTAGAAAAATTATAGTCCCATTCACTAGAACAGGAAAGTAACATTCTTATTACCTTGAGGATTCTTTAGATTTGTGGGTAGAAAGAAACATGTGTCCAAAGAACTCTTCGAATGTTAATCGCTCCACTGGATGCATGTAAACACAAGAATCAGGGAGTAGATCGGGGATAACAAGCAAATGGGGAAAGTACAGATATGACAACAAGAATCATACTTGGATCACGACGTAATAACTTTCGGCACAAATCTGTGCAGTCAGAGCTTAATTCCTTAATATCAGAAGGGAACTGCAATTCTTTTGATTTCATGATGTTTTGCAGCAACTACACAGGAAACGACAAGAAGGATCTATCACGAGTTGGAAAAAGAACAGCATAATGGCAACTAAGTTAAGACACAAGTATCGAGACAACTCTCAAACCTGGATTTGGTTATTTCCAGTAAACGGGGGTTTCCCTATCACAAGTTGATAAAGGATCACACCTACACTCCAGAGATCTGCCTGCATATATACAGATTAAGATAAATTTGCTAAGAAACGGAGATAGACAAATAATACAAGTCTTAATCAAAGATAGATAATTTGATTTTCATTCATATATCCATCACCACCAAACTCATTAGATGCAACTCATTGACAAATTATCCATTTTACTCAGCCCTGTGATTTCCATAACTCAACCATAATAACTCTAATTCTAGCATACTGAACTTCAATTCAACATACATACATCCCAATTATCAATTCAATTATCAAACACAAATATTCATACAATAAAACTGAACTGAGCCAAATCATATCAGGAAATAATTACCTCGAATGTGTTACTCAAGCAATTGGAGATCAATTCCTTCTTTACTTAACTCCATTCATCCAATCATATCAAGACTAACAACATCCCAATAATCTTCATATCAACAAACCCGTCTACTAATTCTGACTACTTCCTCTTAATCCTTTCCTAAACCGAGTTTCAAATCAAACTACGGAAAATCCTAATTCTTTGATTTATCAGATCATCACCTTAACTGTTAAATTAACACAAAACCCATCTTCAATCATCCCTCTTAGACAACAACTCCATCTTCTCTGAATTTAATTTCATAAAACCCTAAATTGAATTTCAATTTTATTTGCAGAAACCCTAACCCTTCGATTCTTCACTGAATCCACTTCATAACTTTGATTAAACACCAACCCATCAATTTTCATTTATCATCACTCAAAATAAACATCACTAAACATCTCAATCGTACCAGGAACCCTAATATCTGATTCAAAGTAACAACACTATCATCTTCTTCTTGTATTTAATCAACCACAACATAATCACTTACTCCTTCGAGCCATAAAACTACACACTTCTTAATGATGTTGTTGATGTTGTTGATGGTGCTGCTGATGATATTGTTGATTCTCCAAAGAGGTACTTAGATGAAAGGGAGATGGAGGAAGAAATGAGAGCTTCAACTCTTCAGAGAGGAGATGAGAGAGAGATAAGGTATGTGGCGGAGAAAAAACAACACGGGAAAACTCGATAAGGAAGGGATATAATGTAGATATGGTTGAAGGGTGGAAACAAAAAAAAGAATAATTGACAAAAATTTGACTTGGGCGTATTTATAAGTCCTAGTGTTCCCGACCACGCACGTGGTTCACACGCTTGAACACAGAACAGTTGCGATTCGCAACCTTGCTTGTGAGGTTGCAAAATTAGGAACGGAAATCCTCCGTTGCGAAAAAAAAATCAGTTGCAATTAGCAACCAAAAAATTCGCAACCCCGCTAGTGCCGTTGCAAACCTGGGTTGCGAATCCCTTAAAATGGTGTAGTGTTTAGAAGTCAAAAAGTCAACTTTTTATAAAGCAAAAACTTTACAACCCATTAAGAAAAAACTTTTTATTTGCTAGCATGTTTGGATGCAGAAGTAGAAGTCAGAATTGCTTCTTCAGAAGCAGAAGTCAGAAGTCCAGATTTTTTGCTTCACAAAAAGTCGACTTTTCTGCTTTTGGAAGTCATTCTGAAATTCTCCACCTAAACTGACTTCTTGCTTTTTGATTTCTAAAAGTCAAAAAGTTATTTCTGGATGTGTATCCAAACGCGCTATTAGGCTTCTGGATGTGTATCAAAAAGTTACTTCTGGATGTGTATACAAACATTTTGCTTATGATTTTTGTAGGGCTGTCAACGGTAGCTATCGGAACGGATAATGGCTATACCGCATCCGTTACCGTTAAGAGTAAAGGATATCCGCTATCCTATAAAATCCTTTTGGATATTGAAATTTTCATTCGTTATCCGTTCGTTAAGAGTAACGGATATCCGTTAATTATCCGTTTCCGATAATAAATAAAAAATAACTAATAAACAACTAAAATCTCTTATCTCTACCACTCTACTCTTTCTCTTTTAATAAAACCTAAACTAAAATATGGTATATATAAATTACATATATACCCTCACTATCGGTGACGGATAATTATCCGTCGGATACTAACTAAACCGTATCCTTTACCGTTAAGAGTAATTATCCGTTAAGATTATCCGTTACCGTTATCGATATCCGTTAAGTCGGATAATATCCTAACGATTCGAACGAACACGAACGGATAGCGGATATTCGGATATCCATTGACAGCCCTAGATTTTTGCCTTGTGATTTTGGTTTCTAAACAGCCTATTAGGCTTAAAATGCGAATAAGTCCAAAACTAAAAGCCTTCGATATGCCAGGGTCTCCAGTCCTAATCAGCCCGGAACAAAAAAATCCAGAAGAACCCAAATTAGGTCTCAAGGACACTAATCACAGAATCATGATCGAAGTCTAATGAGGTTATGGTTTGAAATTGCATAATTAGAAAATTACAATGTCAAACACAATTTTACAGAAGTTCCTCTTCAGATTTTCCCTCAATTTTACTGATTTCTCTTTCTAAACACAATTTCAAGATGGTTCTAATCTCAGTCTTCACCTATCGATTTCACCTCTTCAAAGATATTCCATCAATCCCAGGATGGGGAATCTTAAGTGGCTAGACCTAGACAAGTAATGGAGTTACTGCTGGTACTGCAATATCAATAGAAAGAATGGAAGTACTCGACTTCTCCTCATTGGATTTTCGCTTATTCAAGTAAGTTGATTGATTATCTTTAAGTATAACAGTTGATTTATGCTTTTGAATACAGAAAACTAGAATACTATTCACCAATAAAACAAATGCTGATTTACAAGCTTATTACACTTCATAGATTTGATACTCATACTCGTAAATTACATATTTCCTGATAAATTTTATAGAATTGAGATTATAAATAGGAATATTCAGCTAGTTGTAGGTGTAATTCTGCCTGATCATTTGGTTTATTGGTCTGTATTTTTGCTAGCAAGTATTTTGCTTACAATATTGTCTATAGTAACATAAGAGGAACCACCAGGTGAGGTGGCCTCCTCCGCTTTCTTCTTCCACTCCATGGCTTTTTTCTTCATCTTCTTACCTTTCTCTCCTTCCATTAACTCTCTCACTAACCTCTCAACTTCGGATCTCTCAACATTGCTATTGATCTCCATACTGACTTCCCAGTGCTTACATAAGTACCTGCAGTTTGTTTGTTGGTCTGCGAAAAACGGCCAAGAGATCATCGGAACCCCACAACTCAAGCTTTCGAGAGTTGAATTCCAACCACAATGTGTCAAGAATCCAGCTATTGATGCATGATTTAGGATATCTTCTTGCGGGCACCAACTTGCTAGCAGTCCTCTTTCTTTGATTTCTTCTGCAAATTCAGGCGGCAAGGTAGCCGACTCTCCAACTACAAGATCAGGTCTTATGACCCATAAGAAATTATGTTCACTGTTTGCTAGTCCCCATGCGAATTCGATGAGTTGTTGAGGTGTCATAACAGTGATGCTGCCAAAATTCACGTACACAACTGATTGAGGTTCTTTGGAATCAAGCCATTTCATACACTTTTTATCTTCTGCCCACAGATTTGATCCAAGAGATTGCGACTCACTTAAAGGTGCAAATTAGTATCCCTATTAGCATCCACGATAAATTGGGCGTTATAGAAAATGAGCCTGTTGTTATCCAAAATCGGTGAGAGGCTAAAAATGGGATTATAGGGTTTCTAAAAGTGATTTACGAGAGGTTGAGTATGAGTTCTCTCCTAAACCAAGAGAAATGGTTATACAAGGCTGCTTATGTCATAGGAGAGATTGGGGATGGTCTTAGAGAGGAAAGCAGAAAGAAAAAGATGATAAGATTATAGAATAATTACTCTGAGAGGTTATGAGATGGTTGTGTTTTAGCTTAGTGAGTATATGTCCTATTTATAGCTGGATTTTCTAATCTCATGAAAATGAGGATTACTTGATGTGCGGAGCACTTTTCCCATCTTTTCTAGAATAGCTAGGGATAAACTAGGCTAAGTTTATCCTCTTATTCCACCAACTTTACTCTCTTTTGCGGTGAGAAATAAGCCGGGTATTTCTCACACGTGTCCTAATTAGACAGATTAAAATCCTAATCGATATCCTACCATTTTGTGTGTGATTGAGCAAGCATGTGTTGAGACGGAGAGACATTCTCCATAATCGATATTGTTTGCCAAGATAAAGAAATACTATCTGATTTGTGAAAATGACTAGGATGAGTGATAATTGCAGTTATTGTTGATATCTTAGCTAGCTTCATCATGGAGCTTATGTGGCTTTGAACTGGGTATGGTATGCAAACAACATGAATCTTCGCCATGCTGTTTAATCTTTGTCTCTCAGTCTCACTCTCTTTCTCTGTGTAGTGTTGGGGAGATTACTGCTAGCTTTCGCATTTTTATAGAAATTCAATAGGCTGTCGTGTATGTCAGGTATACCACAATAGTGTTGTGGATATCTTTCAACCATGTAAACAATCTCTCGTAGAACATTACGATGAAAACTTCTAATGAGGGTCTGAAATATAGTATAATTAAACATGTATTGACAGATAAACGATCTTGCACCTCATCAATATGGGCAGGTCTTTATTGTTGAGTAGTTGGGATGGGCACAATATGGCACAACATAGTACGACAGTCACTATCCAGTATCCATATTAATAAAGAATCTCATTTGAATTATTTGCCTCCACTGTTGTTCTGCAATCTAAGAATTCACCTGACTAAATCTGTTTAATTTTAAAACCCATTGTGGATAAAAAAATTAAGAATTATAATCTGTAAATTGCAAATGATAGTAGTACTCTTTCTTTTCTCGTAATGCTCTCGATTTTGACTGATATTTTTTTTTGTTTGTTGTCGTTGGATTGAAACTTCAATTACAGAGAAGTAGAATAAACTGCCAACGTAATGAAGAAATGGTCCATGAATTCGACTGCTGGTTTGTCTTATACAAGTAAGATGTCTTGCTTTGGATAAAAGTATTTGTTCTCTTTGTCAGTGTGTTGATTTTCAGAAGGTACTTCAGCTTAAAAGTATGATTTATGATTGTTTGTCAGGCTGGTCTTGTCACGACTCTTTGTACCAGGACTATTGTATTCGGTGCGACAAATGCAAAAGGGCAGTATGATCCCACTAAAAGTATCCTTCCATTCAGATATTCTTACTATTGTGATTAATTTAGGAGGGAGGGATGTTTTCATTTAATTTTTTTAGGGGGTTTAAGGACAAGGAGCTTTATTCTTCTCATATCCCCCCTCGTTCGTTTTAGCTACATTAATGCTAAATTTGCTGGGGTACATAGTTAACCTAGCAATTAGCTTGACTCTGTTCGGGTTAGCAATGTAGGAATGAACAGGGTGAGGTTTTTCCAGGTTTGGATTAATGATTTATCAGATTGAGGTTCAACTTCTGATTTATTTTTTCATTTTCCTCAACCAATTCTGTAGCTTTATCTGTGAATACTACACTCTCTGGACCCTTGCTCAGCAGATTTGATATAGTCCTCGTCCTCTTGGACACCAAAAACCCAGAATGGGATGCAATTGTTTCATCTCACATTTTAGCTGAGGTAAATTTGCTACTGTATATAACTTCTGTTCTGTTAATTTGGCATGTGATTTTGTTAATTATCTGTCTGTTTCTTAGACCCCAGTTGTTAAGATTTAGGTCCTAGTTTGTGATTTAGTTGTCGCAGAAGATGTCAATAAAACTACTTAAATGATATATCTAACTGCACATGTACATATAGGAACCTGTATTGGTCATTTTCGGTCATGTTCAGTGTTTACCGGTATTGATAGCGCTCGGCGTCTATAGAATTTTCAATTTTGGTTGTTCGCCAATTAGTGCATAGAAAATTGAGTGTATCAGAATAAATAATTTATGGATACCTTTGTCTACTTTAAAAATGGAGTCAATTTATTGCATCATTTCCATCTCGAGCAGCATTAGAGAATAGTTACTTTTAAGATATATATGCTGAAAACTAGGAATACTCAATAAGGTAGTTGTATGTAATTCTCCCCGAGCCCCGACAATCATTTGGTTTACTGGTCTCTAATTTTGCTACCAAGTATTTCACTTATAATCTTGTCTATAGTAACATAAGAGGAACCACCGGGTGAAGCGGCGTCCTCCGCTTTCTTCTTCCAGTCCAAGACTATTTTCTTCATCTTCTTACCTTTCTCTCCTTCCATTAACTCTCTCACCAACCTCTCAACTTCATCTCTCTGAACATTGCTATCGATCTCCATACCGACTTCCCAGTGGTTACATGAGTACCTGCAGTTTGTTTGCTGGTCTCCAAAAAAAGGCCAACAGATCAATGGAACCCCACAACTCAAGCCTTCGAGAGTTGAGTTCCAACCACAGTGTGTCAAAAATCCAGCTATTGATTCGTGATGCAGGACATCTTCTTGTGGGCACCAACTTGCTAGTAGTCCTCTTTCTTTAGTTTGTTCTGTAAACTCAGCTGGCAATGAAGCCAACTCACCAACTACTAGATCAGGTCTTACGATCCATAAGAAATTGTGCTTACTGTTGGCTAGTCCCCATGCGAATTCAACAAATTGTTGAGTTGTCATAACAGTGAGGCTGCCGAAATTCACATACACAACTGAGTTAGGTTCTTTGGAATCAAGCCATTTCAGACACTTTGTTTCTTCTTTCCACAGATTTGATCCAAGAGATTGCGAGTCACATAAAGGAAACTGATTGAGGAGTAAATGAAGAGGACCAACGGTGTAAACAGGCGGCAGTGGCAACTGAGACTTGACTGCATCCAAAACCTCCATCTCCAGGGCATCAAAGGTATTGAAAATCAAGGCTGTAGCCTTGGAATTTCTTCCAGTTTCTCGCATTAAAATGTTGAGCATGGTATCATTTGGATCGGTAGTCCGAACATAGCTTGGCAGATCTCTAAATCTAACATCTCTTATACCAGGCATGCAGTCAACTAGTGTGTCTAGATATCCATTTGTTAAGTAACTCTCATCTGCAGTGGAGATAATACTTCAAAAAGTTCAAATACTACACATATAGTCAGATGAAGTATCTAAGATTTTCACTATCAGTTTTATATTCATTCTGCGTACCTTTGAGTGGAACAAGACCTCTTTGGACGAGATTAGGGAAGTGCAGAAAACAAACAAAGGCGCAAAAGCTGATTGGCCAGTATAACATATCTGGAATTTCAAACTCTTTAGCAGCTTGTAGAGTGAAGCTCATACAACCATCAGCAATGACACAACTCACAGGAGGGACGTTTGAATATGTAGTATTGTTTAGTCTATGGATAAGATTTCGAAAAGGTTCTAAGCAGTTCTTATCTGTTGACATGCTCAGGGATTGGATATCTTGGCTTGCGTTTGGATTGCTTGGTGGCGGAAGACCATCAGGGATTGTTTCGAAACAAAAATCAGGTAACCCTTTGAGAGAATCTGCTCCCCTTGCATTTAGTAAACGTTGATGATTGAATTCCGTGTTTACAAAGGTTATATGACAGCCTTTAATATGAATAATCTTTGCTAGCTTTATCATGGAGCTTATGTGACTCTGAACTGGGTATGGGATGCAAACCACATGAATCTTCTCCATTTTGTGTGTGATTGTGGTGAAGGATTGATTGGTGCTATGTTACCATATCCTTATAGAAAAACATCAGGTTTGTTATGTATCTCAGGTAAACCAAAACATATATCTTTTAACCATGTAAACAAGTTCAAGATAACATCCTAATTAATGAGAACTTCAAATGTGGAGGGGTCCTGTTAGAGGATATTTATGAAGAAAAAGGACAATATATTGGGAGTAATGACAACCAGAAATTACAACCTGTTATAAGTTATCATAATCAATCGATCATAGAGTCATGTATGTTGGCTTTTGACTACTGAGTCAGTTCTCTGTAACCATGTACCATCGGTTGCATACACAGGGAATTTGTGGTCATTTCTTTGTTTTCTTTGGTAGGGAATATGTAGACCGCTAAAATGAAATTTCGAAACAGTAGTTTTGACTTCAGCATACAGTGCTTGTATATTACTTTTCATAGGGAAGAATCCCATTACAAAACTAGCATAGCACTTCCTAACATTACAAGACAAACCACTAAAAATGCTCAAGATTGATTGCTATATCAGTGGGCTCATTTTGTGGTCAATAATGTTATGCCACAACATCTACCCTAGGAATTATCTGTAGACAAACTTGATGTGAAGCATTTTGGCTGTATTATATTAATTATGCTGTGAAGCTTTTGCAGTCGCGAAGCATATGCAAATTTCTGCAGTGCTTCAAACTTTTCCCTCATGGCAGGGCTAAAAAATAGCAAATTACCAGTTCTAACCTTGCTCAGTATGCAAAATTTCATCTTCAGATTATCCCCTGAAAATACTAAATCCTTGAAAGCCTAACTTCTCTTTCTAAAGTCTAAACACTGTTTTCAGATGGTTCTAGTCTCAGTCTTCGCCTTATTGATGGTTTTGTAGAGTGAAGCTCATCAAACCATCGGAAATGATACAACTTATAGGAGGGACATTCGAATACGTAGTATTGTTTAGTCTATGGATTAGATTTCGAAAAGGTCCTAAGCAGTTCTTTTGGGTTGACATGAACAGGGATGGAATATCTTGGGTGGCGTTTGGATTGGTCGGTGGTGGAAGCTGTCAGGGATTGTTTCAAAATGAAAATTAGGCAAGTCATGAGTGAAACTGTCCGCCTTGCATTCAGTACGTTGATGATTGAATTCTGTGTTTACAAAGGTTATCTGGAAGCCTCTAAAATGAAGAATCTTGGCTAGCTTCATCATGGAGCTTATGTGTCTCTGAATTGGGTATGGGATGCAAACCACATGAATCTTCTCCATGTTGTATAATCTTTGTCTCTCAATCTCACCATCTCTCTCTGTAGTGTTGGAAAGAATACTGCTAACTTTTGGATTTTTATAGAAATTCAATAGGTTGTCATGTTTGTCAGGTGTTTTGCATTAGTGGTTGTGGTCCTTGTGGGATATCTTTCAAGCGTATAAACAATCCTTACAATCATGCACCGCGTCAATAGTTTTTGAGTTCTTTACCAGTCTGTAATTGTGTTGTGGTTCATAGCGGTGCCAATTTTTTCTTCATTTTAATGTATCGAGGGTGACAATTTGGTCTGTGTCTCTCCCTCTACCTGACAATTTAAACCATGCTGTGATTAAGAGTAAAAGTGCAATCTTCTGAGCACAATTTAGTTTGTATAACATTTTACTTTCCGGAAACATCTCCAATGTGGTGACACTAGAATATCTGTAATTGTGTATGCATTATTTTTGTCGACAACTACAGCAGCAACAGGTCTTTATGAATTGCTGGGGTTGGGCACAATATAGTACTACTGTTACTATCCAGAATGGTCATAACAGATGGACTAAAATCCTCAACTGTTTATTGGCATATTGAGCATTTAGATTCTAATCCACTGTTCATTCAGAAATCATACACATCTTTTGTAATTCTTGTCAGATCTTTGAATTATATTCTCATTTATTTTGTTTTTCAGCTATATACCAATCTTATGTCAATTTTCCAGCTATCAATCTTTATTGTTATTCAGAAATCATCCATCAATTACTGAACTTAAAAATCAATATATAAAAGAGCGGATGGCATCAAAACATCAATTAATCCTTCCCGTGAGCGTGTTTTCCTCAGAATCCTATTATTGGGGCTGAAATCGGCTGGGTTTTGGGACTCCCTGAAGTCCAAAACCGGGTCATGATATAGTAATCCCTAGATTTGATTAGTGCTAAATATGGTGATTAACTAACTAATGAATAATCAAATGAATGGATTATACCAATCAAATGAATAATATTTTGAAAATCAAAATTTATTTTTCTTCTTTTCCTTGATTTTGAAGAAGGAGAAGAATGATTTTGATGAATTTTTTAAAAAAAACTTTGAAGAGAAATGATGAAACCCTTCGTCAAAATACTCATGAAAACCATATAATCAACTCCCAATAATAAATTTATCGATTCAAATTAGTTTAAAATGGGAGAAAAATTCTGGGTTTATTGATATTACGGCTGGGTTAATTAGTCGAACAAGTCGTACTGCTGGGAGAAATCATGGCCGTAGAGCAATATAGCGGATGGGAAATGAAGAACTTCTGGCCGTGATTTGGCCCAGAATCACCCGAGTCTTTATTACGACTGGGTTAAGAGGTTTTAGAAGGTAACTTTTCCCATCCGTGATTGAATATGTAGGTTGAGAAATTTAGAGTTTCGACATGAACACATACTACGTTTGAAAGGTGATAATACTTTCCTTAATTAGACCACATTACAACCCATTACATATTTACAAGATTCGTATTACAAAGCTGGTTTTAATAATATCCCTTAAAATGTACTCCCTCCGTTTCTAAATAATATGATGTTTTCATGTGTAATTTATACATGAAACCATCTTATTTTTTTGAAACGGAGGTAGTATTAAAAAGTCTTTGATGATGGCGAACTGAGCTTCGTTGAAATTATAACCTTTCCATTTTCTCCATTCCTTCTTAGCTTGAGCTACGACCAGGGACTAAAAAAGCGGGGGTCTAACAACCACACCCAATATTTTTATTAGCAATCTGTATGGACAAACTCCGAGTTACTTTCTAGAGAATCAACTAGACAGTCAGACTCAATTAATAGAAAATATCTCAAGGAGTTATTATCTCAATCTCTCAATTTGATCTTTACTCAAGCAAATAAAATCTGCGAGTCTTTATCAAAGAGAGATAACTTGGATGGTACCAAAGACCAATATCCAAGTCTCAATCAATTTAAATCAACAACCAAAATGGTCGGATATTCTAATTGATTGAACAACGCACAACATATATTATTTCAATTATATAACAAAATATAATGCGAAAAAGAAATAACACAGACACCAGAATTTTGTTAACGAGGAAACTGCAAATGCAGAAAAACCTCGGGACCTAGTCCAGATTAAACATACACTGTATTAAGCCGCTACAAACACTAGCCTACTCCAAGCTAACTTCGGTCTGGACTGTAGTTGAACCCCAATCAATCTCACACTGATCTAAGGTACAGTTATGCTCATAGGCCTCTGATCCCAGCAGGATACTGCGCACTTGATTCCCTTAGCTGATCTCACCCACAACCAAGAGTTGCTACGACCCAAAGTCGAAGACTTTAATAAACAAATCTGTATCACACAGAAAAGTCTATAATAATAGATAAATTCGTCTCCCACGAATAAACCTACAAGTTTTTGTTCTGTCTTTTGATAAATCAAGGTGAACATGAACCAATTGATAAAACCAGTCTTATATTCCCAAAGAACAACTCAACTTTATCAATCACCTCACAACAGTCTTAATCGACGCAGCGAAAAAAGATATCGTGGAATCACAAACGATGAGACGAAGTGTTTGTGATTAATTTTATATCTTGCCTATTGGAGATAGAAATATCAAGCCAGTTATTACAATTGTACTCGTACGATAGAAACAACAAGATCAGATCACACAACTACATGAAAAGTAGTATCGGTCTAGCTTCACAATCCCAATGAAGTCTTTAAGTCGTTAACCTGGTTTTAGAAGAAGAAAACCAAAGGTTAAAGGATAAACGACTCTATCTTAGCAAACTAGTATCACACAGACTGTGTGGGGATTAGGTTTCCCAGTTGCACGAAGTTTGTAGATCTAGATGTTATCTTCAAAACTTATTTTTTATTTTCCGATTCGAAACTAAGGTTTGTGAGATGTGGTGTATTAGGTGATTGGGAAATTATCGTGTCAGTGGTCAGAGTATAAACGAAGATTCTGACATGAAATTGAAAAGGGACATGGCTACCAGACGCATGTGTATGAACACAAGTCTTCCAAAGATGACAAAGGAGATAACATCAAACACAAATCTAAGCGTAGTCTTCATAAGAAAGGTATGTTTCTTAAAACTGAATCTGGCATTACTTTAATTAAGGGTGATTGTTATGTTTGTAAAATTCCTGGCCACACGGCAGTAAATTGTAGACAACATAAAAACCTTAATAAGTAGAAAGTTAATGCTAATTTATTTGAAACAAACTAGAACAAGTTCAATGGATGTCGGAAGTTATTTTAATAACCAATGTGAGAGACCAGTAGGTGGACTCTGGAGCCACCAAGCATGTTTGTTGAAACAAAAACCTATTCACATCCTATCAGAGGATAAGGGATGTCGAGAAACTCTTTATGAGTAACTCATCTGAAACAAAGGTTGCATAAAAGGAAAAGGTCGAGCAGAAGCTCATATATGTAATATTCTCGCATTGAATGAAGTTTTCATGTTCCGGGCATATGCAAGAATCTTGTATCTTGTTCTGTTATAGTTGGTAAAAGATTTAAGATATTAATTGAATATGGAAAACTTTTCTTTGTTATGGCAGTGATTTTTAGGCAACGGTTATAAGACTTAGGGTCTATATAGGCTTAATGAAAAAAATGATGAAGTGAACCTAGTTGATTCTTGTGTTTTTCTTTTGTGTGATTGAATGTTTTTCATAGTGTACTTGGAACTGTAAACTTATAAGTCAATACATAAAATGGCTAACGTAGGCTGTGTACCCAAATTTAGTTTGGATATTGATCACAAAAGTGAAATCTGTGTAGAATCAAAATATGCTATAAAACCTTTTAGCAAAAATATTCAGAGTAATTCTAAGCCGTTAGAATTAATTCAGTTAGGTCTAGTTGAAATGAGTTCAACCCAAACTAAGGTGGTAAAAGGTGGTTTGTAACTTTCATAGATGATTGTACGAGGTACTCTCTTGTATACTTGCTTAGGGTTAAGGATGATTCCTTAGAAGCCTTAAGAGTATAAACTTGAAATTGAAAGCGAAGTATTTGTTACCACTAAATTGGTTAGGTCTAAACATGATGGAGAGTATGAAATTCATATAGGAGAATTTTACTTGTTAAATGGCATTATTCATGAGATCGCACCTCCTTATTCACCATAGTCTAATGGTATAGTTTAATGTAAGAACATAACCATTAAGGAGATGATTTATGCCTGTTGATTAAAGAATTAACCGCCAACTTGTGGGGGGTGTCATCCTATAATTTTGTTATATCCTGATTAGAGTAATCTTTAAAGGATCATATAAAACTCCATATGATTATGGAAAGATAGACAACCTTCTTATGCATACGTCAAAATGTGGGGGTGTTTAGATAAGATATCCCGATTATTCTATTGCATAGTTTTTTGTTGTGAGTTATGTTATTTATGACATTGGTGTGAATATTTTTATGGAGTCTAGGGATGTTGAGTTCTTTGAACATGTTTATTTTGAAACATGTCTCTTCTTAAGGATGTGTTGTTGATCCCCTAGATTTCTTTTCAACCAATCAGAATTACCTTCAAAGGAAGATGGAGTAGAGTTGATCCTAGGAGAAGTAAAAGGATTAGAACTGAGACTTCTTATGGACCTGACTTCATAATATGCCTAGATTAGTCTGAGTTCCATACTTGTAAAGAATCCTTGACATCTACTGAAACCCCATTCTGTTAAGAAGATTCATATAGTGAAATGGACTCAGTCCATCGAAAACAGACTTGGGAGTTTGGGAGTCTGCTAGTTTACCTCCAGGGAGTAAGACCATGGGATGTAAATGAGTCTTTAAGAGGAAACGTTAGGCAGATGGAACTGTGGAAAAATATTAGTCTAAGTTGGTAGCTAAAGGCTATAAACTAGAAAAAGGTGTATATTTCTTTGATTCTTATTCACTTGTGACGAGAATTACTTCTATTGAGATGCTAATTGTTATTGCTGCCATTAACAACTTAGAGATGCATCAGATGGATGTTACGACAACTTTTCTAAAATTGTGAATTAGATAAAGAAATTTACATAGACCAACCCGAGGACTTTGTAGTGAAAGGTTGTGAAGACAAAGTTTTTAAATTGAACATATCTTTGTATAGTTTTGAAATAAGCACATAAACAGTGACCCAAATATTTTATCATGTGACAATGAGTAGTGGATTTAAGTTAGTGAATTTGACAAGTATATTTTTAAGTTACTTGTTAAGGATGCCTGTGTGATTGTATGCTTGTATGTTGATGATATGCTTATACTTGATACAAACATAGATGTGATTAATTCCACTAAAAGTATGCATTGGATGAGAATGTTGACTTTAAAGATTTAGGACCTTTTGATGTAATCTTAGGGATGAGGATTGGAAGATAATCAAACATTCATAGTCTTAGTCATTATCATTATGTTGAATTGTGCTTAAGAGATACAATCAGTCTGATTGTAAGCCTGCTTGTACTCCGTGCGATCATTCTTGTAGAATCAAAAAAAAAAAAAAAAAAAAGGGTAGTGGAGTATCTTAACTTGAATACTCGAGAGTTATAGGATGTCTGATGAATTTAATGAACTGTAAGAGTCTAGACATTGCCTATATTGTGAGTAAGTTAAGTACATATAATTGTAGTCCAGAGCAAGAGCATTCAGATGCACTAAGTAGAGTATTATGGTACCTAAAATACTCTATTACCTTTTGTTTGATTTATGAAAGGTATTTTGTTGTCCTTGTGGGACTTTGTGATGAAAATTGGATAGTTGACTCAGATGAGTCTAAGTCTACGAGTGAATATGTTTTCACTCTAGTATGAGGGTTTGTTTTTGGAAGATTTCCAAACAGACATGTATTGCTCAATTCATTAAGGAATCTGAGAGTATTACGTTAGATAAATCACGAAAGGGGGGCGAGTGCCTAAGATGATTTTTAGAATACATTCCTCTCTGGAATATTCCTGTGCTAGCTATATCTATACATTGTGTTAGCCAAGCTATAATAGCTAAAGCTAAAAATGACCAATCTCAATCGGCGTTATTTCCATTGATTGGATAAAGTTCAATGAGAATATCGCACAACCTTTGACGAAAGGTTTATCCAAAGAGATAGTTAGAAATGCATCGAGGGGGATGGGGCTTAAGCTCATAATTTAAACTTGCCATTAAGGATACTCAACCTTGCTGACTGGAGATCTCAAGATCAAGGTTTCAAATGAGACAACTAATTTGTGGTGGGTAAAGGTAAACACTATCAGATAATTTCATTCTCTGTCCCTTCCCTATGGTGTAGACGTGATAGTATGACTGCATGTGAAGGATGACTTTTAAGAAGTCTTAATGAGTTCTATAGTTTCAATTTAAGATTGAAGTGGGGTGTAGCAGTAACACTCTTTATGGAAACTCACATATCTGAATGAGGAAGTGGGGCCGCTTCTTATGAGAATATGAGCTTTGATTCTCTAGAGCATTCTGAGAAACATGATATGTCCAAGGCCAAATTGGAAAAAACCGCACGAGCTTGGCAGCAACCTTGGAGATATCATCCGTGGTCGTTATCGCGAATTACATCAAACGCTAGCAGTTCAAGATATAGTTCACTATCTGTAGCAAGTAATTCTGGTAATATCTCACTAAGCAAAGGTTCAAGACCTCATGGACACCTCTGCCTAAAATGGTATTTCCTGCGTTTTTTTTTTATTTATTTTTTTTATATATGATTTTCGTTTTTGATGGTTTTGGTATTACTGGAACTTAGGACCTAAGGGTCACTAAGGGTTCACTAGTTCATTCTTTTTCACTTTGGTGAAAGATACCTTTAGTCTCACCATGAGAGAACTAAAGATGAAAGCTCTCTATAATATTATGATTCGTGCAATCCATAGTATGACCCTGGGGTCAACACACTTTTATGTGAGGGAGAGGACGTAGAAATGACTAGTATGATTTTAACACTTGCACGATCCGTCTGCCTGTTCAGCCAGTTCGGTTGTGGGATTGGGGTATTGATTTACCAAGAGTTACCTGTGTTATTCATGTTTTATTGAGTTTTCATTCATGTGGGGGATTGTTGGAAAACGATTATTAGAAAAATGATTTTTAAGGTTTTAATAAAATTATAATTTATTGTTTTCTTTTGTGAATGAAAAACTTATTAGTCCCACATTGTGGAATTTCCACGTTTTAGTTATTTTAAGAGACTATATAGATATTTTAGTCCCACATCGGGGATTTTTTCTTCTTAAGTTATATTTGTCAATTATATAAACAAATTCACTACTTTTTTAAAATCAACGGTAAAGATTTTGCTTATTTGTTTTTCTTTGTTTTGATTATTGCACTCAACAACTCATACTCACCAAAGATTGTCAATCATTAGATAATCTAACCAAATCAAAATGACAACCATGCCTGGCCCATCATGGCAGCAAAATGTACGTACATAACTCCCTTCACCGGTCAATTATTTTCTAGGACTTTTGATCTTCACTTTCTTGCCATTTAACGCATAGAAAGTTGAGTGCCGAAGACGTGGTTGTCTACTTGACATCATAAGAATCGATCTACAGCATCATTTTACTCCCTAGGGAGCATCATTCTACTCCCTAGAATAATCAGTTTTTAAAATTATTTTGATACTAAACACTCGAGACTCATACATAATTGCTTCTGTTGGAAAGAAATCTTGTAAATAGCATAATTCACTCGACGGTCATTTTACATTGCCAATTTTTTTTGTTACAGTAGTAAGTTGTTTATTACCTCGTCAATATTGGCTTAAGAAGAGCCGCCGGGTGATATGGCCTCTTTGGCTTTCTTCTTCCACTTTATGGCTTTGTTCTTCATCTCTTTACCCTTTTCTCCTTCCATTAACTTTCTCACTAGCTTCTCAACTTCATCTCTTTTCACCTCATTATCAATCTCCATTCCAACTCCCCAATGGTTACATAAGTAGCTGCAATTTGTTAGTTGATCTGAGAAAAATGGCCAACAGATCATAGGAACTCCACTAGATAAGCTTTCTAAACTTGAATTCCAACCACAGTGTGTTAAGAAACCAGCTATGGATGGATGATTCAGTACATGCTCCTGTGAACACCAACTTGCGAGCAGACCTATTTCTTTGGTTTCTTCTGTGAACCCAGGGGGCAGCATTGCGGACTCACCAACTACCAGATCGGGTCGGATGATCCACAAGAAGGTGTGCTTAGTATTAGCCAGACCCCAAGCAAATTCTACAAGTTGTTTAGTGGTCATAACGGCTATGCTGCCAAAATTAACATACATGACTGAGTCAGGTTCTTTGGAATCGAGCCATTTTAGACACTTGGTATCTTCTTTCCACAGATTTGATGCGATTGACTGCAACCCATGTTGTGGAATTTGATTGTTGAGATTGTGCACAGGACCAATGGTGTATATTGGAGGCAGTGATAACTGAGACTTGAATGCATCCAATAACTCTATTTCTAACTCATCAAAAGTATTGAAAATCAACGACGTAGCTTCATAAGTTCGGGTAACTACTTTTATAACATAATTCAACATGGCTTCATAAGTTCAGGTCACTGGAGGGACGTTCGACAATGAAGTGTTGTTGAGTTTGGAGACAAGGTTCCGGAAAGGTTCTAAGCAAGTGTTTTGCGTGGATATGCAGAGTGATGGGACGTCTTGGGTGGCATTTAGATCGGTTGGTGGTGGAAGACCATCTGGGATAGTTTCGAAACGAAAATCAGGCAAGCCTTTAAGTGAATCTGGTCCTCTTGAATTGAGCAATCGTTGATGATTGAATTCTGTATTCACGAAGGTTACATGAAATCCTCTGAGATGAAGAATTTTTGCAAGCTTCGTCATGGGATTTATGTGACCCTGAGCTGGAAATGGAATGCAGACTGCATGAGGCTTCTTCATCATCTTCGAATATGGGATTTTTTCTAGTTTTGGCCTTCTCTTATTATAGAAAAAAACAGTAGGCTTAAAACCTTCCTATTATAGAAAAAAAAACAGTAGGCTTAAAATCATAGCAGGGGTTGTAGATAAGGTTGTAGATAAGATGAAAAATAAGTGACTTTTAGATAGCAGTGAATTGTTAACCATGTTATTCAACCATATCATTTATAGTCATTTACAGTTTTTGTCATAAACATAAGCCCTTGGATTGTCACCGAGAAAATCATATTCATGAAAGATCGTTCCGTTGGATGTACACAATTCAATTCACTAGTCAACTATTTTAGTCTGCTAGTTACTGATCCCGATTTCTGCTAATAAGTACTCGTCGGTTATGCTCTCGCCTGCAGTACATACATAATCTGAAAAACACTAAAGGTGTTGCTGCAGTACATACATAATCTGGGGAAGAACAGATGAAGTTGTTTTCTGCGTTGGTATTGGTTGTATCGTTAGGTTGTGTCGGGTACGGTATTAGGTTTAGAGGGAAGGATGAGATTCAATCTCTAATATCTAACGATGGTAATAATTCATTGAAGGATATAATTGTAATAGCATGTTTCAGTTTCTCATCTTGGTCAACGACGAGAAATTGACTAACTAATTTTTTTTTTTTTTTTTGATTCCAAACAAGAGAAAATTTATTAACTTGAAATTGTTACATTGTCTACAAGCAATTGATTCTTAATGAAATCAGGAGGTTGATCCATCCAAATCCTAGTAACTCTATTCCTTCTACTGTATTTTGCTAAAATATCAGCTGTTTTATTACATGATCTATAAACGAAGCGACAATCCCAGTGAGGGATGTTTTTCAGACCCTCCGTGGCATCAATAAGGATGTCTTCATTCTCCCAAGAAATGACATGAGCATTGTTGGTGATGTATGTCTTGATTCCTTGTAAGTCAGTTTCCAGAACTACATGTGTTGAATGCAAATTTCTGGTCCATTTAACAGCTTCCAAGAACGCCAGACATTCTGCGTGCTCGGAGTCTCTTATGCCCGCAAAGAAGACTGATGAGCCTCCCCTCCACTGCCCCATATAATCACGCATAATAACTGCAATGTCTGTTAGACCAGTATGTTTATCAAAAGAGGCATCACAATTAATAGTAAAATAAGGGTATGTAGATGCTTTCCAATGCTCAAGAGTTTTGTCATGTGGAATCAAAATACTTGTTTTTTGCTTAGCATTTAGATCTTCTATGTAAGTAGCAAATCTCATAGATTTTTTAGCTACCAACTCCGGATTAGCCTTCTTATTTTGAAACTGTACTTCACATCGTTCCTTCCAAATAGACCACGAAACAATCATTGCCAAGTTCAACCAAATTGAATCAGAGTTGGAGTTATGAGAATGTTTAATCCATGATTCGAACACAGCAGCCACATTGTTATGATTTTCATCCAACACTGTCGAACCCTCATGAATGAGCATCCAAACCGCTCTCGAAAATGGACAGGTAAACAAGACATGTGTGACTTCTTCATCAAATTGCTTGCAGAAAGGGCAGGTGATGTTTATGTACCTACAAGAGCGTGGTAAGCGCAAGTTTGTCGGAAATATGTCTGCCAGGCATTTCCACCAAAAATGCTTGACCCTCGGCCAAGTATTAATCTTCCATAGAACTTTCCATTTTGTTTCCGAGTTTAGAATAAATAGAGATACCTCATTTTCGCCTAAGCTGAGTTCATGAGCTTATTGTACGCGGACTTGAGAGTAAAGTTTCCATGTGATGTCAATTTCCAGATTAGCTTATCTTCAGCTGCTACTGGGATTCTCATCTGCAAGATAAGCTTCACAGTTTGTGGCTCAAAGAGCTGGTTTATTAACATAACATTCCATATATTTTCCTCTTGAATAATCAATTGTTGAACCCAAATATAGTTCTCACTGTTCGCCGTACCCTGCTTAGGAATTAGAGGTTCCAATAATCCTGTCACCCAAAAATCCATCCATATTTTTATCTTCACGCCTGTACTAACCCTCCAGCAACTATGCCTCTTAATGAAGGGTATTTGCTGCTGTAGGCCCTTCCAAGCCCAAGAGCTGTTGACCCTGTTGGTTGCATGAAGCATATGTGTGCAAGGAAAGTACTTAGCTTGCATAGCTTGTACCCATGGTTCATCCGTATGTGTGCAAACTCTCCACGCCGCCCTGACCAGCAAAGTCTGATTAAGAATCTTTAGATTGCGAAACCCTTGACCACCCAGATTTTTATGCAGGCTCAGCATTTTCCAAGAGGTAATATAAGTTCCTCTTTTATCTGTGAAACCACACCAGAAATCTCTTTGTAGACTATCAATCTGATTTATTATATCTACAGGAACTTGGAAACAACTCATTGAATAAGAAGGTATAGTATTGGTTACCGTGTTGATCATCAGAGACTTGCAGCTTTGAGACATGGAATCACTACTCCATCTAGATAACCTGCCTTTTATTCTATCCACCAAACCCTTGAAACAATCAATTTTTTTCTTACCAATGAGAAAAGGGAGGCCAAGGTACCGTTCATTCGAATTCATTCTCGAGACTTTTAATCTTTTTGTAAGCATTCTACAAAATCTTTGTGGAACTTGCACACTATAGAAGACGCTGGACTTGCTGAAGTTTACCATCTTCCCCGAAGCTTCCCCAAAATCTTTCACAATTTCCAAGATATTATTGACATTGTGCATATCAGCATTGGAGAAAAGGAGGCAGTCGTCCGCGAAGAACAGATGGGTTATAGGAGGGGCACTTGCCGCAATTTTTATTCCTTGAATCTTGTTATTATTTTCTTCATGAAGTAATTGACGAGAAAAAGCTTCCATGACTATAATGAATAAATAGGGTGATAACGGATCACCTTGACGAATTCCGCGAGTAGGAGTATAAGCTCTGCAAGGTGTGCCATTAAGAAGAATTGAAATCTGTGTTGTGCTAATACATTGCAGTATCAGATGACACCACTCCTGACAAAAACCCATCTGCTTCATAACATCCATGAGGAACGACCATTCCAGCCTGTCGAAGGCTTTTGCCATATCGAGTTTTAATGCAAGATGTTTTGTATCCTCCTTTTTGTTGTTCATTGTATGGAAAAATTCCCGAGCCAAGTGTATGTTATCCCCAATCTGCCTACCCGGTACGTAAGCAGCTTGTAGTGGAGAAATGACTTTCTTCATGACTTTTTTCATTCTTGTGGATAAAATCTTCGAAATAATTTTATACAACGTATTGCAGAGGGCAATTGGTCGTAAATCCGAAGGAAATTGTTTATTATTCAACTTTGGAATAAGAGTAATATTTGTTGCATTTAGATTTTTCAGAATATAACCTGATTGAAAGAACTGCCTTACCATTTGAATAATATCTTCACCAACTATCTCCCAATGTGTTTTGAAAAAACCTGGCGGAAACCCATCTGGTCCTGGCGCTTTCCAGGATTTCATATCCTTTAGGGCTTTTCGTATTTCAGCAACTTCAGGAATACGAATCAACTCCCTGTTGTCAGCCTCCGTAATTGTTTGAGGAATACGTTGAAGTATGTATTCATTCTTCATTGGAGAAGTGGTAGTATGAAGGGTGCTATAATGTCGTACCAATAATTTTTCCAGTTCAGCTCTTGTGGTGCACCATTTAACCTGGTCATCCTTTAATGCAGCAATATTATTCCTAGAACGTCTTCTGTTGGCATTCGAGTGATGTAACTTAGTGTTTCTGTCCATTTTTAGGTAAAATTCATCTCTGGCTTTCTGTCCCCAGAAATCATTCTGAACCTGATGCAATTTCTCGATTTGATTTTCCACATGTCTTATTTGGGCTTGTTGCACCGCTTTTAGTTGTTGGTGAAGGAGAAATATGTTGCTCTGAATATTGCCGAACTTTTCACGATTCCATTTGGTGACACAACGTCTTGTGTTGATTAATTTGTTGGATAATTGATACTGTCTTGAGCCATTGACTTGCAGAGCCCATGCTTCCTCGACTTCAGGTTTAAGAGATTCATCATGCTCATAACACTAGAAATACTTCCAGTTCCTTTTATTGTTACCATTAGAAATAGAAGTGTCAAGCATTATAGGGCAATGATCTGATCCTAATTGGGGTAGGTGCATCAGTTTTGTATCCAGGAAGTTGATAATCCACTCGGTATTACCCAAAGCTCTATCGATTCTTGATCTTCGCACACCTGTACCATGAATGTTACTCGACCATGTAAAAGATCTCCCAATATAACCCAGATCCTCCAACCCTGCTTCATAAATCAAGTTGACGTACATAGCATCTCTTGAGGAAGAAGTTGCTGATGTTGAAGTACCATTTGATTTGTTGATGGTTGGCAAATGACGAACTCTATCTTCATCTTGAAAAACCAAATTCAAGTCACCCAGAACCACCCACGGTTGTTGAAATGACTGACTTAAGTTTTTAATGTAGTTCCATTGTATCACTTTATTTTTTGGATAAGATGAACCATACATATACGAGAGCAGATACTCTGGCTTGGAAGGGTCATCCTGCACTAAAACATTTATAATCCAGGACTCCATATGCCCAACTTTGCAATAGAAACCATCTTTCCATAATAGAAATAAGCCTCCTGCTAATCCAATAGAAGAGACAAAGATGCTATTCGGATACTTAAAATATTTAGTTAGTTTTTTCATTTTTTCCTCACCTAATTTGGTTTCAGACATGAAGATAATATCCGGGTCATAGCGATTTACTAGATCCCTGAGATGGTCTCTAGTCGTTTTGTTATTGAAGCCCTGGTAATTCCATGCTATGGTTGTCATGTTGTGATTTTGAATAGTGCAAATGGGGGAGATAATGCAGTAATGAATGAAACCCACTGACTTATAATTTTGGTGAGCAAGATTGTAGACACAACAATGACTAATAGTAGAACTAAAGATATGGCTATTGAAATAAATTAAAACTGAATTAGAATGCAAAGGAGGGTGGTTTTTAAAGTGAACCTTATCAGCAGGCATCCTCATTCCTGTCATGAAAATACTCCTTTGAGTAGAGTTCTCCCACTCCGATCGAGACATGCCCCGTGTTCACAGTATCCTCGTTTAGAATCGATGTTCCAGTATTATGATTCATGATATTGTTTTGGAAATTCTCCTCCTCAACCTTTTTGATGTTTTTAAAATCTCTTATAAGGGTGGGTTTGATTAAATTGGTAAAGCATGAAATTTTGTAATTGTGAAAATTGCAGTGATTGAACTGGATCGGTAGGTCTGATATGAGAGAAACTTCAACATCATAGAAATCATAAACATGATCAAAATCATAATACTGGAACATACTGTTAAGGATCACCATATTGGTAATTTGCAAAACTGCTGGAGAAGATACTGCTGAACCTTTTAGTGACTGCAACAATATCGACAAAATAATTGGGTAAAATTGGACAAAGGTCCAAAACTGGATTCTTTTCATGACAGTAACAAGGATCTGCAAGTAGAATTAACCAATCATTAGAGATCGAAAAGTTTTGGAATTGAAAAAAATTAAACAAAGATGAAATGAAATCAGGACACTAAATCAAAAGAAATCGAAAAGAACGGGGGTTAGAAAATCGGAGGATACCCTGGACAGATTTCATAGAAAAGAGAAATAAAACAAGCTAATAGAAAAGAAATTTTAACAGATTAAAAGAAGATTGTGAATTTTAAAATTAAAAAAATATTTGTAGATCGAAACAGAAACTCTTGAACATAAATCAAAGGATTAGTCATAGGAAGGTTTATAGGAAGGTGTTGATTGTTCAAACTGATTAGTCATGGTTCAAACTGATTATTGAGAGAAGATTTGTATGAAGGTGTTGATTGTAATCATAGGAAGAACAGAAGAATATTGGTAATGGAAGTGGATCGGGAGGGACTCACTAATGTTCGACGAACGAGTTGCAGAGAAAAACTAGGAGGAAAGAGAACATTTTTTCGAACTTTTTGACTAACTAATCTATTTGGATGGAAAAAATGAAAACGGGCCTATATTATTTGTATAGGTGAAAAAAATGTTGGTGAATTTGTCTATCATGTTACATGTAATGACAATAAAGGTACGTCTGTTCCCCATGTGTACCCACATTGTCATATTCGCACATGTCATGTCTCAAAACCAGCCCCTGGTAATCCAAAAATGCTTATGGATTCTAAAAAAAGGCGATGTCATGTCTCAAAACCAGCCCCTAGTAATCCAAAATGCTTATGGACTGTAAAAAAAAGGCGATAACAAGATATTCTCACAGCCCTTGTTAATCCACGTGTGGATTAACAGAGAAATTCTTCTCTCAATTGTTTCTTCTTTTATGTCGTTTTTATTACAGTCTATTAAGAAATATTGAACCCTAGCAGACACATTTTTGTGTCTGATTTGATCTCAATTATATATATATTGATAGTGCTCATTTTGTACTTATTATGTTATTTTATGTGTATGTAGGTGTTTTGAAGAAATAAATTCTTGTGGAAAAATTTGCTCGAAAAGTGGTATTTGTACCCCCATAGAAAATTACTAAAGGCACCTGAAAAGTGTTAAAGGCACCCCAGATATGCGTTAAACGCACCCGGAAGAGTTGATAAAGACACCCAGGAAAAGTACTATCTGCACCCAACAAATTGCTATTTGTACCCCAAATTGCTAAAGGGACCCAGTCTAGATAAGTGGAACCATCATCTTTATCGTTTGTTTTCTGTTCTTTTTTGCGGGAAAATTTGCAGAAATTATGGTTCGAGATTTGGGGCTATTTGAATGAGATTCAATTGCGAAAATTATTTGAACTAGACTTCTTAAGCCTAAACAGGGATGCTATGGTGATTGGATTCGATCAAATACGGTTGTATTATCGATTGGAAGAAAACAAGGAAGTAAAAGATATTTCAAGTAGTTTTGAGTTAAATATGGAAGAATGACATGTGTTTGAGTCATGGAGAGATGTGTTTGCTGCAAATAAAAACGTAGAAGAGATAAATATGGGGAGTTTGATAGCTGCAGTTGCGAGGAGGAGAAAAACTGGAAGTTATTTACGTGAAAGGAAAGAGGATTAATTACGCGAGCGTTTGAAGATTTGAGGAAGCTATCTAGTATAAAAAAAGAATTAGGAGCTCATAGAGGATCATCAAGGGTTTGACAGAGCTTAGAGAGGCTAGAAAATAGAAAAGAATCGAGTTGCAGGAAAGCTGTTTCCGCTGCCGTTGAAGATGAAGAACACGGAGAACAAACCTGCAAGAATCGTCGTTTTTCAATAGTGACAACGACAAAAAATTATAACACTTTAGTTCAAATATGCAACGCTTAATTCAAACACTTAATTAGGGTTTCTCTTAACAGTGACTTTGCCGCGAATTTGTTGCTTTATTGTTTTTCTCCTTCTTTATAATTTTTTGAGCTATGAACCAATATTTGAGCGAGTGATTAATATGAGGAGATAAACCCCTTTGTTGAGGAGAGTATTTCTGGATATTCCATCCATTGTGGAACATGTACGAGTCATGGTGGTAGAGGTACGAGTCCTGATAGTTCAACTCAGCAAAGTCGTTGAACTGAAAGAAGTCAAAGAAGTGGTTCTATGAAGATTTTAGTGGTAGATAGTTCTACTCATGTGCGGTGTTTGATACTACACCAGAGCAGTTTCTGAACAAGTTAAATAATTATTATGATCTACGTACATGGACTTTAGAGATTCCATTTGAGTGAGATGCAAAGAGTGAGGGAAAGTATGATGTTTGACATGAGTATTCCTGGATATTCCGGTCATAGTGGAATAGGTACGAATGATGGTATAGGTCCAAGTCAAGGTGGTAGAGGTACGAGTCCCAATATACGCTCAAGTCCTAGTGGTATTGGGGAAAGACCTGGTAGTTCAACTCAGCGAAGTCATGGAAGTGAAATAAGTCAAAGAAGTTTAAGAAGTGGTTACTATGAAGATTGTAGTGGTAGATAGTTCTACTCCAAATGTAGTGTTAGATACTTAAGTACATGGAGGTAATGAAGTGATGGACATGGAAACAACTAGTGGAGGTTTGTGTAACCAATTTCCAACTAACTTTATGACTCCTGGTTGTGGTTTGAACATCGAAGAAGTTAGGAAATCTATTATGTTTACCCAAATTACCTCAAGCACATCAGCATATCACGCATTCAACCTCACGTATTTCAAGATTGCTATCGTGTTCCCCTCCACCCAGTGAACCCATTTACTTTTCAAGGTATGGCGATTCTGAATAGTCTCAACCACCAACTCAATATCAAAACAGATCAATCTCTGAAAAGGTGAACAACACTCTTGATCCGCAAAGCATGACCAATTGGATCTTTAATGGTGAGGAAGGAAATGGTCAGGGAAATGGGTAGTTTGTGGATGTAACTTAATTTAAATATTTTTAATGTAACATTTCACTAGTCCAAAAGGGGTCATAAATGACGAATGAAGTCTGTTATAAAACATGATTTATCACGGTTTTCATCTGTTATTCGAACCGTTATTTATTTGGTGTGACTTTTTGTAAATGACAAATAGAAAACGTTATTAAATATGACGAATAAAATTTGTGACTTAAAATCACAGAAAAAATATGTTATTGAATACCACGGTTATTTTATGTAAAATAAAGTAACAGATGATGTCTGTAATATGGGAAACGCTTAGTCCCACAGTTATTGGGTGTTATAATCAACAACAGCTAATATCCGTTGATTAGATTTTAGTATTCAAATTCATATTTGGTGCATCTGATTTTGGTTCAACTGAATTTGGTCATGAATAAAATTCAACTAAATTTGAAAATGAAATTGAATCTTTCAAGGAAACCATATAAATTAGCTTTATTAATCACCCAAAATAACATTCAATTCACACCAACTTTTAATTTTATTACAAATAGAAATCATTGGTATTCATTGCTCAATACAAAATTATCCATCCAACAACCCAGGAAACAAAAAAAAAAGGGACTAGGAAAGAAAAATACATTATTAACTAAGTTTTTACTAAGATCATAAGCTTTCAAAATTTTTTTTGAACAAATGTACAATTAAACCACACTGAGAAATAACCTTGTTGCACTTGAGAATAGTAGCTTTACGCTTGTGCTCCCAGCAGTAACCTTATTGCAAAACACTCCAACGTCTCCTTAAGAGCCTAAAGAGCAAAAGGTAAGAAAGTTTAAGAAGATCATTATGAGATAAGAAACAATCAACCATGAAAAATTTCTCAGTACATATATAGCCTATGGAAAGGGGTCTGTCTGCTAAAGCAAGACGTCACATAGAGCCTATAATTTTCATGCAACTCAATTACTTAATAAACAGTAGCAAACAGAGAACGAGTTTTTTTATACTCATCGTGCATTAACTAAACCAACCACCTAACAGTAGATTTCGATATGATTAAGTAACCCTCTAAATGTCCAATTCTTACTCTAGTGGTCTTTCGCATGTAACTTTAAGAAAAAGAAGTTATCTACTTACAGTTTAACCTATTTGTGCATCTCATTTCTTTGCAGACCTGCAATTAATGTATAAAGATAAGATGAGTAACAAAACATATGCAAAAGCATATCTGGGATTGCTTATACAAAATCTCTGTAAATTAAAAAAAATCGCATACCAAGTAAGAGATTTCAGCTACTTCCATCTGCATTAGAACCAAAGTACAATTATAAGAACCACAAACAAGAAACCTAAATTCAAAGAACCTAACTGCGACATAAACCAATCTTAAAACCTATGTATCCTAACTCGCAAGCACATGCTACTCTAAGAACAAAATAAAAATCACAAATTACAGGTGCAAAGACAAGATATTATACATCATTGAGAAATCTAGCAAATGAAAACAATCCAAAGTATCGGTGAGCAGGCCTGCAATAGGATGAGGAGTTAACAATTCATACTTATGAAAACTTAAGGGTCAACTTCTGAGAGAAAGGAAAAAAGATGCTGATACTTGATAGGTTATCTAACAATCCTCGATTCCTCTTTGATATTCATCTTCTGATACTCAAGAAAAGAGATACCCAATACTAATACTTATACTTAATGAGTGAAAAATCTTTATCAACACAACTCCATGAATCAGTGAAAGAGTTGCACAAAATAAAAAATTACAAATGGAAACTGGTAAATGAAGTTCAATAAATTATACACAAAGCAAAATATGGAAAAAAATTGATAGTGATAGGTACCAGCTAAAGATGAAGCTGCTAGAGATGATGATGAACTTTGTTCATTATGGTTAGCCATTTACCTAAACATGTACATTGATATAGTAATTGATTAAAAGGAAAAAAATAAAGAAAAAAAAAACACTCAAACACGAACAGAAAATTGGATGATGCATAATTTCTATTAAACGACAAAATACAAAAGGGGTAGAACAAACCATAAAGGTGGAGTTCTGAAAATCCCTATAATTACGTTAATTAACGAAATATAAAACAATTAGGGTTTTGGATATATGATTGAATCAATGAAACTAAAAGCCTAATAGGGAATCAATATAGAATATACCTTTGATTACTAATTTTCATGATTTCGTTGAGCAAAACAGAAAAATTTAGGACTTCATTTATAGGTGAGAGAGCGAGAAGAATCCTGCCCATTTTCCCCCTTTTGATCCGAATCCCAAAGAATCAGATCGACTAGTTTTGTTTCTTAGTACAAAAGCTGCAGTAACAAACTTGAACAAACCAGAATCCATAAAAAAAAAAATCCAGATTCAAAAAATAATCCCCAATTTGACATAAACCCTAGAGTCTTTACAACAATCTGCCCAAAATCAGATTTTTTTATGAAATCCCTATAATCTTACACGAACATTAAATCTAATCAAAACAGATGGAGAGAGGGATTTGAGTTTGAGTTTAGTCTATCTGAATTCTTTAGTTTCTGGTTTAGGAGATACAGAAGACGGAGAAGAGAGAGGCGCAAGAAGGCTAGGGTTAGAACGAAAAGAAACGAAGAAAGAATTAAAATTAAAATGAATAGAGATAAAAATTGGGCCTATTGAAACTATATGTTATATCCTCCTTTAGGCACTAGTGACCAACAGGTCCAATACGGAACCATATGAAAAGTTCACGGTTAAGTTAGTGGTGGGTGTTTAGCCATTTTAGGACTAGCAGTAACGGCATTACATGTGGCTAGATATTTCTGGGTATGCAATAAAATATTTGTAGTGGGTGTATAAATACTAAAACTATTTTTTAGACTTATTCCGTGATATAACGGTTTATCATTAAATGACGCACCTAGTAAAATACCACGTTTGAGAATGATAGTTTTTTTGCATTAAATGATGGACCCAACCATTTTCATGTAATATGATGGAATTTGTCTGTGAAACTCTATTCACGTAATTAATCCGTCATTTAAAATCGTGATTTATATCCCTTTCTGGACTAGTGTTTTTGCTTTAATTAATGAAAGTTATCTTTAAGTTAATGTTCAAATTGAAATTAGTTTTACATTTTATTAAGTTCCAACATGTAATTAGTAATTAGCCGCGGGTTACATTACATAATACTTAATCATAATTTAATCCCTTCGGATGAATCTTGTACAGTTGATAGCATTCATCATGCTTAAACCTTCTTATGTTTTCTTTAACAAATTTGGTACGAGCTCTAATTTTTAGTTCAACGATTGACAACCTAGGATGATCCCCTTTTATCATCCACAAAATTTGGGTATACTTTTTCACTTCTTTATTGATAAAGCAATATCTTTATTGAAGACAATCATTTGTTCTTCTTGAATTTACATGATTTAATGCCATAAAGTTTTGGAACACCGTGTCTCATAAGTTAAAAGTGGCTAAATTGAAATCTTTATCGCTTGTAACTGATATCCAACATCGAATTAGAGAAACATCCTCTTCTCGAGTAAAGCGAGTGCTAGCCACTTTCGTGTAGATAGCACTAGCCATGTTGAAATGAATTTGAAGTTGAGATGATGTGATGTGAGTTGAAATAAATTTAAAGTTGGGTATTTATAGGGGTGAACTCTAGGACATTAGATGATGAACTGGTGAGCGATGATCAGATAAAAAAAACTAGCGCTGGCGTCATTATGAATATAGAGCGATTTGTAGACCACCGAGCTACAATGTCCCTCTCGCTCGCTAAAGATTCTGCGCGTATGCCTAAATGATATAGTTGACACGTAGGGAAATTCCTTTGGAAAATCCATTATTTTGTTGAGCCAGGTAGATGGATAAACTGGCTTTTCCTCTATGGTAAAGCACTGGGCGGTTTATCATAAAGCGCCCGTTCTTGAGACATACACTGGAATTGGTAGGAAAAGCGCAGGCGTTGAAAATACAAACACTGGCGTTGATCCTATCAACTCGGGCGTGACAGACAAAGTCGCCAACGTTCATATCTCTAATGTCCATAATTCCAACGTCTATATTTTCAAAACTATAAATTCCTTCAACTGATTTCATTTTCAGTCACACCAATGCTATTTCCTTCTTCTAAAACTCTTCTAAATCAAAAATTTTGGATACAATATGAGCGGAATTTTAAGAAAAGCGGTCAATAGTGTAAAAAAGAGAAGAGATCGAAGAAATGAACCAGCACTGCGGCCTGCCACAGATGTAGATTTTTCTTAAAATCGGGATGCAGAGTTTGCTTCGCCGAGTGTCGTTGTTGCTCCATCATTAGTCCAAGGTCATGTGTAGGGGTATCGATCAAGATAGGTCTGAGGATTATTTTAGAATGAGAGGTGGATTTTCAGACTTAAAGGCTATTTCAAAAGTTTTACCCCTCAAGTCCGAGAAAGGGTTGACAGATATCCCTGGCGTGCTTTATAGTTTGAATCCTAGAATACACAACAACGAAATTCCGAAAACAGTGGCAGAAAGGTGGTGGGCGACGACGCACACATTCCATTTTTTGGATTTTTAAATTGGTAAGTTTGTTTAACTTAACTTATATTATATTTTTTAAATAATTATTAAATAATCAAAAGAATTAATCATAGTTGATATTATACTTGTAACATGAATTATACCCTTTGATTTGCATTTTATTTGTGGGATCCTAAGTGGAATAGGATATGTACATCTCGACCAACTTAGCGAAGGGCGCTGGAAATGAAATCTAGGGTTTTAGTTTTGTTCAAAGGTTTCATCAGATGACTTGGAACCACAACAACTTCGTTGTTCACCCTTACATTGATTTTCCTCAGTATGGTGCTAATGTTGGACAACGTATTCTTGATTATTCTCTGCGTAGAGTTGTTTTTACACTCTACAATTAGATAGAGGGGTTTGGTACCTGGGAGAAAGACTGCAGTACCAAATCCAAGGTATATATATAATTGCAATCAACCCGCCACAACAGTTGTAAACCTCTGGATCACATTTTGATCGACTGAGAAGAACCAATTGGGAGAGGTATGAACTAAATACACAGAGGGATATTAGTGAAGAGGAGTATGTCAAATGGTATGAGTCGATTGTGAAGCCTGTAATTGGGACAAACAACGTGCACATCTATGGGTTTGATCTCTCAGGGTTATCACGCCTATCTCATGATGCAAATATCGTTTCTAGCCAGCCACCACCATAAGAGCCATGCTTTATGACTTACCCCACCACGGGTGCAAGTTCTTCATCATCTTCGTCAAATTTTCCCGAAATCCGTTGGGAGATGGAAAGTATTACTTCACAAGGTGAGCCAGCCATGATCCCTATTTTTCCAATCTATGGAACGTGATTATCCTTACTACAATGTCACTGCCACTGATGAAGAGTTGTGGAACCAACTGAACGAGTACCATTGGATAACTCGGAAAATGGAGGATATACACTTGAATATGTGTCGGAAATGGCACGAGAACACAATGTTTGGATTGAGTCCAATTGTAAATGATGATGGGAGGCGGTCACAGTCTTCCAATTCCAGGAGCAACAGATTAAAGAACGATAGTGAAGAAACAATGGTGGGAGAACCACATGTACGAAAGAGTTCTTTTTCACCACACATACGGCACAATACTTCACCAAAAACTGTGCATGTATCTCAACCTCAAGTATTTCGGTTAGATCCTAGGCGCATTTCATCATCATTCTCTCCTTATAACCAAAATGGTTGTTATACACCACAACCACAAACATCTTATATGTTTGGAGGGCCGAGTGCACCGAGTTCTTTCCAACAATCGCCTAGTGCTTTCCAATCGCCTAATGTTCTTCAACCATCTTTATCTCCTTATGGAAATTTACTTAATATGTTGGCAACTGGGGATGTCCCGGGTCTATCCCCAGGTCTTGGAGAATTATTGACTCCAGAAGATGACAATGGGAGAGCTAGCGATGTTAGAGAGATTGTTTGTAATTTTTAATTCTCCTACATTTGTAATTTTAGTTTTAAAAGTACGACGGTCTAAATTAAATGAAATTACATATGTTTAAAATTAAGCGTTTTACACTATATTTATTGAATTACGACGGACTACATTAGCTTCAAAGAAAGGGTTGAAACTGTTCAACACCTTACGGATTTCGAAACATTTTTCGAAAGGAAAAGCCACATTTTTCCATATTTGCAATTCAACTAAAGATCTTGTTACCATCTCAGCATCAGTTTCACCTCAGTCTATATCGATTGTCTTGTATGGTTAAATCTACAAACTCACTTACTTCTTTCTTTATTATACGAAAACGATTTTCTATGTCGTATATAGCATGATGACTCAGATTACGGGTGTCACTGCAGAACCCGTCGTGAATAACCGCCCAGAAATTCACCCATGGATAGTTTTATAAAGCAAGCTGAGTAAATAAAAAAATATATAGTTTCTGCAAATAGATTCATCTTCTTTTTTAGTATACAGAGTGCGCCGAACTAATAAGGGACTAGACATGTTTAAGAATTGAAAAATTTGCTGAAGTTGAAGAAGTGAAGAGTAAAGAAGACTAGATGTGTGAATGTGAATTTGGAGTTGAAATGGAGAGTATTTATATAACTCAAAAATTACATCCTTAGATCACAAGAGTTTTCAGCTGTACAGATTCAGCCGTTGGCGCTTCTATGAAAAACGCGGCGCTTTCAGGAAAGACACTGACGCTTTAAGTACGAGCGCGCGTTGAAAAGAAAAGCGCCAGCATTTTTGACTCAAATGCCAGCGCTGGTGTGAAGCTCGCCCGACGTTTCATCAAGCGCGCGCTACATGTTTTAACTTAATGAACAAACCAATAAATTTGTTAGTTTGAACATCCATTTTTCATGTTTGTTGAGCCCATAGTAGGAGCATAATGAACAAACTTCAAGTTTGTTCATTCCATAGGAAATTCTCTTAGGCACATACCTTTGTCACTTTACCATATCCATAATGGGTACAAAAGTGGCATACTTTGTTGACATGTATACAGGAAGAGGTCATTGGAATCATATTATTTGAAGTGAGGTGAGGGATCTAAAACACACCAGCTTTAGGAACCCACTATTATCATATTTTTAGGAAAATGATTCTATTAGCTGCGGCCACCCTATAAGTATTTGTTTGTACCATGAGTAAAAATACCACATAATGAGACAAATTGCTACTTAAATCACCTTTTGTCCCTCATCCAATCCTGCCATTATCCTACCGACTGAAGTAGCTACCAGTTAATCCAGTGATCCATGAAGTCAATGCCCGGTAAATGGTCAAAGTCAACCACCAGTCAACTGTCGAAGTAAAGTTGCAAGTCACGCCTCTAGCCAATTTCCAATCATGTTGCCAGCGATGCTGCCAACCAGTTCCCTTCCATGTCCCCCGTCCATGTCCTACATCCATGTCCCCTTGCCATCTCCCCCGTCCATGTCCCCCGACCATCTCCCATGGGCATGTCCCCTGGACATGCTTCCTACACTAATGGAAATCAGCAGTTTCGTGACCGACAAAGCAAGTCATTTAACTCGTATCTCTGACTTTCTTTATCGGTCGAAGAAAGGGTCTATGTTTGAGCGTATTTTTCAACTATGACATATCTCTGGGAGTCGTTGAAAATCTTATATCAACGACCGATTTTAACGATCGATGCTTTATTACTGACTTCCATTAGTCATAGATATAAATCTTAATAATAAAAAAATGATTCAGATTGGCTGTCTAGCCTGACTGAATCTGACTAAATCTGAAATTAAACACAAATGAAACTCAAATGAAACTCAAATAAGAATCAAATGAAAACCAAATTCAAATAAAACAAAAATGAGAATCAAATTAAACTTGCACACAAATAATCATTCAATTTAACATTCATTGATTCATTGGTTTCAAATTACACAAAGGATTAAAATCTGTAGTTCTGACCCTTGTAATCTGTAGTTCTAGGATTCGATTACAAAACGATGAACTAAAAAACTATTGATTAAACAACAAAATGATTTTCTCCCCTCCCTTGTGACGTAAACCATATAAAGTGCATAAACTTCATTCTCCTGGAATTCTGTATCATCAACTCTGCTTTCAGGAACATTGAGTACAACTTAGGCAGCAATAATTTCTGAAAAGCAGTTTTCAAGAGAACAGTTTTCAGTTCATTGTTGTTCACAGTTGTGAAATTTTTTGTATGACATGATATAATGGGTCTGACAACCAAGTATTTAAGAGATACACTTCTAGAGTTGTGCGTTCTTATGTAATAACTATCTAATATTCAGTCGTAGTGAAAAAATGCAATGAACTCCTAAGATTGTAAAATTATGGAAGTAAGTTACTAGTCTAATCCGGTAACTATCATACAATCAATATTTGGAGATATTTGGTTTATTAATATTCAATACACATAAGTAAAAATAAAAAAAACAGCAAGTAAAAATAAACTGACCTGAACATTTGGGAATATCCCACACCACACGACAATGGATGATAGAGTCTAGTAAGGATCTCCCAAAGAATGATTATTTCCATGGTTAACATTCATTGTTACCATCGATGCACCAATGTTAACATCTTTATTACAGAACATTCAGAAACTGTAATTCCAAACATATAGTTTCGTTAGTCGACACCAACTGGACAAACCAATGATATCTTAATAGAAAAAACTCTTTGGATAGTACTCTAAAAGGTGGATCGTAACAACTATGCTCTTATTCGGAAATCTCATAGGAAAGAAAAAATAGTAAGCCAACAAAATTATGAGTTGTCATTCCTTGCCGTGCTTAGTTAGGCTACTGGGCCCTGTGGTTTCTACCAATATAATGCAGCGTTCTAATGAAACTCAAAATCTACACCAGGTATTTCATGTTTCCACAATTTCAAGCTAGTATGTTCTTGTTGTTAGTATCTTTCCTACCTTCTATAAAATGTGGAACTTAACAATAATGGAAGGGACAATCTTCTTCTTTGCTATCACTTGATATCGATTTTAACATGGTTGGTCATATAAAATCAACTCAACATAAATAATTTTCTTTCACCTTGTGCTGATCCATTCCCAGATGCCATCTTGTAAGACCAATAAAAAAGTTGAGCATAAGAATGTTTAAGATAACTATCAACATAGACTTTCCTTAAGAAACCCAAATGTGAATTGCTTTTAAAACTTTTCAAATAATAAAATTTTATCAAAGGCAAGTCCATCAAAATCTAAGATTGGCCCTTCCTGCTATACATGTACATGTAACTTCTGTTTTCGCATACTTTCATTACAGTACCAAATATTAAATAACTCATAATATCAACAAAGTTTTAATTTTGTATTCTTAAGCTAGGTTTAAGGTATAAATACTAAAAATTACCTGGAACCTTGAGTGTTTCTATAAAGTATAAACAATTTCCATCAGATGGGTTCTTGTGATTTACCTGTGTACGAGCGGCGATGGTCCATCTTCTATGTTTTTCGAGCTCCAACTCATCAATGACATACAAGGAAGGAAATATACATTCAGAAATAGAAGAACTATGTAGTGGAAAAAATTCATCTTAAGAAATTATTGATCGCATAGTCAAAGATAGCATATGGTAAAAATAATACCCAAATGAGGAATTATTGGTACCCATTGCCTCAAATGGAGAAATCTTCATTTCATATGCATCAGTGTATAATAGGTTAGGAAAATTAATGGTGAGTGAATTGATTAATCAAGATGAAGTTTGGGACAGAGAGAAACTCGATACACTATTCACCCATAACATAAAAGAAAAAATCCTAGCCTTAACGCCGAATATACAAGAACAGGATAAAATCAGATGGAAACACCACAGCTCCGAAAGATTCTCGGCGAAAAATATATACACTTTCCTCATAAGTCAAGATCAGGAAAACAACAACTCTGAAGAATTTCCATGTAACAAAATATGGAAAATTGATGTGATTCCGAGAATCAAACTATTTGTATGGAAATTAGCTCAGAAGGCTCTCCCGACCAATGCTTGATTAGGAGCTCATAATATGGAGTTTAACACAGACTGCCCAATGTGTAATACCCAAACGCTAGAATCAGAACATCATTTGATCAGAACATGTCCATTTGCTAGAGCCATTTGGTTCGGTCACTCTATGGACGCGATTAACACAAAAATTAATACAGACTCTATGATGGATTGGATTAAAGATTAGATAGTAGAACCGGAATTCTCAGAATACTCAGCAAGGATTGCAACAATATCTTGGTTCATCTGGAAGTACCGATGTTCAGTAATCTTTGACAAAATAAACCCAAATCCAATATATCTTATTGAGCAAATAAACAAATTCATGCAACAATACCCACAAGACAGAGCCGGTCCTGAGGGTGTGCAGGAGGTGCGACCGCACAGGGCCCGACTCTGGCCATGGCCTTTTATTTCAAAATCATATGCCCCCTCCCCATAAGTTGATAAAAATATTCAGCCCAAAAATATATTAGGCCTATTTCAGTTTTATTAAGCCCAATAACCAACCCCATTATCACTCTCTCACATTTTCCTCTTCTAAAACAGACGAACAATCACCTTCTCGCCCTTTCCAGTTTCCCCTTCATCCATTTCTCATCTAAACTGTTTCACAAGAACTTGGAGAAATCCTCAAATTTACTCATAGAAGAGCTAAGGTATAATCGTGATAATACTAAGATGGAAAAAAGGGAGCAAATCTTCATCTTTAACGTAAGTAAACTAACCAATTTTGGGTTAATTTTTTAGTTTAGGGTTTTGATTTATGAATAAAACTAAATTTCTACTTTTTATATGTCATGACTGATCTAGGAAAATTGGGTTAGTCTTGTTGATTGGAATTGGAACAATAGGTTGATGTCTAATGTCTTGATGAGTTGAAGTTGACTCATTATTAAATCATTGAAAATCAAAGTATGCATTCTAAAAATTCAAAACAATAACGTGTTTTGCTTATTGTTTTGTATGAATTGGTTATTTGGTTAAAATGAAGTTGAAATCCGTAGCTAATTGTTGATTTTTTTTTTGAAATGTGGTGATTTTGAAGTTGAAATTTAGGGGATTTTTCTACTTGAAATTTGGGTGATTTCTTAATGTTCTAACTTGTAATTGTTTTTCCATTTTCTTTTTTTTACAGCAAGCTAAGGTGTTATCCACTTGAGTTGGGATTGCTGCTTCTTTTATTTGATTTTTCCTACGGCTAATCGGCTATAATCGGTAATAAAAAATTTACAATCATTACTTGCTGCTATTTGAAGTATGGTTAAGAGTTTAAGAAAAGAAACTCCTGGTCATGATAAACGCTTAAAACAGAAAAAATATCTAGCCTTTAAGGAGTCACAAAGAGGAGCATTGGATAGATTTGTTGTTAAGCACCCACCTACAATAGTTCCAAAGCTAACTGAAAATGAAAATGTTGTTCCTAATTTGGACCGTAATGAAATATAAAATGATTTGGACCTCACTGAGAATGTTCATGAAGAAGTTCCTAACATAGTTGTCAATGAAAATGATGATGTTTATGATAGGGAAGATATTGGTAGAGATGATATTGAATGTGAACCTCCACTTTCTCCCCCTCGAGTACACGTGAATATATATGATCCTAGATACTGGGGTAATCTTGACACAAACTCTAGAGATCTTTTAGTATAAAAAGGCCCTCTTAGAGACCCAAATATAAATAAAGGTCCCAAGGATAAACGATCAAGATACTTCTCTTCAACTTGTTATACAAGAATTTTACCTAATGGCGAAGAATATGACAGAAAATGGCTCGTGTATTCAAAAGAACTAGATAAAGTATTTTGTTTCTGTTGTAAGTTGTTTAAAAATAGTTCTCAGATATGTGTTTTATCAAATGAGGGGTATAATGACTGGGGTCATCTTAGTCAGATGGTTAGTAAGCATGAAAATAGTACAGAACACAATGTTAAAATGAAAGTTTGGCTTGAACTGCGTGATAGACTAAAGATAAATGATACAATTGATAAGCACCTTCAACGTCAGATTAATGAAGATAGGGAACATTGGAAGCAAGTATTGAAGAGAATTATTTCTATTGTGAAATATCTTAGCTTGAATAACTTGGATTTTCGAGGAACAAACGAGAAAGTTTATGAAAATAGTAATGGAAATTTTTTAGGTTTGATTGAAATGATTGTCGAGTGGGATCCGATAATGAAAGAACATATGAGAATAATTAAAAGTAATGAAATTCAGTACAATTATCTTAGTTCAAAGATCCATAATGAGTTAATTGATTTGCTAGCTTCTAAAATCAAAAGTGCCATCATTCAGAAAATTAAGGATGCAAAATACTTTTCTATATTGCTTGATTGTACTCCGGATGCGAGCCCCCAAGAGCAAATGTCTTTGATTATTCGGTGTGTAGATACTAGTGAAAGTCCAATAAAAATTCAAGAGTACTTCATGGGATTCTTAAAAGTAGTCGACACGACTGCACAAGGACTATTTGATGTACTGAAAAGTGTTTTGGAAGATCTTGATCTTGACATTAATAACATTTGTGGTCAAGGATATGATAATAGAGCTAATATGAGTGGGTGCAAAAATGGTGTACAAAAGAAGTTGCTGGCTATGAATCCAAGAGCAATGTATACACCTTGTGGGGCTCATTGTTTAAATTTAACACTTCTTGATATGGCACGTTCTTGTAAGGGAGCTACAGATTTTTTTGAAACATTGAACCATATTTACACGATCTTTTCTGCTTCTACAAAATGGTGGGATATTTTCAAAGAACATGTGAAAGGTTACACCGTCAAACCATTGTCGGATACGAGGTGGGAAAGTCGCATTAAAAGTTTGAAGGCAGTTAGGTTTCAAATTCTTGATATAAGAACTGCATTGCTTAAAGTAAGAGATAATGGTGACGACAAGGATACCGTAGATAAGTTTAAAGCAAAAAACTTAGCAAAACATAGTGTTGGAAATTTTGAGTTTCTATTAAGCATGGTGATTTGGTATGATTTGTTAAATGCTGTAAATTTAGTTAGTAAATCATTGCAGTTTAAAGATATGCTTATCGACGATGCTATGCGTCAAGTGAAAGGACTTCTAAAATATTTTCAAAACTATAGAGAAAAGGATTTGGGAAGGCCTTAACCACTGCCAAAGATATGGCTACTAAATTAGGAGTTGAAGCTGATTTTCATGTGGGTCGTATAATTCGTAGAACGCAATTTTTTGATGAGATTGGAAATTGTGAGGAAACAGTCCAATCAGCTGAAGAGTCTTTTCGAACTAAGTTATTCTTGTAGATTGTTGATCAAGCTATTAGTTCACTTGAAAGACGTTTTGAGCAATATAAAGTGTGTGACGACATATTTGGGTTTTTGTTTAGTTCAGATACTTTAAATTCGATGGATGATGATCAGTTGAAAGATCGTTGTAATAATCTTGAAGTTGCTCTAAGACACGAGGAAGCATCGGACGTTGATGCAAACAATTTGTTTGCTGAGTTGAAAGTTTTACGTGAAGTATTACCAAGTGAAATAACCATAGCAGTTGGTATATTCAATTTTTTAAAATGTCAAGATAGCTTTCCAATTACATCTATTGCATATAGAGTACTCTTAACAATTCCAGTAACAGTGGCATCGGCAGAAAGAAGCTTCTCAAAACTAAACATTTTGAAATCGTTCTTGCGTACTACCATGGCCCAAGAAAGACTCAATGGGATGGCTATGATATCGATTGAGCATAGTCTTCTTGACGACATTGATATCGATTCCTTAATTGATGATTTTGCAGCAGTAAATTCAAGGCGACAAAATTTCCATTGACAATCTTCTCAATGGTATATATGCATGTTATTACTGAAATTTGATATTAATGTTCTTAACTCTTTCATTTGTCATTTTGTTTTGCCAACAACTTCACACTTTGTATGTGTTTCAGGTACAAAAATATTGTAACTCAAAGCAAGAAGAACTTGAAATCATCTACAGGGATATACAGACGGTAAATACTTTAAAACTAATCGACAAATATTTTTTTGACCCTTTTTTGTGTTGAACTATACAATATGTATAAAGAAATGCTTTTACCTGTAAAGAACTTGTTATGTTTATGCCATCACTCTCTATATATATTAATCATTGTAGTCTCATTTTTCTCATTGTTATTCGAAATTGTCTGGGAAAAAAAATATTTGACCGTAAAATGGCCCTTTGATTAAGTTCGCACAGGGCCCTAATGCGCACAGGATCGGCTCTTCCACAAGAGAATGTCAAGAAAAGCAAAAGGGCGCAGACTAAAATAGATTACAGGGATAAATGGTCAACTTTATCCTCAGACTGGATTTTATTCATCGATGCAGTTTTCAAAAAGGAAAATTCAACTATGGGTTATGCTTTTATCTTATATTCAGCAGATGACAAAACCTTTATGCACATCGCAGCTAGAGCAGATAGGGCCTTATCAGCCTTCCATGCAGAGTCAAAAGCCTTATTTAAAGCGACATCTTGGCTAAGTCAAAATATTTTATCAAGTGTGACAATAGCTACCGACTGCAAGGTGTTAGCGGATACAATCACAAAGGATGAGAAGCACTCGGATTGGAATGCCGATAACATAATAACGAAGACACAAAATATTTTGCAACATCTCCCTTAGGCAAAGGTGAAATATATCAACAGAAGGTTTAACTCAGCAGCAGACCAAGTGGTAGAAGAAGCCCGTAAAAAACATCTTACACATATATCTAGCCAAATTCAGATAAAGATATCACAATCTAGTGTGATGTCCAATATTTTTGACAAAAAAGACATTGTAAATTTGATGTACCTTATTAATTAATTAATATACTCCGTCTTTCCATCAAAAAAAAAGTGTATAGTAGGTCGTTCATCATTCATTCAGAGGTTGTTGCATAACAAACGCACAAAACTAGAATTAGAAAATTTATCTAATCCAAGATTGGTAGTTATCTCCTGACGGAGTAAACAAGTAAAGTTAAACCGTAACTTAGAAAATTCCACTGAAAACTTGAGCAAAGGATCAAGTAGAGATACATATTTGTGGGACTGAAAGACCACTATCTTAAGCTTTGTAGAGGACTTTCCATGTTACTAATCCAGGCATGATCACGTAAGGCGGCCAGGTCCACAAGAATAACTGTACCAAACCATAGATAAATTAGTCAGTTAATCAAGAAGGTTCCAGGTTTTAATCCTTATTAGGAACACATGATGTAGTTATATTAGAAATTAAGAAGTGCTTCACAAAATATTATTTCACATAGATGAGATGAATGAACATAACGTTAGCTCACTAACGTGAGTAAATATACCGCTGGAAAAATGACAACCGAAAGATGAGCCTAGATTTTCCACACTTGGTAGTAATGCAGAATCACCACTTGCATCAGCGCCAGAATCCAAGTTGGGATAACGCTTAATCAGCGCCAAGTGCTATATCTACAAAAACGTAAAAAGGATAATGATCATATAAATTTAGTAAGTACTTGTTTGAGGGTGAAAACAGTTTCTGCTGGTTTCGGTAATTTCGTGTGTTGTGGGTGAGAAACGAGTCTAAACCCTAAAAATGTACTGCATGGGAGTACTTTAGATTCGAGAGATCAATATGTATAAATCCGGTCTAAACCAATAAATGTCCGTTCCAGACTTACTTCGGTCACAAAGTGAAGGAGAAGGGTTGGTTTTGGGGAGGGAAGCGAAGAGAGTGTTGAGACCAGAATAGTTGATTCTGGAAGAGTCGTTGTTTTAACTTGTATCATAAAGTGAAAGCTAACAGATGGGAAAGGTAGCAAATATTTTCTGAGTGTTGTATGCTCCTCACTTGAACTTGTTGTTCGGTAGAAATAGGTAAGACCCATTTATACAAGTCGGAATGAAACGCACTATGGTCTCATTAAGGAATGGAAAACGGGTGAGTAAATGGGAGGAGGTGGTAACCGGTAACGCTTGGAATTGATGTTCCATAAAAGAAAACGTTTTACCATTACTCCCTGTGTTTACTAACTGCTTCGTCCTTATGACACTCTCTTATAACGGGCATAGTGTACGCCGTACACTGTAAACCGAAAAACCAATACCCAATGAGAATCCCCTAGTTTGTGACACGCGTTGTTGTCTCGAATACTTTTGTGGAAAACACGTAGCACATTTGCTGTTGTCTGGCAAGTTGAGCTTGGGAGACTTCCGTGGTGACCTTCGACGGTCGAGATTTTTCATCTTAAGAGGACATGTAGCCGTTGATTATTGCATGATCAGTATGGCTTTAATATGGCCTAGTTTAGGCGCGGCCAAAAGTTAGAGTTTTGTCTTTGTTTAGGCGCGACCAAACTAGGGCCAAATGTTGCCATGTGTTAGTTAGTAACCTTGGACGGCTAAGATCTGCACCTTAGATGAAAAGTGGTCGTTGATTGTTGCAGGCCTCCGTGTTAGCAGCGGTAAAGGGAAGGCCAGCATGGTATGGGTTAGGCGCGGCAAGGTGGTTGGCACAGCCAAAACTAGGGTTTTGGCGTTGGAGCAAAGGTTACTATGCGTTGGTTGGTGACCTTGGACGGCTAAGATTCGCATCTTAGATGGAAAGATGTCCATTGATTGTTACAGGATTTTGTTTTGGTAGCCGCATGGGGAAGGCCAACACGGTATGGCGTGGCAAGGTGGCTGGAATGCCATTGGTATATGTGGGGTCAAGGGTTTGGCATGCCGTTAGCGCATGGTGCGACTAGCATGGTTAGGGCTGATAGGCGCATTTATGTGTCTAATTTGTCCTCAATGTTTCATATTGTTAGTACTCATTTTTTTCCTTATTATGGTGTTTTGTGTGTTTGTAGGTATTTTTTGGAAATAAATATTGTTGGAAAATTTGGCTCGAAAAGTTGCTCGGAACACCCCCGGAGAACATTTACTATTTAGACTCCCACTTTGGATAAGGGGTAACCCAATTACTAAGGGGCACCCAAGCAGCTGGATAAGGGGCAACCTCATCTCTTTCATTTGAATTACAGAATTTGGCGGGAAAAAAAGTGTTTGAAACTGGCAGAATTAGGGTTCGGATTTTGAAGGTGTTCTTGTGAGATTAAATGGCTGATTTTGAGTGGGATGACTTGGATGAGTGTAACAGGAAATGCATGGTCAATAGTTTCGGTTAAAATTGGATTCATCGTCGGATGGAAGAAAACAGGGAAGCACGTGCATGGGAGGACAGTTCACGAGTTTGTATGAGATTTGAACGTGATTTGTACGTGTATGATGACTCAAGCAAACAACCAGGAGCGTGTAAGAACTAAATGAGGAATATTCAACTGTTGTAGACGCGTGTGGAGTTAAATCAGGGAAGAAAATATCCCAAAAATATTTTCTTATGAATGCCGAGTAATGGAGAATATTTGAAGTTATTGCGTGATATTTTGATGCTATGTCGACTATATAAAGGCTGCTGGTGAACCACAGAAGGATTACTGAGGGTTTGGGAGAATAACAGAGGATACGAAATCAAATTTGGAGAATTCTGCTGATGCTGCTGCATACCTGAAGAACACGAAGAACATACCTGCCAAGACAGTTGTTCTTCAACAGTGTTTGCGACACCTACCTGAGGGTCGCACAGTTACATATCAGTGATGCATATCATCTATCGTTCTTTTATAACAGTGTTTGCAACAATTATAAGCGTTGCAAACACCCGGTTTTCATTATATTTCTCCCTTTTTCATCTTTGTAAACACCCTTTGAGCAATAATAATGATTTTTGAGCGTGTTTCCAACATGATGAGCGGCTAATTCTCCCACAACCAAGGCAATGAGGAAGCTATTTACGCATGAATAATTGGTAACTATTTTATTTTCTCTAATTTATCTTTTATAGTTCACTCAACACTGATTTTGCAGAGTTTTTAATTGTTTGCATAATTTTCTTCATTAGTTGTGATTCAATTAGATAGGTTATGCTTTGAATTAAGATAATCTATGCTAAAGGGATACAAGTAATTTTTGAGAATTTGCCTGATTATTTGTGAATTAAGAAACAAAGGACTTAAAGATAATTAGAGTTTTGGGTTATTTACCATCATTCATTCACGTGTAATAGTTGAATAAGTGTCTTGGTTATTCTCTCTTATCTTGAAATCAATTTTGATCTAAGTTGTCTTTACTTTTAAGTTTAATTAAATCTAAATTCCTTTTCTTTCACAAGTCTGAAAAGAACCTTTTTACTACAACATCATTGATAAATACCATCAAATTTTTGCGCCGTTTCCGGGGAGCTTGTGTTTAGGCTAGAGCTTTTAGATTTTTATTCTTTTTTTTTTTTTTAGGTTTTTTTTTTTTTGTTCTTCTTTCCGTTTTTTTTTTGTCTTTTTACTACAGATTTTGGAATTTGGAGCGAAAGAAAAATTTGCCAAAGCTTTTGGTGAATACTTAAAGTGTGGAGTTAAAGACAAAGCGAAAGGAGCGAAAGGAGAAGTTTTTTTTTTTATTATAAAAAGAGAGTTTATTTCTTTAGATTGTATTAGGATTTCTTTATTCTTGTAATTTTCTTTTTATTTCGCACTTTACTTTTTGGACTTTGGACTTGGACATTTGGACATTATTTTTTTAAACCCTACGAAAGGGTAGTATTAAATATTAAATTGTTTGCAGAGAAGGACGGTGATTACGATATCACCTCGGCCCCTCGGGTTCGTACACAACATAGGAGTCGTGGCCCTAGTCGACTTCATCGGTTCATCCCCCGTCTGGTACGGGAGGTAAGTTTGTCAAAACACTCGCGAATCCCCTGTCAGCGAGTTACTGTATTCCTTCATTTGCATATATGCTGAGGAACTGAAAACGGTTGTTTTTAAATTCCTAGTAAAGGGCAAGGACTGGCCATACAAGATAAGGGTTCGGATTTCATCACCATTCCCTTCTTTCCCTCCTTAGGAAAACGAAACTTAACGCGAACCTAAGCCTTAAAATTTGGAATAGAACGAGACCGATAGGGTAATGAGCTTAATAGGAAACTCGTTCGAAAAATATTGGTTACTCTTTCGAGCATTCTTCGAAGTTCATGATTGTTTCTGTGAGTTGAATGCGTGACTGCGCCGCCCTGTAATACAGTGAGGCCTTGGGTGTCAAAGCTCCAGCAGCTTCCCTCGCCTTTATTCAACTTACTTAAACATAGATTGATTCCAGAGAGGTTTGCTCAGATTGTAACGAATTCCTTTTTGAAATAATAGAAGCTGGTCTAGAAACAATCTAAGTGGAGCCATCATGATTTTTGTTTGCTAGAAAATTTTAGGTTTGGTTTGGTGGAGTCAGCCTGCTTTGTGTTTGCTTAGAACCTCCCTTCCTTTTAGGATTTTTTTTCTTCCTTTTTTTTGTTTTTCTAGTGTATGCCCGAGGTCATTAGAGAACGGGCTTGGAAAAGAAACACTCTAGGTCGTTTGATTAGTGACAAACCTAGTAGTTATTCTTGTGAAATAGGGGAGCTCGAAGACTCTTCTTTTGAGAGCCCCGTTTTTGGAAACTTCAGTTTTGATAATCAGTATCTTTGTGAGGAAAGTACCCCTATTACGTCAGCTGTGCCAGCAATGACTACTTTAAAAGATTACATGTTCCCAACTAGGGCCAACCGAGCTTCGTGCATAAAATTGCCAGCCAATACGGATAATTTCGAGATAAAACCTAGTATTCTTCAGATGATCCCTAGATTCTTAGGAAAAGATGATGAGAACCCTTATTTTCATATTAGGGACTTTGAGGAAATTTGTGGGACAGTTAGAATATAAGACCTTACTGATGAAGTCTTGAAACTTAAGATGTTTCCCTTTTCCTTGAAAGATAAAGCCAAAACCTGGCTTAACAACCTACCGTCTGAATCCATTGAAACATGGCAGGCGCTTATTGCTACTTTCTATATGAAATTCTACCCTAAGCATAAAACTGCAGCTGTTAGGCAGAAAATTAGTGCTAGTGTGCAACAAGAGGGAGAGTCTCTTTACAGGTTTTTAGAAAGATTCAATGATCTCCTATCCCAGTGTCCTCACCATGGATTTGATAAGATGAAACTTGTGGAGATTATTTATAATGGTTTAGACTATTCGACTAAATCCATGGTCGAGTCTATGTGTGCGGGTGAGTTTACTAATAAAATTGATGATGATGCTTTTACCTTCTTAGGAACTATTGCTGAAAAATCCCAATAGTGGGAGCCTTGTGTTGAACCCCCTAAAAGACTCTTGGTCAATAGAAGTAGCACCAATGTGGTAGATACAAGCTTTGAGTCAGATGCTAAGTTTGTTGCTTTGTCTAGAAGGTTCGAATCTTTGGAAATGGGTCAGTCTAAAAATAGGTCCCTTGTTGAACCTAATAGAGCCTCTCAAGTCTCTAGTTGTGGAACAAAGCCTGATAACTCATTTTGGGAAGGTCATGTTAGTGAAGAACAAGCCCATGTTTTCTATAACAATGCTAGGTTTGAGAACCGTCAGAAGTTTGACCCATACTCAGAGACCTATAATCCTGGTTGGAGAAACCATCCTAATTTTTCTTGGTTTAAGGGCCAGAATCAAGGACAGTCTAGTAATTCTCAGCCTCCCCCAGGTTTTGGTTATGCTAAGAACTCTTCAGGTCAACCCCAGTTCCAGAACCATTCGGATAAAAAGATCACAAGTTTAGAAGAAACTCTCACCTCGTTTATTAAAAGATCTGAAAAGATCAACCAAATGGTTGCGCAAGGGATAAAAGAAAGTAAGAGTATAGGTTATGTTAACTCTCAGGCTATTTCCGAGTTGAAAACCCAAGTTAGTCATATAAATGAGTCTTTGAGGGAAAAAGGTAAGTTTCCTAGTCAAACTCAACCCAATCCTAGAGGAGTTCATGAAGTAGGTGGAAGACCATCAGAACATGTGAATGCTATTAAAACCCTTAGGAGTTGTAGAGTGGTAGACAACAAGGTAACCATGCCTGATAGTGAACATGCTATAGTTCACCATGATGAGCCAGAAAATGATAAGGAGACTGATAGAGTCTCTAATGAGACCAATGAGGGTCCTGTTGAGTCCGGATTTGTTCCTAGAGCCCCGTTCCCCAAGATGCTAGTTCCAACTAAGAGGGAGTCCAACTTTAATGATATATTGGAGGTTTTTAAGCAAGTTACTATCAACCTCCCATTGTTGGATGCGATTAAGCAGATTCCCGTTTATGCCAAGTTCCTTAAGGACTTGTGTACACGAAAGCGTAAGATTAGTGTTCAAAAGAAAGCCTTCCTAGCTAGTCACGTGATTTCTATTATTCAGAATACCACTACTCATAAGTACAAAGATCCAGGGTCCCCTACCATTGCTTGCACAATAGGTAAATACCGTGTTGAGAAAGCGTTGCTTGACTTAGGAGACAGTATGAACTTACTCCCATACCATGTGTACCTTAAGCTAGGACTTGGTGAGATGAAACCTACCCAGATGACTCTTTAGTTAGCTGATAGGTCCGTTAAAATTCCTCGGGGTGTGATCGAGGATGTTCTCATAGAGGTAGACGAGTTTATTTATCCAGTGGATTTTGTTATCCTAGATACCCAACTTGTCCCTGACCCATAGAACCAGATACCGGTAATTTTAGGTCGCCCGTTTTTAGCTACATCCAATGTCGAACTGGTATTATGAAATTGTCTTTTGGTAATATGACTATTGAGCTGAACGTCTTTCATATTAGTAAGATACCCTCTGAACTAGATGACTCGAGCATAGAAGAGGTGAACATGATAAGAACATTAGTCGAGGAGTCATTACCAAACGCTTTGGTGGAAGATCCATTAGAGAAATGCCTAGCTCACTTTGGGATTGATTTTGATGATGATGGTGTGATTAATGAGGTAAATGCTTTTTTAGATTCAACCCATTTGATAGACACTAGTAATGGATGGAAACCTAAGTTCGAACCTCTACCCATTTCTGAGTCTACCCTAGTTCCTTCGTTGGAAAAGCCTCCTAAATTGGACCTTAAACCATTACCAGATACCTTTAAGTATGTGTTTTTAGGCCCATGTGAAACTTTATCTGTGATTATAGCATCCTACTTGGATAGTAATCAGGAAAGTAGGCTAGTAACCGTCCTTCAAAACAACAAGGAAGCTTTAGGGTGGGCCATAGCAGACATTAAGGGTATAAGTCCTACTGTTTGTATGCATCAGATTTATTTAGAGGAAGATACAAAACCTTCTAGGGAGATGCAACGAAGACTAAACCCTAATATGAAATAAGTAGTTCGAACCGAGGTTCTTAAGTTGTTAGATGCAGGCATTATCTACCCTATTTTCGACAGTAAGTGGGTCATCCCCGTTCAGGTTGTTCCCAAGAAATCCGGTATTACTATAGTCCAGAATGATAACAATGAGTTAATCCCAACCCGAATGACCACGGGTTGGCGTGTCTGTATTGACTATAGAAAATTGAACAAGGTCACTAGGAAGGACCACTTTCCCCTTCCCTTCATCGACCAAATGCTAGAAAGATTAGCTGGTCGTAGCCATTTTTTCTTTTTAGATGGATTTTGCAGCTATAATCAGGTTCTTATTTCCCCAGAAGACCAAGAGAAAACCACATTTACCTGTCCCTTTGGTACCTTTGCGTATAGACGCATGAATTTCGGGATATGTAATGCCCCTGCGACCTTTCAGCTTTGTATGTTGAGCATATTTTCTGACATGGTAGAACGGTTCTTAGAGGTCTTTATGGATGATTTTTCAGTGTTTGGTTCATCTTTCGATGAGTGCTTGCATCATTTGTCATTAGTTTTGACTAGGTGTAAGGAAAAGAATTTAGTGCTTAATTGGGAGAAATGTCATTTCATGGTTCGTTCAGGAATCGTTCTAGGGCATATCATATCTTCGAAGGGTATAAAGGTAGATAGATCCAAAGTTGACCTTATTAAAACTTTACCGGTCCCAAAAACCGTAAAATATATTAGGTCGTTCTTAGGGCATGCAGGATTTTATCGTCGATTCATTAAGGATTTTAGCTTAATTTCTAGACCTCTTTGCAATTTGCTTGCAAAAGATGCTAAGTTTGTCTTTGATAATGCTTGTTTAGAGGCTTTTGAGAAGCTTAAGTCTTTACTCACTACCGCTCCCATAGTCCAGGCACCCAACTGGAACCTAACCTTTGAGATCATGTGCGATTCTTCAGATTATGCTATTGGTGTTGTGCTAGGTCAGCGAGAAAACAAATTACTTCATGTGATTTACTATGCTAGCAAAACTCTGAATGAGGCCCAGATGAACTATACCACTACCGAGAAGGAACTGTTGGCCATTGTGTTGCCTTAGACAAGTTTAGATCCTACCTCTTAGGTTCTAAGATCGTAATCTATACTGATCATGCTGCTTTGAAATACCTTTTGTCTAAGAAGGATACCAAACCTAGATTGATTAGGTGGATCCTATTGTTACAAGAATTTTCTCCCGACATTAGGGACAAAAAGGGTGCAGAAAATATAGTAGCAGACCACTTGTATAGGCTAGTTATTAGTTCCCCTAGTGATTCCCTTCCTATAAGGGACAACTTTCCTGATGAACAATTGTTCTCTGTTTCCTAATCACCTTGGTATGCGAATATAGTGAACTATCTTGTTACTGGTCGAATGCTCCAACATTGGGTTAAACAAGATCGTTCTAGGTTTTTAGCCGAGGTTAAGCACTTCTTTTGGGATTATCCTTATTTATTTAAGTATTTTCCAAACCAGATTATTAGGAGATGTATACCTGAGGTGACCAGTCCAGTATTATTTCCTTTTGTCATGATCATGCTTGTGGGGGTCACTTTAGTGCCAAGAAGACTGCTGCTAAGATATTTCAGCGTGGATTCTATTGGCCTTCATTGTTTAAAGACTCTCACAGTTACTGTGTTACTTGTGAGCGTTTCTAGAAATTAGGAACCATTTCCCGTAGGAACATGATGCCCTTGAACCCTATTTTAGTTGTTGGGGTCTTTGATGTGTGGGGTATTGACTTTATGGGTCCGTTTCCTAATTATTTTGGTAACCTATACATCCTTGTCGCCGTAGACTATGTCTCTAAGTGGATTGGGGCGGTTTCGTGTAAAACCAATGACCATAGGGTTGTGCTTGAGTTCTTGCAAAATAATATACTTACACGTTTTGGTACACCGCGAGCTATAATTAGTGATGGAGGGTCGCACTTTTGTAATGGACCTTTTAAGCTTTTGATGAAGAAATATGGTATTACACATAAGGTATCCACCCCGTATCATCCACAGACTAGTGGTCAGGTAGAGGTTTCCAGTAGGGAGATAAAACGTATATTAGAGAAAATAGTTAATCCTAATCGGAAAGACTGGTCGTCTAGGCTTACTGATGCCTTATAGGCTTACCGTACTGCGTTTAAGACCCCCATTAGAATGTCTCCTTATCGGCTTGTTTATGGCAAGGCATGTAATTTACCTGTTGAGTTAGAACATAGAGCTTATTGGGCTATTAAGCAGCTAAATTTTTCACTAGACAAGGCAGGAGCCCATAGGAAACTCCAGCTCAATGAGTTGGACGAGATTCGTATAGATGCTTACGATAGTGCGAAGGAGTATAAGAACAAAATGAAACTTGTGCATGATAGAAATATTTTACGAAAGTCATTTTCTCCAGGTCAAAAAGTTCTTCTGTATGATACCCGCTTGCATCTTTTCCCTGGGAAGTTACGTTCTCGGTGGACGGGTCCTTTTATTGTTCGCACTGTTTTTCCTCATGGAGCTGTTGAAATTGAGACACCGGATGGTAGTAGTTCTTCGAAGGTTAACGGTCAGAGATTGAAACCCTTTTTAGAGCCCTTTCCTATAGGTGATGTTGAGGAGGTCCCTCTGGAGGACCCTGTTTACCCTTGATTGACTATCGAGGCGATTGTATGTTATATATTAGTTTTTGATTATCTCTCTCTTCACCCAGGTACTATCTCTCTAACTTCTCCTCGTGTTATTTTACTTTTGGTATTGCTCTTTCATTAGAAACATTGAGGACAATGTTAGATTTAAGTTTGGGGGTGGGGAAGAACTTTTTAGTTGCACTTTTGAAACTTCTAGAGTCACATGGTATCCGGTTAGCTAAGTTTACATACTGTTTCTCACCGAAAAGATAGAAATTGGAATGCTAGGGATAACAACCTATTGAGACATTAGAGAAAAAGACATTGAGATCCTTGAAATTCAGGAGAGAACTTGTTCCTTTTAGAGGGTAACCGTGATGGACCTAACCATCCATGATGGAAAGGCAAGTAGGTCAGGAAATGCCAGAAAGACAAAGCAACCTCACAATGTAGTCTTAGTTACTGGATTCAAACTCTCTCTCAGTAGAAACCTATCATCATCAATAAATGGAGCGACATCAAAATCTATGAAGAAAGTGGAAGACGTTTAAAGTTTAGAAGCAACAATAAAAAATCAAATTCAAAATCAAGGGTTACAAGAAGTTATAAGAGAAAGAAAAATCAAAGGATATAAGTTGTTGAAGTTCTTGATACTAAGACATTACAAGTTGCGAAAATCCAAGTATTAAATTCCTTCTGTGATGGCCATGTAAATTTTTGTCTTGTTATAAAAAAAAATAGAAAAAAAAAAAAAAAATAGAAAAAAAATCATCATTACGTTTTTTTTTTTTTTAATAAGGCCATAGGGAAGTAGAAATTTTTATGTCAAGCAAGAAATCGAAGAGAAGAGTTAATTGTCAAGGTTATACGAGTTTCAAGAATTTATCATCAACAGTTGAAGACCGAAGAAGACGTTGTTTCTACTGTGCACTATGAGAGAGTCGAAGAGAGATGCATTTGGTTTCTTTGTTAGTCCGCTTTCAATCTGGCACAAGATCTTTCTAGCACTGGTTTAACTCATCACACGTAATTAGTCCAGTTGTGTAGCAGATGTCCCTCTCATTTTTCTCTCTCTCCTAATCTTATCCAGCTGTAAATCAGCGGACGCATCTTACAATGTTTATCTAGTTGTGTAGCGGATATCTCTTTATCTAGCAGTGTTGCGGATGTGTCTCCCATTTTCTTCTGTCATCTTCAGAGCTGACACCTTTAATTTCTCTGGCATTTTAGTCACTTGGAGATAGGTTGAGAATTTGCATGTCCTCATAGCTCTTTGGATACTTGTGACCAATTAGAAGTACAGGTTTTGTGGGTACACCTCTGGTAAACCCTCCGGAGACAACACTCCGCCGCTAGGGCCACCTAGCGGTTTAACGGCTTGCTTCACGTGCTAAGTGTAGTCATTTTATTTCCTAGATTAGATATGCTCGGGACTAGCAAATAATAAGTTTGGGGGTATTTGATAGGAGCATTTATGTGTCTAATTTGTCCTCAATGTTTCATATTGTTAGTACTCATTTTTGTCCTTATTATGGTGTTTTGTGTGTTTGTAGGTATTTTTTGGAAATAAAGATTGTTGGAAAATTCGGTTTGAAAAGTTTCTCGGAACACCCCCGGAGAACATTTACTATTCGGACTCCCACTATGGATAAGGGGTAACCCAATTATTAAGGGGCACCCACAGGATATTCGCACCCAAGCATCTGGATAAGGGGCAACCTCATCTCTTTCATTTGAATTACAGAATTTGGCTGGAAAAAAAGTGTTTGAAACTGGCAGAATTAGGGTTCGGATTTTGAAGGTGTTCTAGTGAGATTAAATGGCTGATTTTGAGTGGGATGACTTGGATGAGTGTAACAGGAAAGTTATGGTCAATGGTTTCGGTTAAAATTGGCTACATCGTCGGATGGAAGAAAACAGGGAAGCACGTGCATGGGAGGAAAGTTCACGAGTTTGTATGAGATTTGAACGTGATTTGTACGTGTATGATGACTCAAGAAAACAACCAGGAGCGTGTAAGAACTAAATGAGGAATATTCAGCTGTTGTAGACGCGTGTGGAGTTAAATCAGGGAAGAAAATATCCCAAAAATATTTTCTTATGAATTCCGAGTAATGGAGAATATTTGAAGTTATTGCGTGATATTTTGATGCTCTTTCGACTATATAAAGGCTGCTGGTGAACCACAGAAGGATTACTGAGGGTTTGGGAGAATAACAGAGGATAAGAAATCAAATTTGGAGAATTCTGCTGATGCTGCTGCATACCTGAAGAACACGAAGAACAGACCTGCCAAGACAGTCGTTCTTCAACAGTGTTTGCGACACATACCTGAGGGTCAAACAGTTACGTATCAGTGACGCATATCAGCTATCGTTCTTTTGTAACAGTGTTTGCAACAATTATAAGCGTTGCAAACACCCGGTTTTTATTATATTTCTCCCTTTTTCATCTTTGTAAACACCCTTTGAGCAATAATAATGATTTTTGAGCGTGTTTCCAACATGATGAGCGGCTAATTCTCCCACAACCAAGGCAATGAGGAAGCTATTTACGCATGAATAATTGGTAACTATTTTATTTTCTCTAATTTATCTTTTATAGTTCACTCAATCACTGCTTTTGCAGAGTTTTTAATTGTTTGCATAATTTTCTTTATTAGTTGTGATTCAATTAGATAGGTTGTGCTTTGAATTAAGATAATCTATGCTTAAGGGATACAAGTAATTTTTGAGAATTTGCCTGATTATTTGTGAATTAAGAAACAAAGGACTTAAAGATAATTAGAGTTTTGGGTTATTTACCATCATTCATTCATGTGTAATAGTGGAATCAGTGTCTTGGTTATTCTCTCTTATCTTGAAATCAATTTTGATCTAAGTTGTCTTTACTTTTAAGTTTAATTAAATCTAAATTCCTTTGCTTTCACAAGTCTCAAAAGAACCTTTTTACTACAACATCATTGATAAATACCATCAAGGGCCAAGGCAAGGTGCGGTTGGCTTGGCATGGTGGGGCCAAGGGTTTGGCATGCTGTTGGCACATGGTGCGGATAGCATGGTTAGGGACAAGGCAATGTGCGGTTGGCTTGGAATGGTGGGGCCAAGGGTTTGGCATGCCGTTGGCGCATGGTGCGATTAGCACGGTTAGGGCCAAGGCAAGGTGTGGTTGGATTGGATAGCATGATTGGCATGCTTTGGCACTGTAGGTGTGGATGGCATGGTTTTTCAGTGGCACAGTGGTGCGGCTAGCTTGGTTGGCATGCCTTGGCGCAGTGGATGTGTCTGGCATGGTTTTCCATTGGCATAGTGGTGCAGCTAGCATGGTTGTCATACATTGGCGCGATAGATGTGACTGGCATGGTTTGCCATTGGTACAGTGGTGTGGCTAGCATGGTTGGCATGCCTTGGCGCGATATATGTGGCTGGCATGGTTTTCCATTAGTACAGTGGTGCGGCTAGCATGGTTGGCATTCTTTAGCGCGGATATGTGGCTGGCATGGTTTTCCATTGGCACAGTGGTGCGGCTAGCATGGTTGGCATGCCTTGGCGCGGAGGTGTGGCTGGCACGGCATGCCATTGTCACATGTGGTGTGGGAATTAGGGTTATCGAAACCATAATTAGTTTTTAAAAAAAGGTACCCTGGTAATTTTCTCGCAGACATATTAAAGGGTTCAATAAATGCGCTTAGTGGAGACATTATTACTCAAATTCCTTGATGTTACTGTCTAACTAGGGTTTTACGATTTTAACCCTAAGCTAAAAACCTCCATCAATATTAAGTCCCCTGTTTATCTAGGAACAAGAGCATTGTTGCGAGGTAAGCATAAGATGGTGACAGACAAGGACAAAATCGAAACGATAAGTCATGGAAAGATGGTCAGGAAGATCAGTCTAACGTTTTCATGAGGTAAGGAAAATTCGTGATTCTTGTGTTGGGTGGCCTTGCATAGATTCCATTGATGGTGTAAACCGCGAGGTGAAGAAATGTGTATCCTCGGTTTAGTCCGGCTATGCATCATCCCGGATGGGTTAGAGAACATCATGACGCTGGTTTGGCGAGTCATTGGTGTTGCTGGCTTGGCTTAGCAAGCTGTTGGCATGGTGCAGATTGAAACGGAGCCACGGGCGTTGGTAAGCTTGGCATGGGAGCCGCAGGTGTTATGCGGATTAGAATGGATCCTCCAGCGTAGTATAGGTTTTGGGTAAAGTCGTTAGCGTAAACTCGACACGGGTGTTTGCATGACGTGGTTGCTGGCTTGATGTGGGGACGTGGACTATTGATACCGTGAAGCACGCATTATGGGTCCGGTCGCCTCTTTTTTTGTGTAGCTGGATTAGGAAATCTTTTCCTTTCTTCAAAAATCCGAGAGTGTTATGCCCATAAAAGGGGGAGTTACTCCTTCTTATCAGGTTACATTGCCGGTTTTGCTTTCGAATCCCAGTGCTGGCGGTAGAAAAGTAAAATGCGGGTAAGTGTGTCTCAAACACGTACTTCCATGGTTTCTTACCAAACCCTAGTTATCTCGCACAGCTAGGCATGATACTCTCTTTTATATTTGCCGGTAGAATAGGGTTTGATTAAGACCGGATGTCACGCCTTAACTCTCGGCTAGTAGAAAGCTTTCCTTTTCGGGATTGCATCGTTCTGCTGAACATAAGAGGTGGTCTTGAATCCTTCATTCGCATAGTTCGTCCTGAAATCGCGTCTATCCCCTCTACATGTATTGTCTCGTGTTTTTCTCCTGGTTTTCATTTCGTCTTCTTTCTTATGCACGTTGCTGGTGTAGATAGGGTGAAAACTTGTCCACTTTCTCTGGTTTTGTAGTGCATAATGGGATCTTCTGGAGGCAGCCGTACCTCTAACTCTTCGGAGAAAAACTTTGGAATCGGCGAAAACCAGTTTTCTTCGCATGAGGAGGCATTAGATAGAATTGAATCTATGTTCCATGAAGCTCGCAAAATTATTCAGGACCTACCTTCTATCTATCTAGGTGAAGTGCAGGTGCGTGTGCTTGTTCAGAATTTCTTTGGCTCGGTGAACATGGAGGAGGAATGGGAAGGTGATGAAGTGCCCTGGTGTGTTGAGAGGCTTTAGTACAACAAAACTTCCCCTCGGTCTAGTGCTATGACGGAACGGACCGCTTCTAGGTTGAAACGACCACTACACCAAATTTAACGTTTAGCAATAGCTTAGATATGTTGCTGAATGGGCTTGCAACAGATTTTTGCTGTTTCTAAACACCATGTCGCAGTTTTTCGCGACAGCTCTAGCTCTGTTGCTAATTTCGGTCAGCAGCGGCAATAGAAACAGAAATAAACTGTTGCGAAATTAAAATATAGAAACAGAAACCAATTGTTGCTACTCAGTTGCTAATTTTAGAGTTATTCCGGGATATATTTTAGTAAAACATGATATAGTTGTTCTGGTTCAGATTTAGCAACACATTTTTGCCGTTGCTAATTTTTTTTGCAACAAAAAAAAAGAAGGTCAAGTCTTCGTTGACCTAGTCAAAACTGATTTCCCCCCAATTTATCATGCAATACCCCAGTTCCCTGCAAAACCTTGGTTCATTTTATATCCAGCAATTCAATCTGATAGTTCTCATACTATATATTCACACACACATTCCCACAGGTTTAAACCTCAAATACATTCTACAAAGATAGGGAACCAAATACAATAAAAAGCAGGGAACTCATGACATCAAAGGAAAGTTACAGGTTGCATTAAGAAATATTGAATTACATATGTAAAAATGTTCTTGTTTCTTACATTGTGATGGTGCAACTATGTTTGTTTTAGCTTCTAAGGATTGCATATAAAAACAGAATGTTACAATCTCTTAGAGTGAGTAATCAGAATGCAGCAGATTATTGTGGCTTTGAGAGTATGATCACACGAGGATGCTGAATTCTCGTCTTGTAAATATAACCAAGATGATGAAGAACCTGTCACAGATAAATATAGTTAGAGATAACAAATAAAGAAAGTAAGAATACTTCAGAATTCAGAGTATATACTCTATTGCTAATTAATGATTTGCTTATACCTAAAAGATACTAGAGATCAATGACACTCGAGTAAGTGTTGGGATTTCTGATGAGTGAAGCTCAGTATTTGAGCTAGTCTGTTTCTATAACTGAACTGATCATCTCGGCGATATTCTTCAAACTCTGAAATTTTTTACAAGCATCCCAATTTAGGTTCCACAATACGACACACATAATCTAAGAATCAGTTGGTAGTGGCCACAAAACATAGTATAGTCTGTTATATGAGTCATATGACTGAATTGCAGATTGGATGTCCTTCACAATATGGCATAACGTTCCAAAGCCTTCGATCAGAAACCCTAGTATAGTCTATTATATGAGTCATATGACTGAATTCACTAGCACAAAAATGGGCTTAGGTGACGGTTCAAAACTGTCACCGTAATACTTATATGACAGTTCTCAAAAATATTTGCACTGTCACCAAAGCCTCTGTTACAAAAGGTCTTTAAGAAACTGTTACAGATTCATGACTCTAAGGTAACGGTTTCTTTCAAAAACTATCACTGTTGACAACTTACAGTAACATTTTATTAGTAAAACTGTCATCAGAAACCAAAATTCTTGCAGTAACGTAACAATTTTTACATGAACCTGTCATTGATGAAATGTTACGGTAACATGTTCTGAGATAAAACTGCTACCGTAAGTTCTATTATGTGACACATTATCATTATTTGTTAAAATGTCACTATAGACCCTCTTTTATTGCGACTTCCTGTTAGAGTAACTGGTCATGTGCTCAGTGAGATAGTTAATATCGAAATCACAACTGTGGAAAGAATTTTTAGTGTTTAAATTGATTTAATTAGTAGGGAACTAAAAATTCCGAACTAAATTACAAGTTAATGTATGATATACTTTACGTATTTCAATATACTTAACAGAAAAGTATTCTTAGTACTGGCTAAAATTAATTGACAATGAAATAGGAAATGATATCCATTTTTTGCAAAAGTTGATCGATATCTACTGTCTTCATGTTTTGATACCCAAAGCTGGACCAACACACCTGCAACTTCATGCACCAACGATTGAACCAAAATTTGTTCCAACATAATCATGTCACCAACACTTGGAACTTGTTCACTTAGGATATAGAAAGATCACACGAGCAAGAGTCTGGAAAAGGTTTTTGTCGCCTTCAATTACATTTTTGGGGTAAAACCAAGTCCCTGGAAATCATTTAAAGTCAGCAGGTTACTAATTATAAATGAGCAACTATGAGATAGCTATCTCTACCTAAAATCGCACAAGTGTCATTACGGTTTATTTACATCAATGTCTTAGTTTCCAGCGGTATGATACTATGAAAAAATACTAAAACTTTCCTATAAGATTGAGAAAAAACCAGACACAAGAATAGGTGAGTAATGACACATAATGAAAAATCTATACATAACTTGCTATCTGTAACAAGAGACGTGAAGTAGTTTCATGAGGACAGAATAAATAATCTCTTAAAACAAAAGTACTGAAAAACTTAACAGTTATTGTTCAAAAGTGAAATAAGAATAGGAACAAGACGCAAAAGTATTTCATTTTTACCTGAATAACACGGCAACCTAAGGATATGTAGATGGTGCTGCACCTTGTTTATGAAATGCAGAAATTACAAATCCAGTTTCCTCTATCGGAACACAGTCACACATTTATGCATCACATGATTCCATCAAGTATACATATCAAAATATTCCCATCAAGCTCATGAACAGCTGTGTTTTCCGATCAAACTCAATAACATCAAGTTCCTGCATAATTTTATCCATTATAAGATTAACATGCCAATAAAATAAGGATCATCCATTGTTTAGCATCTTCAAAGATAATATATATATATCATACGTATGTGTATAAGCAAGAAAACCCTCTCCTGAATCGAGAAATATCTTCAAACATATCAAAGAGGTACTAATTCCAGATAGTGTAGGAAGGGGTATCATATTTAGTCTCAAAATCAGCAGTACTCAAGTATTCAGAAGATTAAACATAGATGAAGCTTTCATTTACATAAACTTAACTGCAATATACCTTTAGGATTACACGACATCCATACATCTTTGAAGACTTGAAGGAAAAAAGTGGCCAACAAGTTGATATACAAGTTTCTTTCTCTTCTTAACACTTCCACACTCAAAAACCTGCTTAAGTGAATTCCAAATTTTATAATCAATTAATAGAGTAACATAAAAAAAAATAAAAAAAGCAAAAACCAACAAATCCAAAACGAAACTTACAGTGGGTTAGTCCTCGGGTGAGTTGGGGGGAGTTGAGTGTATTTTGAATCTTGGGGATTTTGAGAGAGTTTGAGAGAGTGTAGGGAGTTTTAGAGAGTTTGGTGTTTTTGAGTTCAGGGAGTTTGGGGGAGTGTAGGGAGTTTGAGAGAGTTTATTAGAGGGAGTTTGGGAGAGTTTGGGGAAGTTTGAGAGAGTTTATTCTTAAGTCATTCTCTTTAAGTAAAAGAAACAACAAATCCTCATTTGCAAGTAAAAATGATCTTTAATCAAAAGAATTTTTTTTTTTTTTGAAATGATCCCTATCTCTATATCAATAGTATGTTATTGTTGTGCAACAAGATATTTTTTTTTTCTAATCAAAAGAGTGAACAGAGTATTTTATAAAACTAATAAATAGGAAAAGGAAAAGCTCTAGAAAATAGGCTCTTCATCTGCATCATTATAAGCCTATTTCTCCACTCACATCTACTCTTTTAAATTTAATGAATCCAACAGCAAAAACAAATAAAACATGTACTAAACTTTACAAGTTTAAAAGCTAGGATATGGTTCATTCAAATTTTTTGATTTTGAAAATATTTGATCATCGTTCAAAACTGATTATCATCCATTTAGGAATTTTAGAATAAACTTGGAACATATATGACAAGTCAAAAGGCTCCGGGTATCCTTATCAATGGGTACACTGACTAACTGCATGTAATACTATTGAAATTCTCCTAGGATTCCATTCTTCCACCAAAAACAACCGGTTAAGCTTTAGTAATCCTTGACGATAAGGCTTTTTATACATGCCAGAAAAGTGAACAATCCTTAAAGATCACGCTTTTTATGCTGTTAAATCATGTAATACCAAGAGAAAACACAAGCAAAATTATGAAAATAGTAGCAATTGCTCTCAGATAAGGGGCACAGTTTGTCCACATGAGAAAAAAATCCAGAATTACTAATGAGAAAAAATCTCAATCAAATGAAAAACTTACAAGGCGATGTCAATTGGTTCGAATGAAGAAGGGGAAACAAGAGTTGAACATATGATTGAACCAGATATTTTATTGTCGGAAAATTAACCAAAAGCTGTACAAGCAAAGGAATTTTTTACCAAATTATGAGGCATCCAATACAAAGGTCCTCCACCCTGTGAATGATATGCTTGAAATCCTTCAATATCAAATCAAAAAACTCAACATTGATCTTTCTATTAAGAACTATGGATTCATATAAAATAAAAACAGATCTGGAAAACAAAATAAAATGGAAAAAATAAAATAAACCCAAATCATAAATTAGGGATTTCAAAAAAAAAAAAAAAAAAACAGAACATATACCTGGAATAAACATCACATGCTTTAGAATCTTTAAGTTAGTTCAACATCAACCCAATCAAGCACCGAAGGACCAAAAATTTTCCTTAGAGAAGAATCGAGAGATATAGAAATGGGTAAAAATTCATGTGGTTATCCAATGAAGATAAAGAGATCATGATTTATGCACATACGGTCAAAGCGGAAATTCATCAGAGAAAAAACTGTGAGTGATCGTGAGATAAGGTTAGAAGAAAAACATGAAACCGAGAGAGATGATATCTGCCTAGAGAGAGATAAGGATTGGTGAGAGATGGGTGGTAATTATAAATTGAGTTTGAACCCTATTTTAGGGCAGCCTCGAAAATTTTGAGGCATTCATATAGGACAAAAAATGGGTGTCAATATTAATTCAATGGTTGCCCTTATCCTAATGGTTGTTAAGTTACTATAATACCCCCTCCCAATTTAAATTACATTACTACCTTTCCACTTAATTAAATTCTAATCCTAAAACAATCCCACTAATTAACCCATCCCACTAATTAACACACTAATCCGTTACTTATAAAAAAAAAAAATAATTTAAGTTTTAAAAACAAAAACCCCTCTCTTTCCCTCTTCTTCTCATCTTCTTCTCCAAAATTTCTTTGATTTCGTTGTTGATTGCAGTTGTAAATGGCACCTCGTGTTAAGCGATGCCCTAGAAATACGGTGCCGAATCCTGGTTTATCTTCCGTAGCATCTCAATCTAGGGCTTTTGAGAAAGATGGAGATGAAGTGGATAGCAGATCTATTGGTGTTGGAGAGGGAGAGATAGAGGCCGATTCTTTAAAAGTGCACATAGAAAGGTATTTCCCACAAACCCATTGTTTATTTTTGCGTATTTCGTTGATTTATGAGCTGAAATCGATGATTCGGCCTCGTTTTTTTAGTATCAGGTTCATGTTCTAAGAAGATCCCGCGAATTTGTTTTTTTTACCCAGATGAAGAACAGTTCGGCTCTAATTATTGAAATATTATTAGCCGAACCATTCTAGACTTACTTCTGCGTACATTATTCGGCTTATTGCAATATAAAGTAGATGTGAGTATAAAAATCAAAGTAGATCAGTAAAACTTATTTTCTTGAGTTGAATAGGTGATAACATTTTAAAAATAACCTTGCCAGCATACGCAGAACCTTCCAAAATTTCATCTTCTCAGTTGCTTTGGGCTTCTCCATGAATTTTTAAACGAAGAACGTTAGTGAACCAACAAAAATTACTAGTTACATATAGACAGTATCCAAAACCGGAAAACAAACAAACAAACAAACAAACGACATGTAGAAACTTTCATCTCTGCTAGCTTGACAAATAAATACATAAAAATGAGAAACTAAATCAAGCAGTATACAAACACCATATTATATAAACGTACTTGGATGCAAAAACTTATGTATACCCAAGATAGTTTGTATTCTAAATCCACCCAGAATACAAGAATGGACACTTTAAACAGAGAAAAGTCTTGGTCGGAAAAAAGAAGCTAACAATTCATAACATGCAATTGAGCATTTAACACAACATTTTAAAAAATAAAAAAATCTAACTCAAACTTGTCAAAAGACTCAAAACTAAAACTTTGTAAACAATGGAAAGATCTAAGCTTTGTAAACAACAGTTGTCCTCCAACATTAGTTTTTTAAACTACCAGTAAGGGAAAAACAATTGATCTAATGTTGGCAAACTAACAAAATCATAAACAAAAACCAACCCAAAATCTATGAAACCAAAAGGACACACATAAATATTTTGTATGATGGTTAAACTGTTGATGTTTTGAAGTTTAAACTGATTCATTAATAGTAATCAATCAACCAACCACACCATAAACACTGAATATTAGGGAGTTAAAGCAATATGAAAAAATATATTCAAAGAAAAAACACAACACTGGAATAATCTAAATTAGGGGATTCAAAGTCATGAACCTCCATAACCTCATCATCCACAGCATAGGAATATACATCTCAACAAACACGTAATATCCTCATAAAAAATGGTTTCAATTTTTAAACTCAAACAAACACACTTAAAAACAGAGAGAATTATAAGATTCACAACAAATCAACAAAAACAAATAACAAGGGTTCAAAAGAATGGGGTTTTACATGTGTAAAGAACACCTTGACAGCCAACAGCTTCACCTAAATTCTGTAACCACTTATAGCATCAACATCATCTCAGTTCCTGCTTCAAAACATCAACACAAATCCTTGTCAGCCAACACAACATAACCACCATGAGCAATACCAGTACCACCACAAATACCAGCTACCAACTGCATCACCAGAACCACTAGTACCAGCATAATTCCTTGTTGAGATTCACAATCCAATCGACCCAAGAACCAGATCCCCTTTCTTATTTTTCAGAAACCCACTAGTACCATCATACCAGCTACCCTTTCTCATTACTATCAGTTCATACCCTAGGTCCATCCCTGTAACAGACCCTAACAAATCCATGCACATCTTCATATCCAATCAAAACCCTAACATGTATGTAACAGAACAACTCATAGAAGCTTCAATTCAAACCCTCAACTAGCCATCCAACTGCAGCTATTTATTTCTATCTCTCTGATTAAACACAAACAGGATCAACAACATCTTCTTGTCTCAACCACCAGATCAAACTTCCTGTAATAACAACCAAAAACCACTTCCGGTTCGTTCTTAACTCTCAAACCTCTACCAATTACAGCCATGAATCGGCAGTAGAACCCATTTGTTCATCTTGATTCATCTCCCTAAACATCAATTTTGGCTCTATATCCCTTCCATTTATCAGTAATCTACTAGTTCAACTACCAACTAAACTCCACTAGTTCAACCACCAACTGAACTCCACCATACATAATTAATTGTCACTGCAATATTTTTGAGAACTGTCATATAAGTATTACGGTGACAGTTTTGAACCGTCACCTAAGCCCATTTTTGTACTAGTTAATATACCACTAGTTCAAGCATTAGGGTTTATGGAAAAAAAACCTAACCTGTGAAACTCAAATTCCTATAGACCAAACCAAAATTAAACCTCATACAACCCTTTCTATCCTAATTAACAACAAAAACAAATAAGCTTCAACAACTCATATACAAATCTACGAAAAACAGATTCAACTGAAAGAAAACCATAAATTACCTGTTTTAATTCTTTATCAGCAAAACAAATTCATATTTTTAAATTAACATCAATCCTTTTTGTTCTTAGATCACTCGTACCCATTATCACCATCAATTCCCCATAATTCAGCAATTTCAGAAACCCTAAATCTGTTTGATAACACATCAATAACACCCTAAAATCTTCATCAACATCCGCAACAGTATTTACTTAATATGTTCCTCCTTAACCACTGATTCTCTCAGAAAAATAGTCAAATATTTCTCTCTCAATTGTCCCTAGAAGGAGAAAGGAAAGATGAAGAAACGAAAAGAGAAAGAAGAAGAAGATAATAAGAGAACACATGACCATGAGCATCAAGGAAAATCTAGACTCTTTGCGAAAATTTATGAAGCAGGATACTACTGGCCTACGATGGAAAGGGACAGTTCCGAGTATGTACGGAAATGCGAACAGTGTCAAATTCATGGTAATCTAATACATGCTCTGCATACTATGTTACACAATGTTGCCACATCCTGGCCTTTCCACACTTGGGGGTTGGACATAATCGGCCCAATCATACCAAAATATTCTAAGCAACACGAATATATCATAACGGCGACTGAATGCTTCATCAAGTGGGTAGAATCCATACCGCTCAAGAATACTACTTGAGCCACTATCGCCGCTTTTATTAAAGAACACATCATTACCCACTTTAGGATACCTATGTGCATTTTTTCGGACAACGGAACACCCTTTGTCAACAACGATGTCAAGGACTTGCTAGCATCCTTCCATATCAGACAAAAAACATCTATCCCTTACTATCCTAAAGGAAATATACAAGCTGAGGCGACCAACGAAATCTTGCTTTGAATACTCAGAATAAACTTATATGATAATAAACGCCTCTGGCATGAAGAGTTACCCATGGCGCTTTAGGCATATCGAATTTCCAAGAGATCTTCCACTGGTGTCTCTCCCTACAGTTTGGTTTATGGAGAAGACGCCATTCTACCGGCAAAAATAGTCATCACGTCAGCTCGGGTAATCGCTGCAAGCGTCCTACAAGATGAAGATAGTAAAAGGTTCCAAGTCCTGGATACGCTCGAAGAAAAGCGATATATCGCACATGCTCATGATTAGAAATATCGTGAACGAATGGCGCGAGCTTACAACCAAAAGGTCAAACCAAAAAGCTTCAGTGTAGGCGACCTGGTGCTTGCAATCTCACCTCATGTACCCCGCAACGCCAACACTGGGAAATTCATGCCAAACTGGGAAGGACCATTCAGGGAGAGCGTCTATTACAAAATTGAGAATACTGACGGTACTCCTATCAAGGGTATACCTAACGATAAGGTCAACGGCAAATGGCTAAAGGTTTTCTATATGTAAGAAATTTGCATTACGAATAAAGCACCAGATAAAGCGTTTTCTTGATACTTAAATTCGCCACTATCACCGATTGAGATCTATATAAATTCTCCAAAGGAGTATACAAACCCTCTTGCACCCAATTTCGGGGACATGAGTGCCTAAGAAACCCGCATGCCTCATCCGATGGATCCGGGTGACTAAATCCTCCTTACCTTGGATCAAAGGAGGAGTGCACAAACCCTCTTGCACCCACTCTCTGGGAAATGAGTGCCTAAGAAACCCCCATACCTCTTCCGATGGCTCCGAGTGACTAAATCCTCTCAGTTTCAAATCATTCAAAGTTTTAAGTTATTTCAATTCGGGTCTTGAGTTCATTTCTAAGCTACAAAAGAGGTGTTGTATTTTAAGTTCCTCTAGCTATGTGAGCTATTGGAAATATTCATAAAGCTCTCAAAATAACATTTATGATATGGTTGAATCTATAAGAAACTTCATCCCACTGGTTGACAAAGAACAAAACACATTTACGTTTTGAAGAAATTGAAGATTTGTGGATCTGTGAAATAGACGTTACCGGATCGTGCCACTTTCCTCCGTAACTCAGCTTAGACACAAGAGTTAGAATGCTGAGAGAAACAATTGCTATGTTTCCTTAAAAATTAGATTGAAAAGTATCACCTCCTATTTAAGTCTTTGGAGGTGTTTTTTAGAGCACTTCTCGGTCGAACTCACAAGCGTTCACTACACCATTTTAAGGATATAGCAACCCAGAGTAGCAACAACGCTAGTGCCATTGCGAAATTTCCGTTGCTATATTTTTGCAACGGAATATGCCTGTTGCTAATTTAGTGACAGCAGAGTTTCGGTTGCGAATAACAACGGCGAGGTGTTCATGCATGCGAAGCACGCATGTGGTCGGAAACACTTTGACGTTTTTTTTCCGCCCAAGTCAAAGTTTGGTCAGTCTTCTACTTTATTTTTATACCCCTTCGACCTTATCTACTTATACTTAGAATTTTCACAGTTATTCAACCATTTTCATTTCTCCTCTCTCTTTTTTTCTTCTCTGCTCCCGTATGATATTTTCTCCCCTTGAAGATTCAGTTGCAGCTTCAATCTTAAGTGTTAATCTTAGAGGTTTGGTTGCTTGTGTTCGATCTGGTAAGTGTTTATCATTATTAGTTTTACGATTTTAGTTTATGGATTCTAGAGTTTCACGATTTTAGGGCATTTGATTTCAGGTTTCATCTGTGAATCTGCTTTTTTCTTTTCTTTTTTTCATTTTAGTTTACTGATGTTAGGGTTCATCTCTGCATCTTTTTTCGATTTTAAAGATTTTGATTTTAGTTTTTCAATTTCAGTTTCAGTTTCTCAATTTTAGGGTTTCATCCGTGAATCTGTTGTTTCCGATTTTAGTTTTTTGATTTCTTCTTTCTCTTTCGATTTAAAAGGTTTTATTTGCGAATCTAACATGATTTTATTTTTTCCATTTTAGGGTTTTTCAAGGTTGAAGGGATGGACTACTTTGAAGAAAGAACTCTGAAGAACTGAAGAACATAAAAGGTTTAAGTTTAATTTATTGTTTTATGTTAAGCTGTTTTAGGGGTTTTGATCAATTTTCAGTTTTGGATTTAATTTCTATTTTAGGGTTTCATAATATGAACTGATTTAATGGTTTGTTGTTGTTATATGATTACAGTTTGCTCATCTTAGATTAGACTGTTCTTTTTCCTTGTTGGATTAGATAGTCAATTGGATATTAAAATTCCTTAATTTGGTTTTCAATGCCACCAAGACGTTTTTGTTTCCTAATAGTTATGGTTTGGCTAGTGTTTTGCTTGTCAAATATACTGTGTAATCTACCATGGTACAGTGAATGCCTTATTTAGTCCACACACCCATTTCACTCATGCATTTTTATAATCACTTGTTGGGTCATCCGGTCAGGTACAATACCGACGATCTTAAGATTGTGCTTTTGGATTGTATTTTTGTTCATTTTAGAACCTTGGTGGTGTACACTGTGTTTGCGAAGATAAGTAGATTTTCCCCTTTTCAAAAATGGAGATATTGCCTACAGTATTTTATGTGTACATAAGTGATTTGCCGGTGGCAATATCTTAGGATGCTTTTAAATATGAGTGAAAATTTAAGTCATAACTCATGCTCCCATTTGGCTGGTGTTGGTGTCGATACAAATGCTGGTGGTAGCATTAAAGCAATAGAGTACAAATACTAGCAGTAGTTAAAGTTGCGCAATAAGTATCCGTACTAGCAGTAGTACGGATACTTATTCAGGTAAACCTTCTAAATCCACTCAATTCTTGTCTTTACATATGCTTCGCTTTTGGTGCCTTCAAAAAAATGATCCTTAAGCGTTTTGTGACTGAAACCTCGACTTTTTGTGCCTCTTCTAATGTAGTTTGTTTCTTTATTTGTTTCTAAAAGCAAGATAATGATTCTTTGTAGTTAGCAATAATATGGAGACACCCTTATAAAGGTGGTGAGTGCAGGTCGTGTATAAACAAGCTTGAAGAAGGTATTTACTGAATATGCTACAAAAGTTTTGGATTTATTTTTGTGATTATCTTGGCTTGGATGGATGAGTTTATCCTCCCAGAATACTTTATTAAGATTGTCATGGCTATCGTAAAGCTATTTCAGGTTCCATAGATATCGGTTTAGAGTTGAACTACTTTTCTTGCATAATTATGTTGCTAATATACTTATAAGTAGTAGGACCTCTGCTCAAATGCGGGTTTTCGAATTCTACGTCCCTAAATCGCATCTCAGAACATTGATATCACACTAGTGTTGTGTACTTCTTTGTGACTTCATCCACTCAAGGACTCAACTTTCAGTGGAAGACCTATTATACTTAGTATGGCATAATCAGTTCTCTGAAATTCCAATTGCATTTTTCCTCTCTGCCTTTCTGATTGTCTTAGTCTTAGTGCTGTCATATTATGATCTAACATGGAGTTATCTTTTTTATAGGTCTTCCTCAATCAAATGGTTATGTTTATGTCAAGGAAAATTATGGCTGAAATCAACGAAGGACATTAATTTGTTCTTATTTCTCAATCACCCTGTAAATATTTGTGAAAATTTGTTGTTGATTAGTATGGTTCTGGTGTTGATGTTGTCTCAGTTTGGCAAGTGGTGAAAAGGGGTTTAAATTGGCCCCATGTTGATCGTTGGAGTTCAATCTTATCTATGCTTGTAATTGAGCATGTACTCATTTCTTCATATGCCATTTTCATTGAACTGCAACTTTGGGTCAATATTTGTATATGTATCCTTTAGTTTAGAGTTTGAACATAGAAGAACTGGTCAGAGTTGAATTTGGAAGAATTAAGAAAGTATGTGTTTCTATGAACTAGTAGTGAAGTTGTTTTGATAATAGCATGTCTGAGATTTGGATGTTTACTGAATATGATAAATAGTCTTAGTGGTGATTCTGAAAAGCTACTTTTTTTTCATTCTCTCTTCGCTGAGAGGATGTTTTTGTCGTTAACATAAGGGCTTCGGCAACCCTACCACTATGACTAGTTTGTTTAAATTATGAACTTAAGAAGTTTTTAAAGTTTGTATGAACTGAACTTAGGAAGTTTTGAAAGTTTGTATGAACTAAGTTCCATAGGAAGTTTTTTAAGTAATTTGTATGATCTTGTAAAGTACTTTGTTTGATCTTGTAAAGTTTATTTTGAGAGTAATATATCATCTGATGAGAACAAGAAATGGATGAAGTGGATATGTCAAATAGAATTAGTTAGCAGTTTATCGTGATTCAATTCATAGATATAGGTTAGACTTCAAGTGGGATGGAAACTGGCGGAGTTTATACACTTGAATTCTAACGTGTAGCTTTAAAGTTCTGAGTGAAAAGAAATCACGATAACTTCATGACTTAGCTCTATTGTTTAGTTATATTCATTTCATTAATCAAAAATGCTGTTGGTTTTGATTTGATATTGAGTACATATACGGTCTGAATTAACAAAATCTAGGCTCTCTGTTTGGATTTTCTTAGGATTTTTTTATTAGTAGAATCATTGCTGGTAAATCTGTCAACCAAACCCATTACTTTAATAAGCTTAGCTTTTGTGTTTAGCTTGTGAAATTAGTGTAGACTTACAAATTGGGATAGGTTTGATTTTCCTATTTGACGTCAGAGGTTTGCAATTAGTGTAGAATTGGGTTTTAGTTACTAATTGCTTTGGTGTGATTAAATTTAGTTGGAGATTTGCATGGTGATATGGCACAAACTACATGGACCAGTGGAGAGACGGTAAATAATGGTCATTGCTTGTATTATGTTTGTTTGTTACTTGGTTAATTTACTGAGAGACAAGAAATATGATTCTTGTTTATTGAATGATTACAAGTAGGACATGTGTTCTGCGTATTGCGTGTAGGTATTGGTTCAACTAGGAGATATACTTGACTGGAAACTATTGTATTCCGGACAGACCAATGACATAGATGATTATCAAGCATGCCAGGAAAGTAACTTTGGTGTTTGCTATTACATATATATTTTATCTTCCTAAACTTAATGTATTATCTTAAATCAGATATATGCGATTCTACAAGATATGTTGCAAGCATTAAGTGGTAAAGCAATGGTGGTGGGACATACTCCTCAAACTGAAGGCATAAAATGGTATTTCCTTATTCTTACTTATGGAACTTTTGGTCGGACAAGCTCAAATATAACATTTTATATGCTAATTGGCAAAAGTATGTTTTGTCTTTTGTACTGCAGTAAATACGGTTGTTGTATATGGTGTGTGGATGTTGCAATGTCCAGCAGAGTCCTTAATTCAAGACCGGAGGTAAAGCATTTTTTTCGGCACCCTTTCATATGTAACATAAACGCCCTTATTAAGCTTGGTGCATACATGGCCCGCTTTACTTCTATTTTGACATAGATATGCCTAAACTTTGAACTTTCTGTTGATTAGGTTCTAGAAATAATAGACAATGAAGCAAGGGAAATAAGGAGCTGAACAAATATATTTAGCGAATTTCAGGTTGTTGACTAGAGATGGAGATTCCTACATCTGATAAGGCGATTATTAGAATTGCTAGGTATATTTCAATTATATTCAATTAATTCTTCATTTGGAAACCTGGAAGTTGGTTTACTGGATATACCAATTGATGTAGTGGTGGAGATTTGCATCTAAAATTTGTGTTAAAGTTCATACCATTGCGATACTTCTGGTCAAGGGAAATTTGGTGGCCTTAGAGATGGATATTAGTAAGATTTTTCTTTCAACTTTGCCTTTTTTTGTTTTTCTTTGAATTATGGTTACACAGGGTACAATATTTGGCATGTTCAGGGTGATACTATCTTGGATTGTTCAAGTTTTTTTTTCTCCCCTTTTCGTATTAAAAACTATCTTAATTACACTTGGGCTAGTATTTAAGAAACTACCTCTGCAAGATATTGTGATTGTGATTCTTAGAGTTTGGAAATTATGGAGTAAAGTTATTGATGGACCTTACTGTTGGCATGAGACTTTTATTGAGGATTGGGTCGCTTGCAATTGCAAGAAGCTGAGGTTCTGTAAGCAAGCCATGCATTATTGGACTTTCAAGTGAGAGTACTTTGACCTTTAGTTTTTATCAGTAAGTACAATACTACTTCGGTCTTGCAGAGACCTTAATTTGTATCATAATTGAGTTTGAGTGGTAGTAACTGGTTTAGTCAATTGAATTTTGGATGTTGATTTAATTTCTTTCCGTCCTGTTTGCTCAAAATAGGGCATTTCTTTGCTTTCTAACCCATTTAAGCTTGGACCTGTAACATACCAACTGATTTTTACCCCTTCATTTTTGCAAGAGAAATGACTTAGGGATGAAGTTCAGGAGCTTAACTCTCGATTGCTAAATCAAGATGCGTACATTGAGGAACGCTGAATGGTGAATAAAAAGTAGTCCTTGGTGATATTTTTACAGCAGCTGAATCTACGTATGATTTGCTGAGGAAATTTTTTAAGCAAGCGGAGTCTCATGATACATTCTGGTGATATTTTAGTCCTTCTTTCCCTATTTTTCAATGCCTCTGTTAGTTGACACAAATTAACTAGGTTGCCCATCCATTTATAAACATCAACATAAAACGAATATTGTATGTCAGTCACAAAATTTTGGGTTATGTAAGTGTTTATAGGTGAAAATAGTTTCTGATGATTTTGGTAATTGCGGGTGTGAAGGTGAGAAACTGTTTAAACCCTAAACAATGTACTGCAAGGGAGTACTTTAGATTCGAGAGATCCATCTGTACAAGTCTGGCCTAAACCAAGAAATGGCCGTTCCATACTTGCTTCAGTCACAAATAGGATGAGAATGGGTTAGTTTTGGGGAGGGAAGAAAGGAGAGTGGTGAGACCAGAATAGTTGATTCTGGAAGAGCAGTTGGGTTTCTACGACTTGTTATCAGAAAGGTAAGAGAGCTCACGAGGAGAGCTAGCAAGTAAGTATTTCTGAGTGTTGTCTTGTCCGAATGAACTTGTTGTTCAAATGAAAATAGATAAGACCTATGTATACAAGTCGAGGTATAAACGCACCCTGGTCTCATTAAGGAGTGGGGAAGTAAATGTGAGGAGGTGGTAACCGTATGCATGGACTTGATATCCCATAAAGTAGTTAACGTATAAAATTGGTTTTCATGAAACTGTTTACGTTAGGGAATTGATGTTCCATAAAGATGTTAACTCACGGCTTTATGTCCCATGAACGTTTCCCACATAACTCCCATATTTACTAGGCGCCTCACCCTTATGACACTTTCTTATGAGGGGCATAGTGTACGCCGCACGCTGTAGACCACCAAACCAATACCCAAAGAGAATCCCCATGTTTGTGTTGATGTATCGAATATTTTTGGAAAACATGTAAAACGTTGTTGTGGCTTGGAAAGTCGATCTTGGGGAACTTGCTAGCCAGGTGACCTTCGACGGTCGAGATATTGCATCTTGAGAGGAGGGGATACCGTTGGTCGTTGCACGCCTTCGTTTTGGTAGCCGCGTAGTGAGGTCCAACAGGGTGGTACGGCTAGGTTGTGTTTACACTTGGCATGAGGAGCCAAGGGTTCGCCATGGGCGTATGGCATGGCTAGGGCCAAGGCGAGGGCGCTTGGCTTGGCATGTCGTGACTAGCATGTCTAGATTAGGTTTGGCTTGGCATGTGGGGCCAAGGGTTTTCCATGGTCATACGGCATGGTTAGGGCCAAGTCTTGGCGCGGCTAGCTCGGCTAGGTTTGGTTTGGCTTGTCATGTGGGGCCAAGGGGTAGCCATGGGCGCATGGCGTGACTAGCCTGGACTAGGCGCGCGACCAAGCTATGGTTTCGGGTCTAAGGTCGTGAGAGGACTTTAGACGGCCAGGATTTGCTCCTGGGATTGAAGGGAAACCGTTGATTATCTCCTGGCTTCACTTTGGTATCCGCATGAGTAAGGCCAGCATGGTGGCGCAGCATGAGGGGCCATGGAGAGACGTGTTTGGCATGGCGTGGATATCTTGGCTAGGTACGTGACCAAGCTAGGGTTTTGGGCTTAAAGTCATGAGGGGACTTTAGACGACCAGGATTTTCTCCTGGGATTGAAGGGCAACCGTTGATTGTCGCCTGGCTTCACTTTGGTAGACTCATGAGGAAGGCCAGCATGGTGGCACAGCATGAGGGGCCATGGCGATGCGTGTTTGGCATAACGCATCTAGCTTGGCTAGGTACGTGACCAAGCTAGGTTTTTGGGCCTAAAGTCGTGAGGGGACTTTAGACGGCCAGGATTTGCTCCTGGGATTGAAGGGCAACCATGGATTATCGTCTGGATTCACTTTGGTAGCCGCATGAGGAAGTCCAACATGGTGGCGCGGCATGAGGGGCCATGGCGAGACGTATTTGGCATGGCGCGGCTAGCTTGGCTAGGTACATGACCAAGCTAGGGTTTTGGGCCTAAAGTCGTGAGGGGACTTTAGACGGCCAGGATTTTCTCCTGGGATTGAAGGGAAACCGTTGATTGTCATCTGTCTTCACTTTGGTAGCCGCATGAGGAAGGCCAGCATGGTGGCGCGACATGAGGGGCCATGGCGAGACGTGTTTCGGCTTGGCTTGGTGTGACTAGCTTAGCTAGGACCAAGGCAGAGTGCGTTTTGGCATGGCGCGGATAGCTTGGGATAGGTGTGGCTGGCATGGTTTTCCATTGGCACGGAGGTGCGGCTAGCTTGGTCTAGGTGTGGCTGGCATGGTTTTCCATTGGCACGGATGTGCGGCTAGCATGGTTGGCATACTTTTGCGTGGCTGGCATGATTTTCCATTGGCACAGAGGCGCGGCTAGCATGGTTAGCATGCCTTGGCGCGGTCGGTGTGGCTTGCATGATTTTCCATTGGCATAGAGGTGCGGATAGCATGGTTGGCATGCCTTGGCGCGGTTGGTGTGACTGGCATGATTTGCCATTGGCACAGAGGTGCGGCTAGCATGGTTGGCATGCCTTGGCGCGGTCGGTGTGGCTGGCATGATTTTCCATTGGCAAAGAGGTGCGGCTAGCATGGTTGGCATTCCTTGGCGCGGTCGGTGTGGCTGACATGATTTTCCATTGGCACATAGGTGCGGCTAGCATGGTTGGCATGCCTTGGCACAGTCGGTGTGGCTGGCATGATTTTCCATTGGCACAGAGGTGCGGCTATCATGGTTGGCATGCCTTGGCGCGGTTGGTGTGGCTGGCATGATTTTCCATTGGCACAGAGGTGCGGCTAGCATGGTTGGCATGCCTTGGCGCGGTCGGTGTGGCTGGCATGATTTTCCATTGGCACACGTGGGAATTAGGGTTTGGTTCGTCGTAACCCTAATTTTGAAAAATATACCTGGGTAATTATTTTAGAGACACATTAAAAGTTTCAGTAAATGTGCCTAGTAAATGCTTATTGCTTTAAATTTCGTGACATTACCGTCAATTAGGGTATAGTGTTTTACGATTTTAACCATAAACTAGAGATGGCAAACAAGCTGAAAACCCGCGGGTTGGTCCAGACCATCCCGTGAAAAACCCGTCCCGGCTTGGCTTGGTTCTAAACAAGCCGGATTAGGGTTGGAGAAATGGTGACTTGTGGGAAAATGGGTTAACCCGACCCGGACTGTAAAACCCACTGGTTCAGCACGTCAACCCGTCTACAGGACCTAATAATTAATCCTGACCATCAGATTACTATGGTTAATCCTATCCTTACATTTAAGATAAAAAAAGCTAAACCTAGACGCCATTATCTTTCCTTCTCTCTTTTTTCTTCTGCTCCTGCGTTCTTCGGCTGGTGGAATTTGATATGATAACGAGAGAGGTTTAAGGGGAAATATTCAGTTGGTGTTAGTAATGGTTTTATTTGAAGTCGTGAATTGAAAGGGCATCTGTGGTGTTTTGAGATTGAGATTCAAGCCAATTGCTTCAATTCTCTCAACAACAACGATTAAATTTGGGTTTTTTGTTAAAATTTGATTTGTTGATTGTAGAACCACAAATTGAATCTGTGAAAGAAAAGAGGAATCAAGAAGATGAAGGTCATACCGAGCTCAAATATGTTAAAGTGCCTCCTGCTAATCTTCCTTGTATGGATATATCGAGGGAAGAATTATCTTGTGCTGTAAGTGGAAATTTCTTGATTCTGAATGCTAAATTGATCAAATCAAGTGTGTGTTTTTATTAATTGATTTTTGTGATATTTACAGATTTGCTTTGAACCAAGTACTAATCCTTGTGGTCACTTTTTTGGGACGAGAATGAAGTTTATTCTCCAAAAAGATTACTCATTACAAATATTTTTCTCTGAATCTTGATGTTAGTTTACTGTATATTTATCTCTGTTTTTGTTTCTTAAATTTTGTTATTTTTTGTATAATGATGATGAGTTGAAATCTGATTTTTGGTTTGATGTTGAATGGATCTCTTTCATCATGAATTCTGTCTAGTATAGCTTATACTCGCGATATCCAACCATGTCCGGTTCTTCATCGGTTCGTTGCAGCTAGCCAGGGAGGATTTGGACCTGAACTATGGGTTTTCTAGTGATGCGGGCAGATTAACGGGGATGGAACTTAAACAGTTATTTCAAGCTTGATAGGGTCTAAGGTTAACAGGGGTATGCAGTGGTGATCTACGGAGTGGTTTGCTGCTGTCATTGAGGTTTGCGTCTCTAGTTTGAATGGAGCTCTAGTCTGTGATGTTAGCTGTTGCGATGCTGATGAGTTTTTGCTGGCGATGATGGCTCCATTTTGAACTCGGGGTTGAACTGTAATGATGATGCTCTATGAGAAGAAGAAGGTGATGCAGTTGGATGATGGATTGAAGTTGAAAAAAGTGTTGCTCTGGTCGTGAAGGCTCTGGTGATAGAGATTCTATTCGGATTTTCATTCCTTTTGTTTCTTGGTAACTCTGGATTTTAATACCTCGGTTATGTGACATGTCTGTCTTCTTGTATTTGATTCTGGGTTTGGGTTTTTTTGTTGAGATTTTTGTTTAATCACCTGATCTGAATATGGCTGTTGATCAAAGAAATGGGAGAATTGAGATGTTAGGGTTTGATAATTTGTCTACTGATCACAAATAATTTTTATTTTTAATTAAACAATCCGTGTAACCCGTAAACCCGCAAGCTTTACCCGCTATGGGCGCGGGTTGAGAAAATGATGACCCGTGAAGAATAACAACCCGCAAGCTTGGGCCCGTGTTAACCCGAACCCGTGTAACCCGTAACAAGCCAGCCCCGGCCTGCCCATTTTCCATCTCTACCCTAAACTAAAAACCACCATCAACAGTAAGTTTACTTGTGTACATTTGTAACAATTGAAGAATCCTTTCTTCTATAATATTATCTAGTGGTGATTCTCAGTAAGATTCTCCACAATACAGTTTTGTATCACCATTGTAGTTTTTATATTTCTGTGGATGTTGAATATGGGGAACTGGGTAATTGCAGGGGGAAAATGTGGGTGTAATAAATTTTGACTAGGTCAATAAACATAGACTTGACCCTTTTTTTTTGTGGTTGCAAAAAATTAACAACCCCTACTCTCTGTTGCTAAATTAGAACCAAAACAAATAAATTAGAACCGGAACCAACAATATCTAGTTCCGGGTTAGGGTATTCCTGTAATTAGAAACAGATTAGCAACAACAAGCTGTTATTGCTAATAAAAAATGTAGAAACGGAAAGCGCCGTTGCGAATTGCCGTTGCTGACCGAGATTCGCAACAAAGCTTATGCCGTTGCTAAAAATTGCGACACCGTGTTTGGCAACAACGAAAGCCTGTTGCGACCCGGTTTAGCAACATCTATGGTAGGTTGCTAATACCTTAAAATGGTGTAGTGGTTTCTATCTCAAGCTTGTTTGTCAAATTTATTTTCCAAAACTATAAGTCTTGATTTCTAGTCTACTTATAGCTAAGTGCCGAATTAGGATAGAAAGTGTAGTTGAGCATTAGACTTCACGGCGTTCATTGATTGAAGATGAATAAATACTAAGGGGAGCTTGTGGAACTTCATCAACAAAAGGTATGTGGAGACTTGAACTCATCTATCACCCAAAAGTCTATCTAATCTATCTCCTATTTGAGACAAAAATCGTATAGCTATATATATATACTTCGATTATACACATTTGATATTTCGAGCTGAATTTAACTCGCTTATATATTTCCCGAAATATTTGTTGGTAAGATTTTGCTTTAACCAACTTCATCTTATATTCTTGATGAAAGTCAAAAGATGATCATGTGAAAATCTCCTGGTAACATCTTACATGATTTGTGTGAGATAGTCATTTGATGTAGACTCGGAATGTTTCGTATTAATCTATCGATCACTTAAAAATTTCTTTGAATCTAATACTTTGTGTGAGACAGCTATTGTCATCTTCTAAGAATGTTTCAATAATTGAAATGGGAGTTCAGAACAATTAACCATGATTGGATATAGCACAGTATGCGTACTTGTATGCTAACTGTTGCAAGTTATTCCAAGTTCGGGAACCATAATATGCATACCAGTATGTGTACTAGTTGGTTAGTTGAGAGTGACAATTTGATCTAGGTCTCTCCCTCTACCTGACACTGACGTTTTGAATCATGTTGTAATTAGGAGTAAAATAATGCAATCTTGTGATCCATTTTGCTATGGACGGTTGATGTTAGCTATTAGATTGCGGTTGATGACATTAGATTACGAGGACTTGTTCTTTTGTTTTCGGGGTTGTTACAATTTTGGGTTGTTCGCCATTTAATGCGTAGGAAATTGAGCGTGTCAGAATAAATAATCTTTGGATGCATTTATCTACTTTAAAACTGTAGTAAATCTATTGCATTTTTTTTAATACATCTCGAGCAACATTAGATATTTATCATTTTTAAGGTTTATGTTGAACAACCCATATACAATAGCGTTAACAACTGTGTTATCATCTAAATGTGAACCTAACACCATTCACCTGACAATGATTTTATACTTATATAATTTACTAATTATCCTTAAACTATAACACTTAGTTTATTTGTCCAGCTGCTGGAAACTAGAACAATATTCACAGATTAGATACAAATTCTGATTAAGATACTTCAGAAATTTAATGTTCATACTTGTAAATTACGTAGTTCCTAATAAATTTTACCAGTATAGAAAATGTAAATAGGAATAATCCATAAGGTAGTTGTTTATAATTCTCCCGGAGCCTCGACAATCATCTGGTTTACTGGTCTCTAATTTTTCTACCAAGTATTTTGCTTATAATCTTGTCTATAGTAGCATAAGAGGAACAACCACGTGAAGCGGCTTCCTCCGCTTTCTTCTTTCACTCCAAGTGAAGTGACTATTTTCTTCATCTTCTTACCTTTGTCTCCTTCCATTAACTCTCTCACCGACCTGTCAACTTCATCTCTCTGAACATTACTATTGATCTCCATACCGACTTCCCAGTAGTTACATGAGTACCTGCAGTTTTTTTGCTGGTCTCCAAAAAACAGCCAACATATCAACGGAACCCCACAACTCAAGCCTTCGAGAGTTGATTCCAACCACAGTGTGTCAAAAATCCAGTTAATTGATGCGTGAAGTAGGACATCTTCTTGTGGGCACCAACTTGCTAGTAAACTTAGCTGCCAGCTCACCAACTACTAGATCAGGTCTTATGATCCATAAGAAATTATGCTTACTGTTGGCTAGTCCTCATGTGAATTCAACAAATTTTTGAGTTGTCATAACAGTGAGGCTACTGAAATTCACATACATAACTGAGTTAGGTTCTTTGGAATCAAGATGTTTCAGACACATTGTATCTTCTTTCCACAGATTTTATCCAAGCGATTGCGAATTTGTGACTTACATAAAGGAAACTGATTGAGGAGTAAAAGAATAGAACCAATGGTGTAAACACTAAACAGGAAACAGTGTCAACTGAGACTTGACTGCATCCAAAACCTCCATCTCCAGGGAATCAAAGGTGGTTGTAGCATTGAAATTTCTTCCAGTTTCTCGCATTAAAATATTGATCATGGCATCATTAGGATCGGTAGTCCGAACATAGCTTGGAAGATCTATAAATCTAACATCTTTTATACTAGGCATGCAGTGGAGATAATACTTCAAAAAGTTCAAATAATTTACATATAGTCATGCAGAGCACGTATTGGTAATGATGCTGACATTTATGATGCTTGGGAGGTTGGTCTAAGGCACCTGCAGATGTGGTTGTGCAGTGATTGTATGCACCTTCTGTTAGGATTAATGCCTTAGGATTATCCTCACAAGACACTAATAGTTCTTTGGATCAATGTAGAACTAAAGAAAACAGAAATAAGATGCACTAAACGAAACAAAGAAAGACACACGATTTAACGTGGTTCGGCAATATGCCTACGTCCACAAACGGCTACGATCAACTCTTATTATAACAAATTACAGAGAATTAAACCTCAACTATGAGCACCAGGTTGCTGTTCACAAACACCAAACTAATTCTCTATGAACAAACGTTCTAAACCCTAAAATTCTCTAACTTTGAGAATTCTTCTCTAAACTGTTGTGTGTATATTTCCTTAGGACTTGTACACCTATTTATATAGGTTACAAACTTGTCTTCTAAGTATATGAGTTATACTAGGAAACCTAAACATAACTAAGAAAGGAAACCTTGAGTTTAACTAAAAACAGGAAACCTCTAGCTATACCAAAATAAGGAAACACCTAGATGATTCTATAAAATTCTGGAACCTTCCTAAAACATCGACAACATAACAATTCTCCACCTTGCCGATGTTTCCACCAAACTGAGCTTGATCTTCACAGGTTAACCATAACCTCAAATTCCCCTAGGGCCTCAACAACGAGCAATATTGATCAAGCTGAGACACCTCTCAAACTTGACCTTCGGAACGACTTTCGTCAACATGTATGCTGGATTATCTTCAGTATCAACCTTCAATAGTTGTATTAATCCATTATCAACCACTTCTCGAACCTTATGATAACGAATATCTATATGCTTGGTGCGTACATGATAAACTTGGTTTTTATCTAAATGAATAGCACTTTGACTATCACAGTTCACAACAACACTCCGTTGTATAATCCCTAAGTCTTTAACTAAACCATGAAGCCATAACGCTTCCTTACCAGCCTCCGTCACAGCAATATACTCTGCCTCCGTAGTAGACAAATCCACGATTGGTTGTAACATAGACCTCCAACTGATAGGTCCTCCACTCAATGTAAAACAATACCCCAAAGTAGAACGACACTTATCTCTATCACCCGCATAATCTGAATCAACAAATCCACAGACCTTCAAACTTTTCTCTTTCTCAAACACTAAACCAATATCCAAGGTCCCATTAATATATCTCAATATTCCCTTCACCGCATACCAATGTGCTCTCCCAGGGTTAGCCATATAACGACTAACTAAACCAACTGCCTGTGCAATATCCGGACGAGTACAAACCATAGCATACATCAAAGAACCTACCGCATTAGCATAAGGAACCTTTGACATAAACTCATTCTCTTCAGTTGTAGTAGGACACAACTGTTTTGATAACTTAATTGTAGGCGGTATTGGAACACTAATAGCTTTGGAGTTATGCATTCCAAAGCGACGAAGAACCTTCTCAAGATAGGATTTCTGAGTAAGACATAACTTCCCCTTAGATCTATCTCAAGTAATCTCCGTACCCAAAATCTTCTTAGCCGGACCCAAATCCTTCATCTCAAACTCTGAACTCAATTGTTTCTTTAAAACATCAATTTCTGACTTGCTCTTTGCAGCTATGAGAATGTCATCCACATAGAGTAAAAGATAAACAAAACTTCTATCTGGAAACTTCTTAAAGTACACACACTGATCGTATTTATTACAAGTATACTTTTGCTGCAACATAAATGTATCAAACCTCTTGTACCATTGTCTTGGCGATTGCTTCAAACCATACAATGATTTCTCAAGTCGACACACATAATCTTCCTTACCAGAAACTTCATAACCAATGGGCTATGACATATAAATGTCTTCCTCCAAATTTCCATGCAAGAATGTTGTCTTGACATCTAATTGCTCGAGCTCTAAGTCAAACTGCGCCACAAATGCTAAAAGGACTCGGATAGAAGTGTGTTTAACAACCGGAGAGAAAACTTCATTATAATCCACACCTTCCCTTTGTGCATATCCCTTAGCCACTAACCTTGCTTTGTATCGTACACCACTAACGATACCCTTGGAATCTGGAATTCCATCCTTTACCGTATAGACCCACTTGCACCCGATCTTCTTTCGACCCTTAGGAAACTTAACAAGTTCCCAAGTGTGATTCTTGTGAAGAGACTTCATCTCCTCATCCATGGATGTTTTCCACTCAATGGCATGAGTATTACTCATTGCCTCCTCAAAGGCAAACGGCTCATCCTCAAAAACAGATAATGCATAAGACGCATACTCATCAAAACCATAACGAGTTGGTGGACGTCTCTCACGTTGAGACGTCAAGGACGGAATATTCTCAATTTGTTGTTGTGTAGATTCCTCACTAGGAACCTCAAACTCAACTTCATCTTCTATAAGAATTTCTTTTTCTTCTTCTATATTAGATGAACTAGGAACTCTTTGCTCCACCTGCATCGAATCATCTTCAACACCACTACTACTCTCACTTTCAATCTGAGAGTCCCAACCTGTGAACTTCTTTGAATCAAGCATCGCTTTCTCATTAAAGGTCACATCACGACTAATTATGAACTTATTCAATTCTGGACACCATAGAAGGTATCCTTTCACACCTAATGGATAACCTAAGAAAATTGCTTTCTTGGCCCTAACACCCAACTTATCCTCTTTTACATGAAAATAGGCTGGACAACCAAACACCCTTAAATTAGAATAGTTCACGGAATTACCAGTCCATACCTCCATAGGTGACTTACACTTAATAGCGGTTGATGGTGATCGATTCACTAAATAGCACGCCGTATTCACTGCTTCATCCCACCAAATCTTGTCTAAACTTGCGTTTGACAACATGCACCGTGCTCTCTCAAGTAACGTTCGGTTCATTCTTTCCAATACTCCATTTTGTTGTGGTGTACCCTTAACTGTGAAGTTCCTAACGATACCTTGTTCCTCACAAAACTCCTTCAGTGGGTCTTCGATGTATTCACCGCCATTATCGGAACGTATATTCTTAACCACACGACCAAGTTGTTTCTCTACCATGGTCTTCCACTTCTTAGACACCTCGATGACTTCATTCTTATGCTTCATGGTGTAAAGCCAAACTCTCCTCGAAAAGTCATCGATAAAGGTCACAAACCACCTAGCACCTCCCTTAGAAACTGTACGAGAGGGACCCCAAACATCTGAATGGGTGTAATCTAACATACCCTGTGTGTGGTGAACAGCGTTACCAAAACTTCTCCTACATTGCTTTACGAAGATACAATGCTCACAGAAATCAAGCTTGCAAGTTTTCTCACCACCAAGCAAGCCTTTACTACTCAACACCGACATACCTTTCTCACTCATATGCCCAAGACGCATATTCCATAAACGTGTTGACTCCACCTGTTTATCATCAATTGATTGAGAAACCATAGCTCCACCACAAACTATATCTCCTTGTAGAAAATATAAATTGCCATGTCTTTCACCGGTCATCTTCAAACTACCATTGTAGAATACCTTCAAGAATCCATATTCAGCAGCATACTTGTATCCAAGATATTCAAGTACTCCTAACGAAATCAAACTCTTCCTCAAATCCGGAACATGTCTAACCTCCGAAAGTGTTGTGATAACACCATGAGAACGAACCTGTACCGTACCAACTCCAACTATTTTGCAGGCATTAGAATTGCCCATCATAACAGTACCACCATTCACCTCTCTGTAAGTGGTAAAACAATCCTTAGTAGGATACATATGATACGAAGCACCGGAATCAAGCATCCAACCATCATTAAGATAACTCTTTGATGTAACGGTTAACACTTCCTCATCAAAACCACACATTGGGTCTTCTAAAGCTTCACTGCCTTCAGCAACCGAAGCAACGACATTCTTTGAATCTGATTTCTCACGTTTCTCATCTTTTTCCTTAAGCTTGAGACAATCAGCCCTAATATGACCTGGTTTACGACAATAATAACACTCAATATCGCTCTTTTTGGAACGACTCTTTGACTTCGATTTCTTATTACCATTCTTTCCTCTATCAACAAACAAGCCCTCGACTTGTGTTTCATCGCTGAACTCTTGCTTCCTTAACGCCTTAACTTGTAAAGCAGAAATCATATCATCGAAAACCAACTTCTCTTCATCATCGTTGTCTTCATCGGTTTTCCCACTCAGCAAATAGTCAACAAAAGCATCATACGATGGAGGCAAAGAACATAAAAATATCATGGATTTATCCGTATCATAGATAAAGACACTGATATTAGACAAATATGAACAGATCTTATTAAACTCATTAATATGATCCATCATAGACTTACCTAGAGACATCCTAAAGGCATGGAGTCTACGCTTCCAGTAAAGCTCAGAAGTCAAATACTTTTGTAAGTAGAGCTTCTCTAACTTCTCCCACAACACCTTTGCAGAGATTTCACTCGAAATGTTATGAGTGATCTCCCTTGACAAACATAAACGAATAGTTGAACACGCCATCAAATCAAGGTCATCCCACTTCTCATCGTTGCAATCCTTTGGCAATGTTGCTGGCTTCTCCTTGATTTCTTTGATTTGTTTCATACTAACAAGAATATCTTTTACATCAGTTTGCCATGATGTGAAATTATTCTTCCCATTGAACTTGATAATATCAAATCCATGCACCTTCTAAAATCCACTTGATGTAGAACTAGACATCTTCACTTCTAACTATGATCCTCTCCACCCTCACCGCACCACTTATTAGGATTAATGCCTTAGGATTATCCTCACAAGACACTAATAGTTCTTTGGATCAATGTAGAACTAAAGAAAACAGAAATAAGATGCACTAAACGAAACAAAGAAAGACACAAGATTTAATGTGGTTCGGCAATATGCCTACGTCCACAAACGGCTACGATCAACTCTTATTAGAACAAATTACAGAGAATTAAACCTCAACTATGAGCAGCAGGTTGCTGTTCACAAACACCAAACTAATTCTCTATAAACAAACGATCTAAACCCTAAAATTCTCTAACTTTGAGAATTCTTCTCTAAACTGTTGTGTATATATTTCCTTAGGACTTGTACACCTATTTATATAGGTTACAAACTTGTCTTCCAAGTATATGAGTTATACTAGGAAACCTAAACATAACTAAGAAAGGAAACCTTGAGTTTAACTAAAAACAGGAAACCTCTAGCTATACCAAAATAAGGAAACACCTAGATGATTCTAGAAAATTCTGGAACCTTCCTAAAACATCGAAAACATAACACCTTCGTGCTTGGATCCGTCCCTGTCGTGATCATGGTGATACTATTGCGGGTCCACTGGTTGGAAATAATGCAACATTTTTGATTCATGGCATTGTCAAACCTTGCATAGGTTCCCTGGACATAGGCATTGCAGTCATTGATGAGTATGCGAATGTTCTGACCTTGGAAGTGCTAGACGCAATTTTTCAGAAATAGGTACAGACGACTGCCAGCATTCCTCCATCGTGTAGGCTTAACTTCTCCAGAACCCCGAAAGCGACGATAGACAAGATTCTGGATAAACCTACTGATTTAACATCTTGGATCAAATTTTTGTTATTTCCCAGCTGCACTCTAACTCTGTACACCCCCAAAAATACTAATGAAGGGAGATATGCTAATAGAAGGAGATTACAGGATAATAGCATAAATTGGGCCTTGACTCTGTGGAGGGAGACAAATGGTTGCCTTAACTTAGCACAGAAGTTGTTGGATCCATCGGGACAAGAGAGTAGACAACATACTCAAGGCACTAAGAGAAAAAAAAACAAATCTTCAAGCTTGTAAGAGAAAGTTAGCCTCATGGAACTATGCAGCGGCCGTGCGTATTCTATCTTCAAGTGGTGTCGCACCAACTACACCGGTAACATTGGATGAACTCAGGCGTATGCACCATGCGGCTGAACCACCTAGCATACCTTCAGAACCCATTAATGGAGAGGTGGTTTATGTGGATGCTAAGGACATCTTAGGAACGATTAGGAGTTTCACTAGAGGGACTTCTTGTGGGAGGGACGGTCTGAGAGCCCAACACTTGACAGATGCTCTTAGTGGGGCGGCGGCAGCTATTGCTGACGAACTACTAACATCTATGGCAGGAGTCGTTAACTTATGGTTGGCAGGTAGATGCCCATCTGTTCTGGGTGAGTTTCTGGCTAGTTCACCATTAACTCCATTGCTCAAGCCAGGAGGTGGACTAAGGCTAATAGCAATAGGGACAGTTTGGAGGAGGATGTGTTCGAAGTTGGTGGTGTCTGCGGTGAGTAAGGAAATGGCCGGCGAAGGAGAAGCAATTCTGCACTCGGCCAATAGGTTGCTCGAGTTGAAAGGGAGACAGGGGAATATGACCATGTTGTTAGTTGATTTCACCAACGCCTTTAATTTAGTTGACATGAGCACTCTGATCAGGGAGGTGCGGAGCAAATTTCCAAGTATCGCGAGGTGGGTTGAGTTTTGTTATGCTAAGCCACCAAGGCTTTATTATAATGAATTCAATTTATCTTCGGCATTGGGGGTTCAACAAGGTGACCCTTTGGGACCTTTATTATTAGCTCTAGCATTACAGTCGTTGGTTTGTATGATTTCTTCGCAATGCCAGCTTGACTTACAAGCATGGTACTTGGATGATGGAACTTTGGTAGGAGATACGCTGGAAGTGTCGAAGGCTTTAAGCATTATTCAGTCGGAAGGCGGCAGCAGAGGGCTTCATCTTAACATCAAGAAGACTGAGATTTTTTGGCCTACTGTTGACCCTAGGGGTTTAGCCGATAACGTGTTTCCCTCGGACATCGGTAGGCCTTCTAGAGGGGTGAAACTGCTGGGCGGCCCGGTTAGCCTAGATCTTAAGTTCAGCAGTGATCTAATACAAGCTAGAGCCGACAAAACAATTCATCTGATGGACATTGTGAAGAAACTACAAGATCCTCAATACGAGATTCTTCTGTTACGCAGCTGCGCTGGGGTGTCAAGATTGTATTTTGCTATGAGGACTGCCAGCCCCTTGGCACTGCTTCAAGCTAAATCCTTGTTTGATCAACGTTTGATGCTCTTTTTGAGACACATTGTCACAGGATATGGCGCTGGATTCGGACCACTGCAACAACGTCTCTCCACCTTGCCAATGAAAGATGGGGGTCTCGGTGTCTAAACAATGGAAGATACCAGCCATTTTTGCTATATCGCATCATGTTTTCAGACTAGGGGCTTACAAGAGACCATGCTAAAGGATTCCTCTGATGATGTGCCTGGCGCGTGCTTCAAGCGAGCTTTGAATAATTTCCTAGAGGTATGTGGTTTGACTAATTCTACCTTCAACATAAATAATATTGCCCCACATCCAATGCGTTCGTTGGCAGTGTTATATTTTGATGTTGTGAAGAAGCAGATTCCGTCACAGTTCTCTATGTCCAGTCGAGATTCAGTTTTATGGCAAAGCAACAGGGTGCCACATGCTTTGGATTTTCTTAAGGAGATTCCCATTAGTGGTTTAAATCAAAGTATAGGACCGAGGCAATTTAGGTCGGTGTTAAGTTATAGATTGGGAATACCTCTTTTCGGGGAAGATAGTACATGCTCAAGTTGCAACAAAAAGATGGATATTTTCGGAGATCATGCTTTGCACTGCGCTAATGATGTGGGAAACAAATTCCGCCATGACCTTGCAAGGGATGTATTCGCTGACATTTGTTGCAAGGCAGGTGTACATGTCAGGAAGGAGGTAGAGCTTGGTTTATTATCAGACAACGGTACTCCCTTGAGACCGGCGGATATACTTGTTCATGGTTGGGAAAATGGTCAGGATGTTTGTTTTGATGTTACTGTTGTTTCACCGTTCACTGGTGGGGGAGTGCGTACATTTATACCCGGTCAGGCCATATCTAGGGCTACAACGCGTAAACGTATTAAATACCTAGATAAGTGCTCCACCAACGGGTACGGTTTTGCTGTTTTAGCCTTTACAACTTTAGGGGAATTGGGCGAGGAAACTATAATTTTGTTGAGGAGGTTGAAGAATTGTATCACCAACCATGATGCTAATTATAAGATAGGAGGAATTATTTTTTATAGAATAGGGTTAGCTATCCAAAAGGGTGTTGGTGCCCAACTTGTTGCAAGGCTACCCACCAACATAATGTAATCTGTCCTTCTAAGGCTTTTTATATATATAGTCATATGAAGTATCTAAGATTTTCACTTTCAGTTTTATATTGATTTTGCGTACCTTTTGAGTGTAGCAAGATCTCTTTGGACGAGATTAGGGAAGTGCAGAAAAGAAACAAAGGCACTAAAGCTGATTGGCCAGTATAATATATATGGAATTCCAAACTCTTTAGCAGCTTGTAGAGTGAAGCTCATCAAACCATCAGAAACGATACAACTCACAGGGGGGGCATTTGAATATGTAGTATTTTTTAATCTATGAATAAGATTTCCAAAAGGTTCTAAGCAGTTCTTTTGTGTTAACGTGCACATGGTTGGGATATCTTGGGCATTTCAAGAGTAAAAATGCAATATGTTCATGGGCTTGTGATGCCTATTAGATTGCGAGCAAGGATAATATAGTTATTGACTGGTTCTATGAGGTTAGAATGAATAGCATTTTATGAGTGATTCCGCCATGGAAATATGTAAAGTGAACTATTTTGAGTCCGTAATATTGAGAGCCACAAGTTTCAAAAAAAGGTACCTTGTGCATTTTGGAACATTTGTGGAAGTCTGCAAATGCAATTTAGTTAGTATTAGTGTATTTTTGTTTCAAATTGATTTGGGCAATGATTTTTTCTTTTATATTCCCTTCGTTTCTGGAAAAGAGATATTTTCACTTTTCAATTTGACATATTTTTAGGTTAAAATGAAAAAGTGAAAGTATCTCTTTTCCAAAAACGGAGGGAGTATTTCAGATAGGACTAGAAAGCATCGTTCCGCGAGTGATTGCTTACTGTAATTGGATTACATAGCGTACATTTTATTTCAGACTTCTGGCTAATTCTTTTCACTAGTTTCTTCCTGATTGTTTCTCAACCACAACAGAGTATTGTCAAGCCCAATAACACAGCAATATTTCAACTTTTACTACATTCTATGTATGTACAATAGAATAATCTTTTTTATTTTTACCTTTATCCCATCAATCTAAATTCCAATCTCAACTTCTCCTATTTCCCATCCATCTAAATTCCCATCCCCAGTTATCCAATGTGCCATTCGTAAAAATGCAATCTGTCCATGGGCTTGTGATGCCTATTAGATTGCGAGCAAGGATAATGTAGTTATTGACTGGTTCTATGAGGTTAGAATGAATAGCATTTTATGAGTGATTCCAACATGGAAATATGTAAAGTGAACTGTTTTGAGGCCATAATATTGAGAGCCACATTGTAATATTAGGTACCTTATGAATTTTGGAACATTTGTGGAAGTCTGCAAATGCAATTTAGTTAGTATTAGTGTATTTTTGTTTCAAATAGATTTGGGCAATGATTTTGTAGGCACATAAATTCACCACTCTCCACGTGTCGTAAGAGCTACACGTGGAGGACACACATCCTTGGAATCAAGACTCGATGACCCACCACGTACACGTATCCATCATCAAAGTAATCCGATGATGCAGAGTCTAGGGGCACTGAAGCATCTGAATACTGAGAAGCACTAAGGAGCACCCTAGGACCTACTTTACTCCATCCCGAGGAAGATACAAGATCAAGGGTTGGGGCAGGGCTCACTGACACGGATGTGAAAAGGGCTTCTGACACCTGCCCAGCGGGTGCAGACCACCCCCAACCACCCGCATTAACTTCCTCCAACAAAGGGTACGTGTCAAGTAGCCTGTGGAGGAGGATACGACGACCCTTCGTTATCAAATATAACCGCTGGATCCTTCGAGCAAGACCGAAGATATCAGCGGAAGGTGCACAAAAATCAAGAGGATAAGATTACAACGGTCTGCATAAGTGGGGCCCATAACTTATCCCTATAAATACCCCTTCTCACTAAGAGAAAAGGGGTAGACCAATTTGAGGTAGTAAAGAGAGAATTTAGGAAAGAGAGAGAATAAGTATGAATTATATTTCCCTAAGCAGTGTTATTCACTCTAAAGTCATTCGACTATCTATGTAATTACTCAAAGTATAGTGAAACACCAACCCCGTGGACGTAGGCCTTAGTGATGAACCACGTAAATCATTGTCTCATTTATATTTTAGTTCTTTAATTTTATGTTCTCATTAGTATTTTTTATAACGTACATGCAGTATTAAGATGATCATTATAATCAATCCCATATGGACAGAGGATGACGAGTCCGAAGACTCCGAGTCTGCGAGTCACCGTATTTATATTGTTCCACGTTCATTTTAGTCCGTAACGTTGCCGTTTACAAATGCGAATATCGTTTGTGTACATATAAGTTCTATCGTAATTTATGTGTTCACAATTTGGCGCTAGAAACAAGGACTTTGTCCCAGTAAAAGATTTATCTTACCCTGTGACTTTGCTTATTTTTGTCATTTCCAAAATCTCATAAGAAGATATGCGTCTATCATATCTGCGCTTTCACATGTTTTTATTTAAAAACTCAAAAAATCACATAAGTAGATCTACGTCTATCAGATATGCGCTTTCACATGTTTTTATTTAGAAACTCGGAAAATCTCATAAGCAGATCTACGTCTATCAGATTTGCGCTTTCGCATATTTTTAGTTATAAACTCAAAAATCTCGAAAGCAAATTCGCGCTTTCATACGTTTTTATTAAGATAACAAAGTTTTTAAGCAGATCTGCGCCTTCATACGTTTTTATTAAGATAACAAGGTTTTTAAGTAGATCTCCGCATTTTTAAGCGTTGGGTTGAGTTTTCATGATTTAAAAGCTTTTAACTTACTCTTAAAGGTTTTTCTATTTTCTGTCTTTCCCGGTCCAAATTGATATTGCTAACCAAGCCTACGCGGTTATCGTTTCTCCGATGATGAAAGTGAAGGATGTGGGAAAGGCCAAGGCATCATCAAAGGACGCTCCAAGGGTAACCCCGGCATGACCCGCAGCAAGCACAGGGGAAAAAAGCTTAAGGCAGCGGACAAAAGACAAGATAAAGTTGAAAGCACGATGCCCTTAGAGGCCAACACAATAGCAGCAGAAGCACTAAAAGATTCAACCGCAAAAGCCTACACGTCCAAAGCAGGAGCTTCCAGAGCAGGAGTTTCCAAAGTTACAGCAGCCACTCAACCAACCGAGCAACGTAAAGGAATGGCGGAATCAGTAATACAGCAGCCACTCTACGGGATGCCGCTAACTAATGAACATAACCGGCCGCTTCTGATTAACCAACCATCGCTGATGACAAATCAACCCGCACAACAACCGCTGGATATCCAAGCCCCCACACTGATCCACCGGACCCACTAATACAAATTGTTGATGAAGATCATACTGTATTGGCCGGAGGAAAATTACAGGTGGATACCCCAAACCAAGGATCTAACCAATCCATCCAAATGATGGCAGAACTTGATGAATTAAGGAAGAACCAGAGGATGCATGCAGATGCGGTGGCCCTGCTTGCACAAAAAAATTAGCAACTCAAAGATAGGATTATCAACAACGCAGAAGTGGAGAATCTACAAGACGAGGCCAACTCCATGGCACCAGTATTAAACCAAGACCAAAAGATGATAGTAGTCAACGTCCACAATCCCGAACCACTGAATCAAATAAATGTCAGAAGAAACCGATGATCCGATCCAGATTATGATCTTGAAGATACAGACTACTTCGATAGTGAAGTTCAGGGGGAAGGACGACCCACCATCCACGAAGACCACTAGCTAGCTATGGAAAGTCTCCGTGCTGAGATGATGGATGAAATAAAGGAGCTAAAGGCTAGACAGTGAGGTGGGAGACTGGAGCAAGTAATGAAGTAAGCCAATACTACTACCCTAACCAAGCGATTAGCAAAGGAACTTATCCCGCAGAAGTGCTCCGTCTCAGCGTTCGAATGTTATGATGGGTCAAGTGATCCGGCGGCTCATCTCGGATATTACAATCGAATCTTAGCCCGACAAGACTATGATGATGCGATACTCTGTAGATATTTTCCCTCAAGCTTGAAAGGATCATCGTTGTCTTGGTTCGATAATTTACCAGCTAACTCAATCGATTCTTACGGTCATCTCGCTGAGAAGTTCTTAGAAACCTACATTTATAATAAAGTCGTCAACACTGGAATGGACAAACTCTTTTCATTGGCAATCGCCTACAAGGAAACAATCAGGGAATATATTGATTGGTGGAACAAGATCTGTCAGGCAATAGGGAGTGTTGATCCTGTGGTCACTATCAACTGTTACAAGTGGGGATTATACATGATGAGCCCATTTTTCGTCGAGATCCATGGCAACGTCCCCATTACCGAGAGAGATCTTCGACTGATCATTGAAAAGCACGCCATTTTGGAGGAAATCCAGCGGGAAAAATCCATGGGAACAAACACGAGGATCACACCTAACTAATTCTGCAGAATAAGCCAGCGGGTTGAAAAGAGGGATATCGACTGAGCGTCCAAGAGAATACGGTAGAGGAAGAGGGAACGATCGTCGGGGTGATGATCGGAAATTCGAAGACCAAGTATACACAAAGATAAACTCTAGTTATGGCCGCATCCTAAGGGATATTAAGGGTCGGGAAAACATGGAATGGCCATGATCCAAAGGGAAGCAACCCCCGCAGACGGAAAAGTCAAGAGACTACTGTGAGTATCACTGTTTCAACGGGCATCAGACAGAGAAGTATAAGAATCTCAAAATATTGATCCAAAAACTGATTGATGCGGGAGACCTCAAGCAATACATTCACAAAGGAGAAACCGAAGATAAGGAAAAGCGAAGCAAGCAGGTCCAACTCCCCGAAAACAATCGAACTCTTAATGCCATCTCATGTTCCGAAGCCAATGGACCATCGCTAATGACCCATATAGGGAAAATACTGAGGAATCAATTCGAGGACTACTGTGAATTATACAAGATTGATGGAATTAACGGAAGTAGAAGAGCATGAACAATGGATGGACGCTCCTTTAATCTTCGATAATGAGGATATCGAAGAATACATGGAAGACCACAACGATCCTTTGGTACTGACGTTGCCAGTGGCATGATGCAATATAAAAAAATATCCTCATCGATGGAGGAATTTCGGTTAACGTCCTATTCCTAGATACATTCAAACGGATGGAACTCAATGAAGAACATCTGTTATCTTCGTATTATACCATCTACGGATTTAATGGAGCAGCAAAAAAGCCTTTGTGGGACATTGTTTTGCAAGTGGACGCAGGACCAATAAAGGTTGATACACGATTCAGTATGGTAGACTCGCCCTCCCCCTATAACGCCATCATTGGACGAAGATGGGTACACAAGATCAAAGGGATGACAACGACTTATCATCGGTACCTTAGATTCCTAACACCCGAAGGGGTAGTGGAGATATAGGAAGATCATGTCTCTGCCCGTGAATGCAAAGCACTATAGAATCAGCTAAATAACAACCAAGACGAGCAGCGAAAATCCCGAAGAAACCGAAACAAAGAAGCAGAAAAGGAAAAATAAATTGATCTATACCTTGAAGAAATATATGATAAAAGCCTGACGAAGGAAACCACGATATTGAATACTGAGGCTAGAATTCCCACAGTCGAGAAAACCCAAGAACCTACCAAATAGCAGTTAAATAACGTTCCTCTCTTAGGGGAACCGAAGCCCACGTTCACTTCTCTAGTGCCCGCCAAGGAAATCAACATAGGAACGCGGGAGAACATGAAGATAATCAAAATTGGGACTTTGATGAACGAATAAAGAGAGCTAGCCTTATTAATCAAACTACTCAAGGAATACGCAGATATCTTTGCATGGGAACTAGGAGACATGCCAGGGATAGATCCTAAGGTAATACAACACGAGCTTCGCATAACACCAGGCACCACACCATTCAGGAAGAAAGTACGGAAGGTAGCACCAGAGTATCACAAAACAATTGAAAAGCAATTACGCAAACTGTTGGAAGCAAGGTTCATCAAGGAAGTCAAATATCCAACGTGGATATCTAACATGGTTATCGTGCCGAAGAAAAATGGAGGAGTAAGAATATGCATCGATTTCATTAACCTCGACAAAGCATGTCCAAAATATAGCTATCTGCTCCCAAGCATCGATCAACTGGTAGAAGCAGTTGAAGGATATGAGGAACTATCATTCTTGGACGGATATTTTGGTTACAATCAAGTGGATTTTTTCAAAAGAAGATCAACAACATACTGCATTCTACACTCCGCACGGCCTTTATTGCTTCACAAGAATGCCCTTCGGACTTACAAATGCATGGGAAACATATCAGAGAATGGTTGATGAAATTTTCAAACCTTGGATTGGGAACACCTTGGAAGTCTAAGTGGACGATATGCTCTTCAAAAGTAAGCTGAGCAAGGACCATCATCAAGATCTAAGGGATATTTTTCAAGCAATGAGAAAATACAGCATGAAGCTAAACCCAGAAAAATGCACATTCGGCGTCACTTCTGGGAAGTTCCTTGGTTACCTGGTAACAAAGAGGGGCATTGAGGTGGAACCTGCGAAGATACAAGACATCATAGGAATGCAATCTCCGAAGAATCTGAAAGAACTCCAAAAGCTTAACGGTTCTTTAGCAGCTCTGGGAAGGTTCATTGCCAGATCATCGGAAAAATGCAGGCACTTCTTTAACATCCTCAAGAAAGGAAGCAAATTCGAGTGGACGGCTGAGTGTGAAGAAGCTTTCCAGAAAATCAAAGAGTATTTGGCCTCAATCCCGATCCTATAGAAGCCTAATCCAGATGAAGTGTTATCTCCCTACATAGCAGCAACAGAGGATGCTGTCAGCGCGGTTTTGGTCAAAACAAACATGAAGATAGAACAACCAATATATTATGTCAGCAAGACCCTCAACTCAGCGGAAAGGAATTATACGAAGATCGACCAACTCATCTTAGCATTAGTATGGGAAACCTAAAAGCTGAGAACTTATTTTCTAACCCACTACATCCGCGTTCCATGCAAGGCGCCGCTAGAAGCCGTTCTCAAAAGCGCTGGGAAAGTAGGAAGGATATCAAAGTGGAACACCCATCTCGATCAATTTAATATCATCCACGAGATACAGCACACTCATAAATTGCAAGTTCTAGGAGATTTCCTAATGGATCTACCCCTGGTCGATGACGAGGAGGTAAAGGGAGCCCCAGAAATGGAAGATGAGAAAGATTCGGTCGATATTTTGGAACCATCCAGCCAAAAGAGATGGGAGGTCTTCGTAGACGGGTCAAGAAATAGGGAAGGTGCAGGCATAGGCATCGTAATCACTACCCCCACCGGGGACATGATTATACATGCGCTAAGGTTAGAATTCAAGGGGTACACTAATAACATCATGGAATATGAAGTTGTAGTACATGCTCTTCGTTTGATAATAGAAATTGGAATAACTGATGTACGCCTTACAAGCGATTCTCAACTAGTCATACGATAAATAGGGCTAAAGTACAACGTCTACAATAAGACCCTATCAGCATACATGGCCCTGATCCAGACTCTAGCATCACGAATACCCAGCATCAAATTCCGGCACTTATGTAGAAAAGAACTCAGACATGCAAACGCCCTGGCATACATATCATCCATGTTGAAAAATGAAAACGTTAAGGAAATTAAGGTGACAAGAGTGTATGAACCTTCGGTGACCCCCCAAGAATCCTTCGCTACAAGGCGTAAGAAGAATGATAGCAGAAACGACATTGACGACGATGTAGGGGAAGATATTGCTGATGATTTTATCGAATATGATATCATGACAAAGGCTAATGAAGATGAAGATTTCACAAATGAAGAAGATTGGAGAACCGAAGTTCATCTATTTCTCAAAGAAAAAGTGATGCCAAAGGAGTTGAAGCAAGCTAGAAAAGGGCAATCAAAAGCAGGAAGATATGATCTACGGGACGGAATCCTATACAAGAAGTCATTTCTCGAACCTCTGTTTCGCTGCCTATCAAGAGAAGAAGGACACCGGGTTTTTAAAGACATACACTACGGAGACGCCGGTAATCACACTAGAATGAGGTCACTATATGACAAAGCTAAGATACAATGGTATTACTAGCCACAGATAATATAAGACGCTGCCAAAATGTCAAAAATATGCGAGGAGTGTCAGTGTTTATCTAAGAGGATCCATGCCCCTGCGACAAAACTAAACTCGGTAGACATCCCCTGACCATTTTCTAAGTGGAGAATAGATATCGTCGCCCCCGTGATTAAAGGATCTGGGAAACGACGATTCTTAATCGTGGCTACAGATTATTTCAGCAAGTGGGTAGAATCCAAAGCTCTTGCTAGGATCCAAGACGCAGATGTGTTCACATTCATCTTCCAGAACATTATATGTACATTTGTCATCCCTGTACAAATTGTATTAGACAACGGCAAGCAAATACAAGGGAAAAACATAGACATCCTGTTTGACACTTTCAAGATCAAAAATAATAAATCAACCCCCATCTACCCTAAGAGTAACAACCAAGCTGAGGCTACAAATAAGACTCTTTCCCTTATCCCCAAGAAACAGCTGGACGAACTTAAGGGACGATGGTGCGAACAGTTACATAATGTGTTATGGGCATACCGAACAACACGAAGGTCCGCTACCGTACAATCACCATTCCTCCTCACTTACGGAGACGAAGTTGTCATCCTAACGGAGGTTATCATGCGAACCACGAAGACCGAAGCCTGGAAGAAAAATCTCACAACGGACATGATGTTCGAAAGACTCAATGATCTAGAAAAAAGAAGGGAGACATCATTACAAATGATGGAAAACTACCAACGAAGGCTAGCAAGAGAATATAATAAGAAGGTTAAGCTTAGAAACTTTGTAGAAGGATAGTACGTGCTGAGAACCATTACACAATACCAGCGAGAGAAAAAGTGGGGAAAATTGGCACCAACGTGGGGAGGACCATTTTTAATACATGACATCGCAGGAAACTACACCATTTTAACGATATAGCAACATACAATAGTTGTTGCTAAACGGGGTCGCAACGGGACTTCGTTATTGCTAAACACGGTGTCGCAATTTTTAGCAACGTCATAAGCTTTGTTGCGAATCTTGGTCAGCAACGGACATTCGCAACGGCTGTTGCCGTTGCGACATTTTCTATTAGCAACAATAGCTTGATGTTGCTAATATGTTGCTAATTACAGGAATACCCCTACCCGGAACCAGATACTATTGGTTCTGGTTCTACTGTATTGGTTCTTATACTAATTTAGCAATAGAGCCCTGATGTTTCTAATATTTTGCAACCTCAAAAAAGAAGGTCAAGTCCCATTCTATTGACCTAGTCAAAATTCATTACCCCATATTTCCCCCTGCAATTACCCAGTTCCCCATATTCAACATCCAAACATATATACAAACTACAATGGCAATACAAAATGGATACAAATGTAGTTGAGAATCACCACCAGATAATTTTATTATAAAATAAGGGATTCTTCAGTTGATACAAATGTACACAAGTAACTTATGTATGTTGTAACTAACATACAATATTGGATCTATGTTGATGTTTCTAAACGGATGGGTAACCTAGTTTGTGTCAACTGACAGAGGCATTGAAAAACATGGAATGAAAGACTAAATATCACCAGACTCCGCTTGCTTAATCAATATCCTCAGCAAAGATTCAACTGCTTCTAAAATATCACCATAGTACTGCTTTTTGACTTAAGCCCAAATACCTGAATAATAACCAATTTGATGTTTAAGTACTGATGTCACAAACCAACGGGGGTGTACTGAAATCCACAAGACAAAACATATATTGGTAAGGGCAATACCCCCTATTAGGGGCAGCCTTAGAAAATCCAAGTGGATTTTAGGAAGGATGACATACTCACTCAAAACTTTCAAAACTTGTAAAAGAATGTAAATGAGGATTGAGAAAATAAATAAAAAGTGGATATTCTTGGAGAGTCACAACTAATCCTGGTAGCGCAAAATATATCACAGGTACCAATCTGATTGTTAAGTGAAGTGACATTACCTTTAATAGCTACCTCGCGGAAATTAGTTTTGGTGTTCGAGTAGAGTCTCTTCCACTCATCCAATATCATCTTACTAGGGGGAGCGAATCGAGAGGATTCTTTGCCTTGTGCTTTTGTGCCTCATCCTGCTCATGGACTTCTTCTACTTTAGGCTCCTTCTTTGGTTCACTTTTTTCCTTGGGCTTCACAGCTTATTTAGGCGGAGAAGAAACCTTTGCAGATGAAGTTGGTGGAATAGATTCTGCCTTCTTTACCTCTCCCAACAGTTTCAAACAATAAACTGAATTAATAGCATATCAATCATCAAAAGGAAACAGAAAAAAAAATAAAAGAGAAGAAACAATAAGCAAGTGAAAAAACAAATGTCTTACATATTCAATCAAGGATGAACCAAGGAGAGGGTTGCTTCCTTCAAGCGAGCAACTGAAGAAAATAAAAGAAACTAATAAGTTGCATACATGTTTGAAAAACAATCAACCGTCGGGTGTTTAAAAAAGAGTGGAGCCTCACCATAACGTGTTATGGCATTACTCTCAAAAATAGGTCCATTTGGAGTTTCAAGAACAAGAATCTGCACACGACAAGCAAATACACATAAGGACAATGCACATTAAAGTATCTCAAAACCTGTAAGGTATCTTCCAGTAAACCTTCTCCAGTAACTTTTTTATAAGAATAGGTATAAGAGGTGAAACAAAAAATGTTATATCAAGCCAATTAGTTCTGCTGGCACGCCTACTCGGTGCTTTTTATTGACACTAATGCATGATACATGCCACAACAACCTAAAAATGAATATGCATCGGAAATAAGAAAGTGAAAGGAGTTAAGATTTTGTTTCCTAACCAGCTGCGGTGGAATCATTGAGATGTTGTTGTCAGACAGGTTAATCTCAATAAGAGATGTAAATCTCCCAAATTCCTACATATCAATTTAAAGTAAACGTCTTAACCCTACCAAGAAAATATGCATATAACAATTGAATAACTAGTTCGCATTAGAAAAACATGTTTTAAAACCAAAAAAGAAAAACTAGTGTTACCTTTGGTATTGATACAAGTGAATTTTGGCTCAAATCAAGAATCCGCAGCTGTTGTAAGCATAATAAATCTAAAGGGATATCATGTAGTTTCATACGCCTGTGCCCAAAAGGTATAGTTAAAGATAATAAGATGATGCATTTTATGAATAAATTAAAGAATTAACTAGTTTGGCCCAAGGAATACCTCAGGTAGAGCTCTTGCAACTGGGGTAAGCTAGAGAATGCAGGAGGTTGTGGTAATGAAGTAGCGTTACCACTCAAATCCAGTATTTGGAGTTTCAAGAGAGCTCCAAATGCATCTGAAGGGATCTGCAAATTCCAGCGAACAAGGAAGCTTGATATATATACATACTCCATATAAGATAAAAGGAGGAAAAGGTAGGAAAGCAAACACATAACATGGCAGTGGATTATAAATTATATACAAGGTGCTTCTATATACTAGCATTGAATCTTGTCATTTCTGGAATCTTAAAGAAGTAAAACATAATTGAATCAGAAGTGAATTACCTTTGTAAGGGGATTGTTGTCCAGCTTTAAACATAACAGATTAGGGAGAGACCTTAGGAATTCCAGCAAGATTAAATGCTCATAAATTTACATAAGGACCTATATGATGCCATCCGCACCCTCTAGCAACACCTAAAGAATATAGAGCACAAAAATTTCAGAACCCAAAGAAATTTTTGGATCTAGCTTGTATACTGTCCATTATATGGTAGTATCACGAACCTGAGAGGACACCTTGTAGACTGTCCATTATAACTGACAGACATATCACGTAGTCTACAACTTCCTTCTCATTGTTGTAAGCATAGCCCATGATATTACGACAAGCAAAGAGCCCCACGCTTATTATAACCAAATCAATTATCGCAATAATCATCACGGAGCAGACAGCCAAACGCGCATCTTGTGGTCTCCCAGCTCCTAATTCATTTGAAACTCGAGTGCTACATAATGAAAAGGTGTTTATTTTATAATCAAGTCACATTCACACGTATACATAAATTATTATTCTTAGCACAACACCCTGATCTGGGATCATCTCCATTTAAATCCCTTTGGTGCAATGGTGGAAGAAAGAGGTCTATATGGATTTGAACTCTATGAATAAATGAGCAAACTTAGATAGAAACATAAAGTGCGCAAGGGCTATCAAGTGGAGATCAAACCTCACAGCAGCAGCAATTCTATACGGTATCATATACACCAACGAAATAGTCGTAAGGATGTTCAAAAAGGTAACAAGAACTTAATTGACTGGGTTTTTACCAAATCCAGACTACTCCAGTAAACGAAATAGTCGTAAGGCAGAAGAAAAGCTTAAGATATCATAAAAAGAAATGACTAGGGTTTTACCAAATCATTACAGTAGAAGGAACCGATATACGTAAGAACTCTCCACGCCCTTGAAATGCTTCCTTTGTTAGGGATGTACGAGTTAACTCACATGAGGGAGAATACGCCGCATATAATCCGAGAAAGACCACATTGATCCAGTATGAGATACCAATTGCTAAAGCATCTCCAATATTTCCCAACCCAGATTCATAAACTAAAACCCAACAAAGAGGTATGTGGATAACTACTGCAATGGAAGTACTTAACAATTAACAGCATGGGAATGATTAGACTCTGGGATTGGAAATATCTTATTAACGGATGGAGAGCTACATAAGCAAATACTGCAGGGATCAAGCATGTCGTGTATTTTCCAGCTTCAAGTGCGATTAAGGGATCTTGATCTGTAAAAGTAATTAGTTTCCTTATCGAAACCCATAGGAGAGCAATCGAGATTCAAACCAGGATAAGAGAGATTATTGCACTCCAAGTATAAACTCCTAGTTTTCGATATTGTTTTGCTCCAAAAGCTTGTCCTGATAGAGTTTCCAATCCACTTTCCATTCCTAGATGGTTGTCATGTAAAAAGATAAGCGTCAGCAATGTAAAAGTCAGAGAAAGCCAACATACTTCAACGTCTTTATGCAGATAATAAAATGTAAATGACATAACATCAGTTATATTGCACAATAAAATTACATATCAGGGGCACTAGAAACTTGTCAAATTTCGCTTGAACCACAACCATACATTTGCACCAACTTTAGAATACTATGAATCCTACAGATACCATAGAAGGAGGAGACAAAATGACTGATCATGGCATCTCCTTTTTCTGCACAGCTACACAGAAACGCTATACATCCTATTAACATATGAAATCATAATAATTTGTACTAAATCATCGAAGCTGACCATCAAAACCAATAAACAGAAGCTAATAACACTCGTTTGAGAAAGCTAAAATGTACACTTAGACGCTAGTTGATTGTAAAAATGTAAAAGTGCACAGTAATCATTAATCCAATTCACCGATTCCACATCAACTCGAAGAAGTTTTTAAACGCCAACGAGGACATAAGAGTTGAAGGAATTCAAGAGCAAGTCAGGTTACCTTATCTTCTTCAAGAGACATAACATCACCAGTCAAAGCAACCCTGGTAGGTAACTGCAACACAATCATCAAACCAACTTAATACAACAATGTTCCACACTTCCGGTTACACATCAAGTTTTCTCATAACAAACCAAAATCAATGATGTGCAACACCAACCTTTCCTATAGACTTTAGCACATTTTCAAGGGGACCAGGGTATGGATTAGACACCGCCATTGAACCACGTTCGTCAATAACAACATTCTACAATAAAAAAAACCACAAACTCAATCAAATAAGCACATCTACTGCAAAAATCAAACTCATTTGCTCGTTCTTATACCGAATAATTCACAATTTGTACATACCAGATTATGCAAGTCCTCTTGTGGAACACATAGGTAAGGTTTTCCACTCTTGAGAAAATACATAATCCTTGATGTATGAATATCTTCTTTACTATCACCAAAACACAACTAATTTGATTATACTCATTGATTTGATCATGTAAAAGGGTTCAACTTTTCAAGGGGAAAAATGACAATTTGTTTACCTTCCTTTTTCATCTGCTTTTACCGTGTTTAGATAACCTCGCCAATTTGAAGCCATTATATTCTGTAAAATCCAAAAGTAACCAGTTCTAGTTGAAATTAATTAATATAGAATAAAGGAAACCTAGAATCTCAATTTCAATCAAAATCTACGCTAGAGGTGCATTGAAATACAGAATGATGAAGAGAAATAAAGAAAAATAGAGAGAGATAAGAGTACCTTGCACTTGTCAGCAAATGTTAAAGCTAGATCCTTAGAACCCTTCATCCTTTCCACCAGAATTGATTGAAGAAAATCATTGATGATTTCAATTTAAATAAATCAATTGAAAAAACATCAGAAACCTATATTCACAAATAAATCAATTGAAAAAACCCTAGAATCCCCTAAAAATTCTTCTACTTACAGAGATCCATGATATGAATCCTGCAAATAACACAGTTATTCACAACAATATCTAATATCAAACAAAAAACGACAGAAATTAAAACCAAAAAGGAGATGTGGATTTAAAAAAAACCTAAGAGAGAGAGGACGAACCTGGTTTTTTGGTTGAGGAAGAAGGAACCTCTACAGATTAAATTCTTGAAAGTACATGAATTGAATCTTGATTACTAGAGTTTGAAGACGACCTCAAATAGATTTATTAAGGGAGTTCAGATTAGGTTTATTTGGATTTATTAGAAATCTAGGGTTTGTTCTTTGAAAGCAGTTGTGTAAGTGAATCAGAAATTATAAAGAGAATTAGAAGAGAGAAAATCGTTAATGCAAGAAGTTGTTAGGGTTCTTGCTGGTTGGATTTCATGGTTCTTCAGAGAAGCTTCAGAATGAAAGACATGAAAACAATTTTGTGGCTGAGAAGTGAGAAGTGAGATAAGGAAATAGAGAAGGGAAGATAAGCCCGCTACTCTTAAGGGTGGAAAAAATAAGAAGAACACTTGACCACTCTTTGACTTGGGCGGAAAAACAAGTCAAAGTGTTCCCTACCACACGCGTGCTTCACATGCATGAACACCCTGCGGTTGATATTCACAACCGAAATTTCTCTGTTGCGAAATTAGCAACTGTAACATTCCGTTGCGAAATATTAGCAACGGGAATTAGCAACGGAAATTTCGCAACGGCGCCAGTGATGTTGCTACTCTGGGTTGCTATTTCCTTAAAATGGTGTAGTAAATGGATCTTACTACCTACGTAACTTAAAAGGAGAAGTCCTCAGGCATCCGTGGAATGCAAAGTACCTCAAACCGTACTACCCGTGAAAACAATGCAGACAAGCATCTGCGTAAAAACCGACAGAAGAAGAGGACTGCGTAGCTGCTGACATGTCTCTATCTCTGAGATAGGAACAAAAAACCTCACCATATCAATCAAAAGATTTTTTGCACAATATCTATTGGGGAAAGTAATCATTTTCAATCTCTCGGGACTCTCCAATCAGCATTTATAAGTGTAGGACCATGGGGAAGGATTCCAGCAGAAATAGATACCCAACCAACCAACAAGGCAGCGGTTCAGCGGAATGAATGCTTGTAAATATTTTAAAAATGCATTACATATCCGTGGACGCTATATTAACCCTCACCGTTTGGTAATCCTCTGACCAAGGATTAGCCAGCGGGGAGACGGGTCCAAAGTCAATAACAAAGGTGCTTACCTCAGTTATTGCAATCAAACACTTTCTATGTTTTAAAACATTAGTTTATTCTTTTTATAATATATTTGATCGTAATCTAAAAAAAAAACAAATAAACTAATATCTCAGGGGAACAGAAAGCACGTATCCAAGCAAACAATGATCCATTCCATAAAAAGTTGATTATAAGCTGGGAAACTAATTAAAAGAAACAAAGAGATACAAAAAAAAAGGGACCCAAAGCCAAGTAATCAACAAAGATCAACTTTCTATAAGTTTCGAAACTTATTTTTCCCCAGAATGCCCAATGATATCAGATGGGTCCTTTGGCTGAGATGAAGGGACGCTTCCCCCTGAAGAGGGGTCGGACAGACAAGCCAGCGGTTCAGTAATAGGACGACGGGGATAATGCTTAACGATGTTGTGATCCTTCAGTAGACATTGCTCAATACGGGCCAAAGTTTTGTTAACCTCCTCGGCAAGTTGACAACGAGCTTTATGCGCAATAACAGAAGACTTAAGTTCAGACTGCGCCAAGGCGGTTCTCAAGTTAGCTACTTCTTTCGATGCTTATTTCGCTGCCATATCGCGGGACCTTGCCAATCCTTCGTAATACTTAGTCTGGCCCTCCTGGTATACTAAGGAAGATTGAGCCTTTTAATTAAGTTCTTCATTTGCAAGGTTAAGCTGTCCATCGAGCTCTAAAAAGAAATATATACCTTCATTTGCATACAGTTACCCACGACCAAACAAATATATACCTTCGACATTAGCCGAAGCTATCACATATGCATTAACTACGGCGTCCCAGGAGTCGTCAAGAAAATCATACTCATCGGATATTTTCTTATAGTCCAACCGAAGAGTCATTAGAGAAAACCGACACTCATCCAACTCTACCTGCTTCGTGGAGTTAAATAACGAAGATGATTCACTTCATCGCTCAATTTTTCTATGCCTTCGGTAAGCCTGTACATATTAACTTCAAGATCTTTCTCAGAATCAACCAAACGGGCAACGTCGCTCCGATAAGCAGTTAAAGCTTTGCTAAGGGCATGAGATTCGGCCCTGGCATCGTCTCTCTCTTTAACTAGTTGACGTATATAATTCTGAGTATCAGAACCAGGGTAAGCCCTAGCATGACGCAACTCTTCCTCTAAGGATATTACCTTAGCCTCTAAACGAGCTACGGACTCACGCTCCAAACGAAGGTTATCACGAGTCCATAGAAAAGTGCCATTAAATAGACGACGGTCAGTATTATATAGATTTTTCATATCGACCATCTGGATGTGCCTTTCTCGCCACTTAGCCACCAAAGCGTTATGATCATCGGCACGAGCGTTCCATTTATCATCTTCTTCCTTGATCTGCTGTACCAACTCTCTGATCCGAGAAGCTTGATGAGTTTTCTCACTTTGAAGCCATCCTAGCTCCTCGGGATCGCCCGCTGAATATGAGCGGGGAGACTCAGACAACACACTAAGAAGGAAGGAAGATAGAAGCAAAATAAATTATACGAACCTTGGGAAGAGTTAAGCATCGTTACGAGCCTTCTCCAATTCAGTGTGCACCAACGCCAAATCAAGACGAAGATTTTATTCCTCAGCACCAAGGCGCTCTTTCCCTTTCAATCGGTTTTTCAACTCCGAAATTTCCTGATCCCTGGAAGCAATAACAACTTCGGCCGCGGAGAGCTCGCCTTCTCTATGACGAATCTTACCTTCCAACTTAAGGGCATTCGACTTGAAAAACTAGTATAAGGTATGGTTACAATGTTCACTTCTCATCATCTGCGCTGACGGCAAACAAGTAAGGATCAAGAAGTCTACAACAACAAATCACATGCTTCAGAGATATTTCGGAGACTTACCTCGAGAATCCGTTGCTGGGGATAACCATATTGTCCATAGGCATTAGACATCATGCCAGAAACAGAGGACGAGGGATCAACTAAAAGGCTAGGAGAACCGACTCCTAAATTCTTCTCCCAGGCCCCCGCAACCTCATCAGGAGATGTCAGCTTCATGCTTTGATGAGTAAAAGCATCAGAATCCTTCTCACCAGGGATCAGGGGAGCAGTATTAGGCACGAATATCAAATTTCTTTTCATTAACCACTCAAGTGGGGCATCATCACCATCAATCTTCATAGCCCTAGCAAAGCCCTCCGAAAATACCATAGAAGAAGCATCACTGTCGGCATTCCCAACATCGTAATCTCTTTTAGACTTGGCCTCCCTGTTAGCATGGGCTTCAGCATCTTCACCATCAGAGCTATCTTCTGCCTCAACGGTCTTCTCACTAGCAGTCCCTCCAAGGACATCCCAATCGTCGTTCGGAGAAAGAAGGGAGAAGTCCAAAGCTATCCCCTTAGCAGCGCTAAGGTCAACTTGCACACCATAGGAATAAATCTTACCAAAAAAAAATTCCTGACCAGACCTAGTAGGGATCGAAGATTGAGTTTCAGCATTTTTGGTACCCTGGTTCGGGGAAGATAAGGAATTACCAACAGGAATTCCTTCGGGACCACCGGGAATATCTCCGCCACCAATCTTAATACCTTCCTCATGACTAGGAGTGGAAGTTTCCGTACGTTCCTCGTCATCAGAAATTTCTTCTTCCACCACAGCCTCATTGGTCACAAGACTTGTGACTTCATCGGTAACCTATATTTATCCAACAACAACGTTGGAAGATTGAACATGATTAATTTTCTTCTTCTTCTTCAATACCTAAAGACACGATATTGATCGTTCAACACAACTAATTTTTCTTCATACTCTAACTAATCGCGCACTAAAAAGAAAAAGTGGCAAGTATAAGAGATGATACCTTCATATTCTTCGAAGGATGAGTGCCCTCAGAACTTTCCTCTTCGTCAACATCAGCGGCGTCATAGGCATATTCAAAATTCATGCCAGAAAAGTTCAACTTCCAGGGGAAAAAATCCTCATAGCGAGCTGGAGCGCTAGCACGAGGTTTGCTACCAGCGACAGGGCGCCATCCATGCTGACCGGGGACCCAACCATAAGCCCAAGGGCCAATAACCTTAATAACGGTAACATGCCACTCGTAATCATGATCACGCTTAAGCCTTCCATGAGCAGGAAAAAGCTTCTGTTGAGAGGACCCTTCAGTACCGTGAACGAAACGAAGCTTCGTATCACTTACTTCGCTAAGCAAACGAATCTCACCATGAGGAGCAGCAATATTACGAAGACCAACCCTCAATGGTTTGCGGTTCGTGTTGTTGACATAATCTCCAAAAGAAGCATTAAAATTCTCGGAAGTATACCAATCCTTCTCAGCAGGATTAGGAACGTAACAAGTCATAGAAGTTTATCCCTTGCTCCGAAGATAACACTCTTTAAGCGCCCAAATATAGTTTCCAGTCAACTGTACCCCCAAACGGAAGTAAGTATGAGGAGTAGAGTCTTCACGATAAGCCAAGACATCGTAATATAAGGAGTCACCTGACTTGTATAAAGGCAACATAATGCGGGCTTCGAAAGCTCCCACCGTTGTCAGCAAATGAAAGTCATCTTATTTATAACGAGTAATTAGATCATAAGCAAGATCATCATCGGGAGCATATAATTTCACATCAAAGGCCTCGAGATCGTGCTTTACCTTGAACGACACAAGATCTATGTGTTTGAAAGTAACTTTTCTCGGTTTAACGGAAACGCTCTGTATAATAGGGGCAACGTCAGAATTAGCGGCTCTAGTTGATGTTGTTTACTTCGGAGGACTCATCGTCGAAGCCTTTTTCTTGGTCGAAGGATTTCTTGGTAAAACCCCCTTCGAGATAGCAGCTTTTGAAGATTCTTTCACCAACCTGGAGGCCTACGACGCCTTCGCTTTCAAAGGAGGCGTCGTAATGTGAGTCAACGGTGTACCCTGCGGGGGCATCGTACGAATAGGTTGAGATATAATCGGCTCCAAACGAGGAGACGGATTGACCAGACATTGTACTGAATATCTAGAACCTCTGGGAGGATCTTCCCTCGGTTCAGAGGACCGAGGACCAGAGGGATTCTTACGAACACGATGATCAGACTGAGAAGAATTAGAAAACCCACCCTTCGGTGGGGACGAACTAGAATCTTTCGGAGGAGGACTAGATGGGGGAGTTACGTAAGAAGCTCGTTGACGATCGCCCATACCTGCAAAGGGGTGAAGGGTTTAACAAGATTTAATAGTAGCAGAGACTTATGATCATCATAGATTCATAAACTTCATCAGAACAGGAAACTCCATTAAAAGAATCAGTACTGTAAGGCTATGTAGTTCTAATCAGATCTATGGAAACTAGAAACCCTAAAAAACATTTAAAAACAGGTTTTGATAAAGGATGTGAGTTTCTGCGATGAAGAACAGGGGAAAGTATATATATTGTCGTACGAATTGTTCTTCATCACAAAAACTCAGAAGCAACAAGCAGAAGAAGAATCTTCAAAAACAAAGTCGAGGAGAAAAGCACCATCCCTGGAACCGACAACAGACGAAGAGTGAAAAGATGACGCGAAGAAAAAGGATGAGGGAAGAACAACCACAACCGTTTTCTCCTGATAAGCCTGACTTTGAACTGCAACAGCAAAATTTAAGAGCTAAAGAACAAAAGGGAATGTGAAGAATGTTTAGAGAGGAGAATATGAACTGACAGAGACAAGAGAATGAAAGTTATTTCAAATGATACTTCTCTCATATTTATAACCAAGAAGCAAATAAAACCGACCCACGATTCAAGGGGGAGTTAATGCTAGGAGTGGGAAACGTTCCCTAAGAATAAGGAGGAATTAATGAAGAGAGTGGGGATGACTGTGAAGACAGTTTTCTCCAAGCTTTAACCAATTTCAAACTTAGAGAAAAGGGGCAAATTGTAGGTAAATAAATCCACCACTCGCCACGTGTCATAGGAGCTACACGTGGAGGACACACAGCCTGGGACATCAAGACTCGATGACCCACCACGTACACGTATCTATCATTAGAGTAATCCGACGATGCAGAGTCTAGGGGCACTGAAGCATCTGAATTCTGAGAAGCACTGAGGAGCACCCTAGGACCTACTTTACTCCATCCCGAGGAAGATCCAAGATCAAAGGTTGGGGCAGGGCTCACTGATACGGATGTGACAAGAGCTTCTGAAACCTGCCCAATGGGTGCAGACCACCCTAACCACCCGCATTAACTGCCTCCAACAAAGGGTATGTGTCAAGCAGCCTGTGGAGGAGGATACGACGACCCTTCGTTATCAAAGATAACCGCTGGATCCTTCGAGCAAGACCGAAGATATCAACGGAAGGTGCACAGAAATCAAGAGGATAAGATTACAACGGTCTGCATAAGTGGGGCCCATAAGTTATCCCTATAAATACCCCTTCTCACTAAGAGAAAAGGGGTCGACCAATTTGAGGTAGTAAAGAGAGAATTTAGGAAAGAGAGAGAATAGGTATGAATTATATTTCCCTAAGAACCATTATTCACTCTAAAGTCATTCGACTATCTATGTAATTACTCAAAGTATAGTGAAACACCAACCCCGTGGACGTAGGCTTTAGTGATGAACCACGTAAATCATTGTCTCCTTTATATTTCAGTACTTTACTTTTATGTTCTCATTAGTATATTTTATAACGTACATGTAGTATTAAGATGATCATTAGAATCAGTCAATAAGTTATCCCTATAAATACCCCTTCTCACTAAGAGAAAAGGGGTCGACCAATTTGAGGTAGTAAAGAGAGAATTTAGGAAAGAGAGAGAATAGGTATGAATTATATTTCCCTAAGCACCATTATTCACTCTAAAGTCATTCGACTATCTATGTAATTACTCAAAGTATAGTGAAACACCAACCCCGTGGACGTAGGCTTTAGTGATGAACCACGTAAATCATTGTCTCCTTTATATTTCAGTACTTTACTTTTATGTTCTCATTAGTATATTTTATAACGTACATGCAGTATTAAGATGATCATTAGAATCAGTCAATATGGACAGACGATGACGAGTCCGAAGACTCTGAGTCTGCGAGTCACCGTATTCATATTGTTCCACGTTCATTTTAGTCTGTAACGTTGCCGTTTACAAATGCGAATATCGTTTGTGTACATATAAGTTCCATCGTAATTTATGTGTTCACGGATTTGTTCTTATATACTTTCACTAGTTTCTTACTGATTGTTTCTCAACCACAACAGAATATATATAGTGCAGAGAATGAAACACAAGCTACAAATAATAATCTTACACCTAGCAAACACAACAAGTTAAAAGTAAAAGGCAAAGAGGAAACGGCAAAAGTACTCTAACAACATATTTTCAAGCCCAATAACACAACAATATTTCAACTTTTACTACATTCTATGTATGTACAGTGGAATAATCTTTTTTATTTTTACCCGTATCCCATCAATCTAAATTCCAATCTCTACTTCTCCTATTTCCCATCCATCTAAATTCTCATCCCCAATTATCCGATGTGACATTCGTATGGATTTTCATAAATCCTAAGTACCATCTTTTAACTTTTTTCTTCTTAATTTCTTAGAATTAGACTGACAACGAAATCGGCCTCTTGCATAATGGACAAACTTTTCCTCCATGATGATCGATATAATCCACTTGTAGACATTGTTGGTGTGCCATATGGCCGCAAGAAGGTAAAAGACTTAGAATTTCGCCCAGTTGGTATTCTTGACGACAGATAAAACACTCTTTATCTTGATCTTCCAACTGTTGTCGAGCTTCTGTGTAGGAAACTACCGGGAGTACCAAGGCTTCTGGCTTTTTACCGAAATAGCGTTTTATGTCTTTTCTATAGACATATATCATGAGCGCGATGAATCCTAATATCAGTACTAAACTTGGTATAGTCAGCCATTTATAATCCCAAATGAACTTCAAAACTTTATGGATGAAGGAACCGTGGCTACTCTTTTGACCTGCGTGCACACATTCAGGTGGAAATAAGTTAGTGAATTGTACGGTTAAACCAACAGCCCAATGAATAAACGGGCCGTGTTAGATTATGCGGGCCGTATTAGCCCAGCCCAACAACTACGGGAAAGGGACTTGCATTTTCCGGCCCACACAATTCCGCCCATTGAAACTAAACAAGTTCTCTTGACCTGATAAAAAAAAAAAAAACTAATATTCACTCTCTGCCATTAGAGCATCTCCAACAGAGGGTGGAGGTTTTATTTTTTCATGACATATAGGATTTTAGACCCTCATTTACATTAAATTCATCTCTAACAGTGGGTCATAGAAAATAGGAAGGGTGTTAAAATAATTATGAAGGTCTTGGAGAAGGTCTTATTTAGACCTTGGGAATGACCTCCACATCATCATTTTAACTATATTTTAATTTTTAATTTTTAAATAAATTATTATGAACCAATAGGAAAGAGGGAATCAATTTTATCATTATCCAAAACAACAAATTTTAAAATTAAGACCTCATACTGTTGGAGATGGTTCATGAGCAAAGCATTATTATTTTTGCCACATACATATGACCCCATAAATAAGGATCTAAATAAAAATTCCACATAAGATTTTTAGCACCCACTGTTGGAGATGCTCTTAGAGCTTCTCCAATGGTGGTTGTGTTTGTTTCCTAGGTGGCAACCCAAACTAGACATCCTCATTCCAAAATTTCCTTAAATTTAGGGGAGAAAAACATTTCATCTCCAATGGTGTTATTGGTGATTTTTTATGAATTAAATGCATTTTTTATTTTTAGTAAATTTTAGATTTTATTACACCTAAAGAGGGATAGTTAATATATTGGAATTAATTTTAGGAAACAAAAGCTTACTAGGATAGCTTGACATTGTCAAGGTGAATGTCTAAAACTTGACATTCACCTTGACAATGTCTAACAAAAATTAAGCCACATCATCTTCACATTGATTTAAGAAGTTGGGTTGGAGAAGATTTTTAGGGAAAATGAATGTCTATCCTATGTGGACTTAGACATTTATCTTCACATATATTCAATTGGAGAATCTCTTAATGAATCTCAAAACTCACTAACCCGCCCGCTATGAAAACATACATTTCATTTTTCTAGATATTCTGATCATTCTCATATCTCAAAAATAACTCAAAAAAGGGTGCCCAATCTCAAAACAACACGGTAGCAAAAATGATTGATACCCAAAGCCCTTATTTCTCCCAAAATTAATCGATTTAATTTTTCAATTGGCATGAGTGATCTGATGTGATCTAAGGTGCAGAATAATTAGTTTAAGAGTTTCACTATGGTATGATAGATTTATCGTTAAACCATATGGGGCTTCACCGGAACTCTCTGTAAAGAAAAGAAAGAGGAGGAGGAAGATGACGTTTGAATCTCAAAGGGTCCCCGGAAAGTCAAAACTTGAAGGGTATTTACGGAAACAAAAAATAAATTTATCAGAGTTCCAAAACAAACACAGCAGTGATACACACCGAAGGTGTGTACTTCGATCTGCACTGTGAAGGATCGAACGGCTGCTAAGGGCGCCCTGTGGGGAGCTAACATGGGTGGGCTATTATGTGGGGTCCACCAAAAAAATTTGTGTCACACTCTCTCCACGTTGTATTTTAACGGTGCACCTTTTCGGTGCATCTATCATTTTTGAAACAAAAAACGAGAGAATCAATACAAATATTAATGTGATTTTTTCTAACATAAATTATTCTCACCTGGAATAGTAGTTGTCCCGACACGATTCTTCGCCATTGAATGTGGTAGCTTCCTGTTAAATGAAACGAAGATTGATCCAAGAAGAGAAGAAGCAGGAAAACAGAAATGTCTAAGAGTGGAACTGATGACAATCACTCACAATTTTATTTTTTTTAATAAGAAAACAAAAGACTGGAGCTAACTAGAGCTCCTACAAAGACAATCACTCACAACTACTCTTTCAAATTTATGGCATGCAGAGATTATATTAAAGAAATCCTGTTTCTATTTTGGGGGAGAAACAGGGATTACACGTAACCCTTCTACATTGCTAAGTATGTGTTTAGCATAACGCTCCCCACTGTAGCCTTCACTACTAAGAATCCAATTCTGTGCACAATCTTTAATTATAATTAGGGAATTATATAACGAGAGTCATAATTCTTAATTACGCAATACCAATTACGCGTACTTCATTAATTATATTTAAGAGCTCCTACTTCTATACACAATCATCCTTAATTACGCGTTCTCTGCAATACCAATTCGGAAAAGAAACCCAGCAGGTAGGTTGAATCATACACGAAATCACTCAAAGATCTCAGCCGTTCATCGATCTATTCTAACCAACAACACATTTCTCGCCTGAAAACTTCACTGCTCTTCCAATTAGGACTCATGTCTTATAATAATCCCATAACAACTCTATATATACCAGTCACCATCCATCATTAACAATCAATTCTCAACTGATGTTATGGCACCACTCAAACCCAACTAAGAACCAAATCGACCACTTTTCCTGCTTATTGTTGGTTTCTTCTAATCAAGCCTCAACATTCGAACACGACCCCACTGGGCCATGGCATCTGAAATACCGGCACCACACCACGATGAGTTTTTTTTTTTTTTTTTTTTTTTGACAAGATCCGCGACGGGATTCGAACCTCTGACCTAACAACTCGAGAGTTCGACCCTATTCCCGGTATTTTCGACCGCTACAAGATCAACAATTCCATGAGCTTACACCACGATGAGTTGGTGAAGGCCTCGACCTACTTCGCGGTTTTCCAGCCACCACAAATCCATATCCAACACTTCAACTTTCATTTCCCTGCCTTAACAACTACATACCGATTCTTCATTTCGGGGTGTTGTTAAGACAACAATTTATTTCTATTGCAAGCAACGTTGTCATGCATAATGACAACAGTTACTTTCCATCGTGAGTTATTAGCTATGACATCAAGGATCACCCGTTGTTGAAATGCTTTCTGATTCTAAAAAAATAATAATCAATATTTCATAATAGAAAAATATGAAAATTGATATAGAAAATATAAGGGGTATTTTAGTTTACCCCCTAAGAGCGTCTGCAGCGGTGCGACCAAAACTAAAGAATAAAGAGTAAAAAAAAAAAACTAAATTTGGGTTTAGTCCGTTGAGTGACGCAGTGGGAGGAAGACTAAATTTTGGTGGAGCGTAAACTTTACCAACGCCTGGTGTGGGGCGTGAAGTATATCAACGCCTGATGTGGGGCGGAGGGTATACATTCGCCTGGTGCCGAAATGTTTGAAGAAAAAAAATAATAAAAAAATAATAATAATAATAGGGCGTTGGTATAATCCACGCCCCAAAATATGCATGCAAATTTTTGAGTGGGCAGAGGTATAAACCACGCCCCACAATAAATTGAATATATATATATATATATATGGGGCAGGGGTATAAACCACGCTCGCTGTGGGGCGAAAACTTTGCGTACGCCCGCTGTGGGGCGAAAACATTACGAACGCATGTGGTGGGGCGTAAACTATATCAATGCCCGATTATATTTGGGTTTAGTCTTGGTCGCGGACCAAATATAGTCTGGGATTTAGTCGACCAAATATAGTTTTGGACAAACACACGGAAATTATTTTGCTCTAGCAGTGCTAGAGCATTTTTTTGAACTAGCAGCGTTTGCGGCCGTTGGATGAAAGAAATGTGATGTCAGCAGAAGACAAAAAACATGCAATGACGTCACATTCACAGGATCTAATGGTTAGAATCGCTGCTAGAGCAAATGCTGCTAGAGCAAACTCGTTCCCCAAACACACCCATGGGCATGGGCTCTTTAACAAAATAAAAACATTTTTGGTTACCTATGTAGACCTCTATGTGAAATATAAATTAATAATTCACTATATATATATATATATATATATTCAATATATTGATGTTTTATAAAGATTTCCTAAAAAATGAATCCATTGTCTTCTGTTTTTTGTTAAAATCAATAGAACATTGAATTTCATCTCTAATTTTTCTTATCATTGTCAGAATTAGTATTGTCTCTCATAGCGCAACGAGAAATTTTTCAATGTGATTGTCGCTTTAACAACCTCGTCTCGTGAAGAGGATCTATTTTAGAACTTTCATCATCTTCATTCCCATCTTTATTAGTTCCTATAACGCTCTCAATTATTTGTTCATCAGTCAACAATTGCGTAACTTCATTTTCTTCCAGATATTCAGGACATTTTGACATTCTCTAAATTGCGATAACCAAATTTTTCGATCAAATTTTGCAAGTCTTAAGTGATATCACCGACTAGTTGTTCATCTGAATTGTCTAAACTTATGTTATTTGTTGATCGAAGTTAAATTTATTTATAAGTTAATAAGATATTAATTAACCAATAAATTAATATATCGCTTAATTAATAAATTCTTGTGGTCCCAACAACATAAATTTATAGAGTTTTTATTGTCCAAAGATAATAATTCCAAATAACTAGGTTTTTCTTTTTTTTCAAAATAAAGGAATATATTGGAAAATAAAAAATATTTACAGAATATACATAGGATTAAGAAAATCCTTATAAACCATCAAAGGCGTAAAACCAAACCCATTACAGATAAACTATTATATCACATTGAAACAAGATTTGGTTGACAATGTAATCCTTTAAGATTTCTTTGAGCGAACTCCAAAGGCATATATTCTGTTTCACAAACATCTTAATGTCCTCGACTGGCTTGACTCTTCCCCCATGAATCCTGTTGTTCCTCTCCTTCAATATTTCTCAGAAAATTGCATATGGGATTATCTACCATATCATGGCTTTTCTCTTACTAAATTTGTAAAGTTTCCAACTGGCCAGCAGGGCCTTAAAGATCTATGGCATAGTCCACTACACAAAGACGATAAGAAGAAATCCCACAGTAATTTTGTCCAGCTTCAATGCATGAAAAGATGTTCCAGATCTTCATCCTCCTCATTGCATAACACACAAGTAATCAATTGCACCGTCAGTCTCTTGCTTCTTAGCATGCCTCGTGTTGGTAATGATTGATGTAGAGATACCCAAGTCAGAAACAAAACCTTTGGTGGGATGGGATTGCTTTCTAGATAACATGAGAAGTCTGGTGTTTCTGTATCTTCAATAATCTTCTCATATAAGGCCTTAGTCGTGAAGGAACCTCTCAAACTATCTGCTACTCCATTAGTTAATGAAATGTTACGAGTATCATACCTTAATTCCAGAAAATCAATCCTTTATGTTGGGTCAAGTGCTCTAGTAAAACGTAGCACCATATTGTCTCAATTTGTACAATCTCGGATATTTGTCCTTAATGTCTTCTTTTCTAGCCAACTATCGCGCTAAAACCAAACACTTTTGCGATCTCCTATTTGAAAATCTACCACTTCCAAAATGTCTTGTTTTGCTCTTGCGATTATCTGCCACACGTTCTTGCCAATTGCTTCATTATTTTGAACCGGTACCAAACAAGTATATATCACCATTTTTCGATTTTTTAGCCATTATTTTCCTCCACCAATCCTCTTTCCCAGTTGGATATCGCCATTGCCACTTCGAAAGTAGAGTTCTATTTACATGTCTCAAACTCTTTACACCTAAGCCCCCTTAGAGCGTCCACAGTCATGGACCATAAAATGTACTAAAGGACGTATAGTCCATAAAACGAATCACAGTGGGAGTGTACTAAAACCATATATTTGGTTTTAGTTGGAGAGAGAGTGAAATCTCGACCAAATTTGGTCGAGTCTGTGGACTAAAACTAAATATAGTCAGGCGTAAGTTGAAAGTTCGTTTGACAATGGGGCGGTATTTTAAAGTGCGTCCGTTGCGGCGCGTACTCTAAAGTTACGCCCGTTGGTGAGGCGTAGATGCAATGTACGCTCGGCTGAGGCGGATGGTGTGGTTACCGCCCCATGGGGAGAATGTTCTGTCTACGCCCCATAGGAGGCGCATGCTTTTGATACCGCCCGCGTGGGGCGAGAATTCTAAGTACGCCCCATCCGGGCGTACACATACAAATGCGCCCCATTGGGGCGTTCGCTGAAAGTTCGCCTGATGATAAATATCCGAATTTAAATTTTAAATTTCCGACCGTTAACATTCTTTCCGTTGGACAATTTTGAACGATATCTCAACGGTTATTTTTTCCTTTACCCTATATAGGCTTTCCATTTCATTTCATGAACTACAACATTTCATCACCAGTGCTAAACTATAAAAACCAATCATAGTATCATTTTATCTTTGAGATCAGTTTAAGAGTTATGTCATCACGAGCACCACGAGGTCCAAATTTTTCACCAGTTGAAGACTTAATGATGTGTAAAATTCATTTATCAATATCTCAAGATTCTTATGTTGGAACAGATCAATCAAAGGCAGAGTTATGGAGTCGCATCAAAGATGATATGGAACATCATTTACCCGGCATACCGAAACGTCCTTGGACCTCCGTTAAAAAAAGATTTAATGAAATAAGTAGAGATGTTGCGCTCTTCTCTGCAAAAGAGTCTGAAGTGGAAGGAGAACATCATACCGGATGGGGTCCTGAAATGAAGGTGAGTAATCTTTATATTTTTGAACCCTTGTTAATCATATTTTACTAGCGGTCGAACTAATCTTGTTTTGAAATACAATTATAGCTTGAAGAAGTAAATAAGCGGTTCAAGGAATGCAATGATAATAAAAGATTTAAACACGAAGAGTGCTACCCAATTATGTTAGAAAATATTAAATATAATCGGAGATCGACATTTGTGTTTGATACGACGCATGATACGGAAGATTATGAGAATGCCGGTGTGGACGGGGAAGGACAACAACCAAATACTCAAGGCGAGTCCGGTAATGACACCGATGTAGGAGACATAGAGAACACATATCTGCGTCAGATTGGGAAAAAAGAAGCAAAACGACTAAAGAAAACAGGGAGAGAAAAATCCACCGCCCAACAGGAAATGATGGGAATAATTATTAAACAACAAGACGATTTTAACTCCCATTACAAAGAACAATCAAAACTCAAGATGGCACAAAGACAAGCCGAGTTTGAAGCAAAACAAGCAAGGCAAGATAGAATGGAAGCTAAGGAAGCATCAGACGAAGAAATTCGCATCATGCGTATGAATCTCGATGGAATGGATCCTATTGAAAAAGAATACTTCCAACTTCGAAAGGCGGAGATAATGCAGAATAGAAGAAACCGAGCATAAATGTGAACTGATTAGTTATTACACCTTGATTATTATTTTTAAGAGATTAATAGTTTTAGTAATTACGTTGTTTTTTAATATTTATATTATTATCATTAGTATATTAATCTTTCAATTTTTGGATTTTAGAAGAAATTTTCTTTGAATATAATAAATTTTAACAAACTTAGAGTAAGGATATATTTTAATACTAATAAGTTACAGCACATTCATATTATCGTCTGTTGCACAAGACGAAAACTACAAGAATAAATAAAAACATTCATAAGCAATATAATAAATACATTTTAATTATTCCCATATTCTGACCATATGTGTTCGATCAAGTCATCACGCAACCGATTATGTATTTGTTTGTTGCGCATTGTATGATCGCGTTGGTAGGCTCTCATTTGGGAAAGTTCCTCACTTAGGTTTCTCGATATATTAATCGGTGCTGCGTTGCTTCGTTGTTCGTATACATGCGGCCAGTCACCGGGTATACGTTCATCCTCGACAATCATATTGTGTAAAATTATACAAGTTTTCATGATATATGCAAGCACATCTGGATTCCACATTCTGGCCGGTTGCTTGATGATTGCAAATTGTTGTTGTAGTACACCAAATCCCCGCTCTACATCTTTTCGTGCACCCTCTTGCAAGCTTGAAAACAATTCTTTTTTCTGACCCTCTGGATATTTTATTGCCATAACAATTGTAGCAATCTCTGGGTATATTCCATCGCCAAGATAATAACCCATATCATATGAATGTCCATTTACCATAAAGTTCACTGGTGGTGCTTTCCCAGTGATAAGACTTCGAAAAACATATGAACGGTTCATCACATTAATATCATTATTTGAGCCGGGCATACCAAAAAATGCATGCCAAAACCAGAGATCATAGGACACCACTGCCTCTAACACAATACTTTCGCTTCCTTTATATGCGGTGTAAGCCCCTGATTCAGCCGACGGACATTTATCCCATTTCCAATGCATGCAATCAATTGACCCCAACATCCCTGGAAATCCCCGGTCTTTGTTTTGCTTTAACAACAGTTCTACATCACCCGCTGTTGGTTCGCGCAAATATTCAGCACCATACACATGGACGATCGTTTTACAAAATATACGCGTAGCTTCCAATACAGTGGTTTCTCCAATCCTTAAGTACTCATCTATTGCATCTGCTGAACATCCATAAGCTAACATTCGGACTGCTGCTGTTACTTTCTGATGAGGGTTTAATCCAAGGACACCACATGCATCTGGTTTTTGAACAAAATAAGAAGAATGAGACACAACACCTTCCACTATTCGGTTAAATAATTGACGCCTCATTCTAAATCTTCTACGGAAAACGTTTGGTGGAAAGCGTGGTGTCGGCGCAAAGTAATCTCTCCAAAGAAGTTCTGCTCCTGCGTCACGATATCTTGGTATTTTAATACGACTTTCCGGCCAGTGCATATTTCCGACTAATACTCCCAAACTTACAGCTAGGTTATTTTGTGAAATTGCAACTGCATCATCGTCTGATGAGTAGAAACTATTATTAGATGAAGAAGAAGAGTGATGAGCCGCATTTTCATGGTTTTCCATTATTATCAGAAGAAGTAACTACAAATATTAGAAGAAAAAGAAGAATTATGGTGGTGTGTAAAAATTCTTGGGGATCGAATATACATTTATAAGGAAAATGTAAGGCCAATTTTAAACCAAAAAAATTGGAATTGTAAATTTAAGTTATGTCTGTTTGAAATGATATATGTTTGAAATGACAATACAAAACAAAGATAAGATTCTCCAAAACTTGTCCAGTGGAATGACAATACACTTTTTAAAAATAAGATAGCCAAAAAAGTTGTCATTTGAAATGACAATTCGTAACTGTCAGTAGGAATGACAATACAAAAAAAAGATAAGATGCATTCACGAGAGATAAGGCATCTAGCTAGTCCTACCACATCAGTCATTCGTATTTACCGAATCCGGGTAAGAAGAGTTCATCCGTGGTGGGATAAAACCCATATGCATTCTCGGAGGGGGATTAGTAGACGACAAGGTGTTAGCGGATGCTTGACTCATATTATTCCAAATTTGTTGTGGAAAAGTTTGAGAAAAAGGACCGAATCCAAGGATATTTTGGGGTGGTTGCTACATACCCATATGTGTAAATTGTGTCTCCAAAACTTGGTTCCGCTGTTGTAGTTGTAGTATTTCTTGATCTTTCGCCATCATTGCGTCCATTCTTTCCTTTGTTTGATTTAATGTAAAATCGCGAAATTGTTGAACAAAATCTACATTTTCTTGTAAACATGTATAAACTACATCCTGTCGTGTTAAAAATAAATAATCCCACATAAGGTTGTCACATAATATCGCGAAACATAATTTGGTGAAGTTTAAAAAATTAAAGGTAAACGTATACTTACGTATGATAATTGATGTGGAGGCGGAATAGGCACATGTTCAACAGGATGTTCAATTGGGTGATTATGAAGGTCACCGACATACCCATATGTTTCAACCTCCCAAAGAGGATGGATCACATATTGCTTAAAGTGAGTTACTTGTCGCCAATACTTGTAAATATTTTTCATATGGAACAACTTTCACCATCATCGTTGCATCGATCAAACCAGCATCTTTTCCTTGTATATTTCCTGGCAAACTATTGATTCCAATATTTTGAGGTAGGTTTTCCGGAACACCAAATGTGGGATGGTTTTGCCTCCAACATCTTTCGCCCAAGTATATGTTGTGCTGTATTGTTAGACAAGTCATACGCATTTCAAAATTTATAAATGTTGCATTGGCATTTAATAAAAACGGCTACATAAAAAGGAACTATTAACTCACAATGCCATTCCAGGAAAATATTGCCCTTGAGTCTGACAACTCCTTAACCTTGCTACTCAATTGAGATGTGAGGAAATGTGTATGATATTCCCATGGATGCCATGTCACTTGGTCTTCAGTCAACTGATTAAGTAAAGTCCTACAACGACCAATCTCAATAATCTTCTTCTTTCCCATCCATATAGAACTTCTAGGCCATTTTCGTGCAGTATCTTCACTCATTTTAACATCTGGTCGACATATACCCAAATATTCGTACCCCCAAAACTGCTTCGTAAAAACGACAAACAAATTATTTAGTTGCTAATAATGAAACATAAATATATATATATATATATATATATGACCCAATAAAAGTTACCTCTAGAATTTGGAAGGGCCCGCAAAGTCCTTTCTGGCACCTACTTGATAAACCGAGTGCTGTAAGTAATCTTGAAAAAGCAGGACCACCCCAATCATACGTGCCAACTGTATCTAGATTTTCAAAAGCATCTAACCATCCGGCATCAATATAGTTCTTTGCATTACTAAAGAAAAATTGACCCAAAACATACATAAAAAAGGTTGTTGCAACTCTTTTAGCAAGGGCATTATCATTTTCAGCCGCAACCAACGTATCTTTATTGAAATATGAGCTTAAAAAGGTTACTGTAATTGCATTTGAAACCCACGACGCGCCTTTTGGACAAAGAGAGGCATCTTGTATGTCAGGAAAAACATGCTCACGAACATATTCAAAAGTGTACTTCTCTGAATCATACGGAATATCAGGCCCAACACCAATACTCAATCATGTTAACATGACCCAATCAAGGGGTGTAAACCCCATCTCACCAAATGGAAAGTGAAAAGTGTTTGTTGTGTCCCAAAACCGCTCAACAATATAATCGATCAAGGAATGTGAGGTTTCTCGTATATTCATGGTAAATAAACTATCCCACCCTGCCCTTTCAATTATATATTTAACTCTAAGGCTATACTTGTTAATAAGCTTATAGTATTTAATGACCGAGACAAGAGAACCACGATGTTGATACCTAAATGTTGGATCTGTTGCAAATGTAATTTCCGTTGTAGCGTGTTTCTTATAATATTCAACTACACGATAGGTCCCTAACTCAGGAATAGAGACCTCCTCCATTTCAATACTCGGGTTAATTCCTACATCATCATTAGCTTTAGATTTCTTTTTCTTGTTAGGCTCATTTTTGTTGGTCTTTAGTCGCCCAACGAATCTCGCAACTACATTTTTGGACATCTGAACACGCAAAAATTAATAATTTCGATCACCATCAAAACAAAATACAAATTCCCGAATATAAGTATATTATTCATGAGTAAAAGAGTCACCAAAAAACTACAAAACATAATCCCGACCACACTCGTGGAATTCCATATATGTCTATATATATACAAACTATATATAACTCCGCACTATGCTTAAAAAAAAAAAAAATTAACGCACTCGGAATTCAATATGCAGTACAAATATATCAAAGTCCTCATTCCTCAAAATTATACAAAACCTAAACATATTCATAAACAATCCAAATTCATAATAATTGATTATAAATCAATTGTGTTAACCCAATTGACATACACACAAATTAGGTGTTCTATATATACTATCTAATTTTAAAATTAATCCAATTTATATATACACCAATTAGGTCTTCACAGATTAACAAAATTAAATTAACCAAACAAACCAATACACCAAATTAACTAAAACCCTATTAAATCAATCATCCAAAACATAATTTACAACTTAATAAACGTAGCTACAAATTAAAGTAAATTTTAAAATTAAATTAACAAAACCTAATTCAAAACTATTATAATCATACCTTATAATAGACCACTTAAAGATACGGGAATAGGGTTCACCAGCTACGGTTAATCTGGTAGAAGAGTTTAGGAGAAATAAGAACATGCATTGAAGTGAAGATGGTTCGCGAAAAATAACACAGGTAGAAGACTGAAGAAGATGGGGAAGAACTCGGCCCTTTTCTTGTGATGTCCGCAGGATTTTTTCTTCCCTTTTTCAATAAAACACGACACGCGGACATCATCAATTTTCAACTTCGAAAATGGGGCGCACATTGGGTGTACGCCCAACTCTAATGCACACGTTGATTTCACACGGTAGGAGCATATTTGATGGGGCGAACTTTTGGTATACGCCCCAACTGTAATGCACACGGTTGTTTCACACGGTGGCGCATATTTGATGGGGCGAACGTTTGGTATGCGCCCGAGTTGGGGCGTAATTTTAATCGTGCGCTGCATGGGGTGGACTTTCAATCTGCGCTCCTCACTCGCGCGGACAACACCACATACGTTTCCACTCGGGCGTAACTTAAGCATTCGTTTGATGGCAGGCGCACATTTGATATACGCCTCATTCGGGCGTTTGCGTAGGTATCCGTCTAGTACACGCGCGTAGATTATAGATGCGCTCAGTATCAGGCGAACATGGAAAAATTCGCTTGACCATAATTTTACTCCCACCCTAGCATTCAAACACGTTCTAAACCAAATATTTTTGGTATTTGGTTTTAATTTTAGTTTTAGGATGGTCCATGACTGTGGACGCTCTTACTTCTTGAGATTGCTCACTTTCCTACCCAACTAATTTTTTTTTTCTGCCTTCCTTCTCACCCCATGGGAATTTCCTCATTAAGCCATTTATTTTCTCCTCTTCTGTCACTAGAATTTCCATTAGTGACATGAAATATAAATGTAAACTCGAAAGAACTTTTCATCAGAGTAATTATCCCAGCCTTATTTAGGAAAATTCGCTTCCACGGAGCCAACTGTTTCTTCATTCTCTCCAATACGACATCACAAACTTCCAAGTTTGTTTTATTGGCCCCTATAGAGTATTTCTAAATAAGTTGCTGGTAAAGTTTGAATTCTACATCACATCTCTTCTGCTAAATCATGAATCAGTCCATCAACATCAATACTAATCAATGAACTCTTCTCTAAATTCAGCTCGTGACCAGTAAGAACTTCAAACACCATCAGTAACACATGTAATCTCTTTACCTCCTCCTTCGTAGCATTCATCAAAATGATTGCATCGTCCGTGAATTGTAACCATGCCTTATTAGGCTAATTATAGTTAGGAAAAAAATTCTAAAATCAAATAAACAACATACGCCGCTCTATATTTTTAGAAAATAATTTATGCCTGTGTGTATATCTCCAAAGTTCAGAAGTTGAAGCACCTAATTACTAGAACACCGCTGTCACGGAGGGGTACCGAAGAAAAAAGAAACGAGTTTGGAAGGTGAAAGTATAATTTTTCCTGAAGAGAATGTAGTACATCATTTTAATAGTTGCAACGATGCATAAACCAAAATATGGAGCATCGAAAATTGTGCCTAAAAGGATGAACACCTCCGATTTTTTTGTAAAAACTTTAAATTTGATATTGTTGTTTGAACTCGTTGTGTAGATCTTTTTAAAATCTTTCCAACGAGATAAAAGTTATAAAATTCTAAGACACATATTTTTAGATATGTTATATTCTAGTTTGCTTACCAATTACACCCCTGAAAATAAATAGTCACAATAATTGGACTAAAAAGGAGGGAAAGTTTTGTCCAATGAAAAAGTGACGGAAATAGGATCACCTTGACGAAATCCTTGGAAAGGAGAAAAACAATTTGTTGGAGAACCATTGAGTAGCAATGAAATCATAGAGGAACTAATGCATTGGAGAATCATAGAGCACCATTTATCATTAAATACCAAGTGTTACATGATGTGAAGAAGAAAATGTCATTCCATAGCTTTGGCCATATCAAGTTTAACATCAATAACCCCTGGAAAAACTTCAGTTTGCTTCATATAATCAACCATTTCGTGTGCAATGATAGAATTATCCATGATGTTACGTTATGACCTAAAATATTGCCATAGGGAAACTAGTTTTGAAAGAAAAGGTTTCAATCTAAGTGCCAGTAATTTAGATACGATCTTATATGTGATTTTACATAAGCTGATATAGGACGAAAGTCTGATGGAGTATTAGCACATTTATGTTTGGGTATTAATGTTTGATAAGTAAAGTTGAGTCCATGTAAAAAAATACCTATCATAAAGAATTATTGAACCATGGAAACAATATATGTGCCCACTATATCCCAGTAGATTTTGTAAAACCCCGATTGATACCCATCTGGACCAATAGCATCCCATGATGGAATGTAAACACCACATTACGAACTTCATCAGCAGTAGGTGTTAGAGAAATGCACGGTTGAACTCGCATGCGTTGCTATCTCAAGCATGTTTGTCAATGTTAGTGCTCAAAACTATAAGTCTTGATTTCTAGCTTATTTATAAATGTCTCGGACTAGGACATAGATTGTGTAGTTGAGATTAGTTTTCACGGCGTTCATCATTTGAAGACGAAGAACTACTAAGGGGATCTTGTGGAACTTCATCGACAAAAGGTATGTGGAGACTTAAACTCATATATCACTTGGAAAGTCTATTTCTACTTTATCTCCTATATTGAGACATAAGTCGTATTACGATACAGTTTTATATATACACATTTGAGATTTCGAGCTGGGTTTATCTCGCTTACATATTTCTCGAAATATGTGTTGGCAAGCTTTCGCTTCGACCAAGTTCATCTTATATCATGTGAATTTTTTTTAGTAACATCTTACATGGTTTGTATGATACAATCATTTGTTGTTGTCTTAAAATGTTTCGTAATGGTTATTTCAATAACTTGAAAATTTCTTTGATGCAAATAGTGTGTGAAAACGGCTATTGTCATCCTTTAAGAAAGTTTCAATGATTGAAATAAGAGTTTAGAACACTTAACCATTATTAGATATGTCAAGTTGTGCACTCTTGCACATATGTAATCCATGTCCGGGAACCATAGTATGCGCACCCGTTCGCATACCCGTTGGTTTGAGAAATTCGGGAACCTAAGTATGCGTACCCGTTTGCGTACTGGCGTACAAGTTCATGTCCGAGAATTTCTACTGAGATTTGAAGTTTTCGTACCCGTTTGGGTATTGGCGTAACCCAATCTTAGTCTAGGTATTTCAAGTATGTGTACCCGTTTGCATACTTGAAGGTTAAAGTTCTAAAATCGGTTTTAGACATGAACATAAACATTTATATATTAAGGAATGCAATCTTTGCAAACCGTGGCTATAATGTTCATGATTGATTCGATTGAATAACACCAACTTTGATTCAATTGTGTTCTTGTATAATTCTATGAGAATATAGCAATTGAACAACTCTTTAACTAGTTTCATTTGAGTCATTTGAACTAGTTATGGTTAAGATGAATAACGATGATATGAGAGTAATCATATGGCTAACCTCAGTTAACTATTTGTGAACCAACATGGTGTACATGTTTGGGCACGGTTAGATAAACCCAAATGAGGGTACATTTCATTTTAGTGTAACAAGTTTAGTTCGATCTAGCGGTTGAAAGATATTAGCTTGGTTGAATCAGGTTTTTCATCTAACGGTGAATATTGAATGCTTTTTTACCAAGGTAACTTGGATTGCAAACCTTGATTTGAAAACTATGTAAATAAGAACTCTAGCAATTGGGAAACCTAATCCCCACACCTCATGTGTGTTGCTAGTTGCATAACTAGAGTCGATTCTCCTTTAACCTTAGGTGTCTTAGATACCCTATAGGTTAACGACTTCAAAGACTTCATTGGTGTAGTACCAGAATATCTCCACAACGATATTCTCGTGATAAAAACGATATTTCCACGAGAAGGTTGAATACTCCCACTACAAGAATGACATCTTTCACGAGAGCGTCGTGAGAATTCTCCAACGAAATTTGGTGAGCAACATGAGAAAGCATCAAGATAGTTGACAATTGAAGAAGCATGATAAAAGAATGTTGTTTCACGAGGATTACGAAAGATGGCGAAAATAAACAATGTAACTGCCACGATGAGATCGCAGAATAGATCCGAAAGAAGGGGAAAGCTTAGCTGTCTTCCATTATGTAATTTCCTATATAAGGAGATCAGGTAAGTCCAGAGGAGGATGATGTATTTTTTAGAGTTGAGAAAATCTTGAGGAGAGAGAAACTCCAGAAAAGAAAGTTGTAATTCTGAGTTTGAATATTTTCTGTAAACATTTCTGAGATCTAAATAATAAAAGTGTCGTTTAATTCTTTAATCTTCAACTAGTTTCACTTATGGTGGGTTTGGATGCAGAAATTATATTTTCCAGGGAGTTATAATCCCATGGAATTATAAATTCCGGGATTTAGCTGAATTCCAGGCGCGTTTGGTAACCAAATAAAAAATCCTAGGAATATGGTAAATCCCCCATTTAAAATTCTCTGTCCTGTTTGGCAACACCTTCCAAATCCTAGGATTATCATAATACTCTCCATCCAAATACTTTGAGCTGTTTGGTTAATTTTTCCATAGAAAAGGAAAAGAAACCACAAACCGACACAAGGTGCAAAGATTGCCTACACCCAGAACATAACATTTCGTCTACACCTGACACCCACTTATGGATGCGTATGGTTGCAGTGAGATCTGTAATTGACGCAATGAAGATTAGTCATTTTAAAACTAATAACAAAATAAGTTTTGCTACATAGAAACAGTTCTGGTCGTACCTTGTTGTCACAAGTCATGATCATACTATAACACAGACATAATTTTAACCAAAACGCAAAAAACTATTAAATTCAGATAATCATAATATTAATTCATAAATTCAAAAAAAAATAAGTAGTAGCATGAGTATCTAAAGAATAAGCAAAGTACAACTTATTCGCTATGCAACCTTTTCGTCGTACCATTACTAATAAAAACGACAACCACTAGAAATCGCTTGCCTGAACATTCAAATTCATTCGTAGCCATAGTTTTCGGTCCTCAGAACTCAAAGTCAAGAAGATTTTCCTTCTTTCAATGTCCAGTAGCAACCAGTTGATAGCATCTAATCTGATATGGGTTTCCAAATTAAGTTCTTCCAATGCCTTTTGGCATTCTTCCCAACATGATTTTTCCATTTCATTTCTCTTATCCATGGCACTTGCAACACGTCCAATTTATTTATGTAGTCCATTAATTTCTTGGCCCAAAGTTGCAGCAATTGAACGGGTATGCTGTTTTTTAAGATGCTCAAGATTATCACCTGGTTGGCTTGACGCAGAACGCTTATCACCTGGTTTGCTTGACGCAGAACGCTTATCACCTGATTTAGCTTTATCTGTTCCTCCAGCAGCTAAAGAATATGGGCCAAAAATAATTCCTCTACCCATTCCTGCTGCAGATGTAGTTCCTCCTACTGACGTATATGAACTATTAAGATATCCGTCATCAGGAAAATCATCCAAGTTAAATGATGCAGGAGGTAAAGGTTCATAATCTTCAGTCACCATTCCCGTGGTAGTTTCCTTAGTGCCCATAGCAGGTTCATCTCCTAAAACTTCTTCCATCTCACTATACAAGTCCACTGACTTGTTCATCAAATGCTTCAATTTTGGTCTCACCTGCATTCAATGATTACATCGTTATCGACGGTAACCATTAGTAACAACAATGGAAAAAATGAAACAAAGATATTATTGTAAAGGGAGTACTAAAAATAAGAAGACAAATACAGTCCGAGAAGTGCACATTACTAAATGGCGCTCGTAAACATACCACTGATGCTAATTTAGTTTTTAAAAATAAAAATGATTACTTACTTCCAGAGCATCATCCCAAACAGATGAATCATCCATAAGCTTATTGTTTTCATAGTCCCAACCGAATCCGCTTAGTCCCATGAGTTCTTTCACACCCTTCATAAGCTTTCTCATTGTCTTTAACCTATTTTGCACATTAAGTTTAGTCAGCTTATGCGTGCAAAGGGGTTGCACTGTTTTCACGACAGCCACAAATGCAGGTGCCTTCCAACCCGCTTGGCCTCCTTTAGCTTTGTTTCCCAGCAGCTGTTGGTCTTTCAAAGTTTCCAACATTTGTTTGTCCATCGCAGTAGTCCAAGTAATGTTGTCTCTTTTCTGCTGCACTTGATCGGATTGAGGAGAACCATCTTCCAAAAGAAGCATATCTAACCTGAAATGATACAAGAGAAAGAAAAAAGATTATTCAACTCCAATTAGTATTTGTAAGAAAATTAGCATATGCAAATAAGAAATTATGTATTGTGATGATATAAGACAGTCCCAGCACTACTATATAGAATGGAATCCAATCATAAGATCCAAATAAACAATGAATCAAACAATTTAAAATAAAAACAATTGATATTAAATTCATATCATAGTTCGTACCATAACAGTAAACCAAGCATGCGTAGTAAAACAAAGTAAAGGGAAAATAATTCAATAAGAAAAAACAAACAGTAAATCAGACTAAGAAATACAACTAATGTCCATTATTCCCGCTATAATCATGCCACATCGTAAGTGCTAAATTATCTCTAAATCCAGACCAATTGGCATTAGGCTCTAATCCTATAACATCGTCTCTCAGTTCTGTAAAGTCTTCATGCTCTTCCTCGGGGGCATCTTCCCATTCATCACCAAAATCAGTAGGATCCACCTCCCTTATTATGTTATGCATAATACAACATGCTAATATAATTTTTGTTTGTGTATCCACGGAATAAAAAGGAGATGTCCTTAAGTATGCAAATCTCTTTTTTAGAAGACCAAAAATCCGTTCCACCACATTACGTAAAGATGAGTGGCGGTAATTATATAGCTCCTTTGGGTTCGACGGTTGTTTCCCATGATGATCAGACAAATGATATCTAGTCCCACGGTAAGGAGTTAAGAAGCCTGGGGCAAGGGGAAATCCAGCGTCTCCGAGGTAATACTTATCTATGGTACAAAAATAGAATAAATATAAGTAAGTGTATGTACAATTACCTACCTAATCTCCAAGAAATTAAGCTTAAAAATGAGATAACTTACCCTTAGGAATGGTTAGTTTGTCTGCGCAAGTAGTCACAACAGATCTTAAAAGTCTACTATCATGGGCAGATCCTTCCCAGCCGGCTAAGACATATGTAAACTTCATGTCAAATGTGCAAGCCTCTAAAACATTGTGTCTAATATCTCCCTTTCGATTACGATAACGCGGTTGGTCTTCTAATGGTACAGTTGATGGCATGTATGTACCGTCTATTGCACCAACGCAATCCTACATATAACATATCAAATTAGTCAATCAATCTACATACGTCAACGTGTGTATATACAATATTGAATTCATACCTTAAAATATGTCATAGCCCAGCCTTGCCTATCCCCCATTAACGGTGAATAATTCGCGCGAGCAGGCTTTACCCATTCTTTACCAAGCCTTAATATTGCAAGCAGTATATTGTGGAAGTGTCGATGTACTGTTTCAGTTGACCTTATAACATCGAACACATTGTGCCTCATTTTTGTGTCGTGCCCTACGATAAGAAGGAATATAGCCACTTGTTCTGGTATGCCAACCCATCGACTACTTTCCAACCCTTCCCCTTCTAAAATTTGACATATTCTATGGAATGTATATCTACTAACTCTAAGCATATCCCTACATGTGTTGTCGTTCTCTCCGAAAAGTCTTTCTAGAGCAAGTTGTCGCTCATATTCCCGATTCCTAGATGGTTCCTTCTCTAAATACAACATGGATATCATGGATAATCCAGCTTGACAAGAAACTATAGCAACAATACAACACAACCATGCAACTACATCCCAATCAGTAGGAAACGGCATCTTCCTACATTTACCAACAAACCGATTGTATCGGATAATTACTTTATCAAAATCAAACAAGACAATTTGTAGACCAAAAATCCAAAAAAAAAACAATAATAATCATCATCAAACAGTATATATTAATGCCTATTATATGTGGACACACACAACATTGCTGCATAATCAGAAATAAGCAAACACATAAAACATAACAAGTAAATACCATTTGGAGGTGTTTTAAAAAAACAATACAGCTTGCTAAAATGTATAGTTGCAGGATCTCAGACTAATTAGACTATATAGATTAAAGAAAATGATATCAAAAGTTGATTAGATAAAGCACAAAGTAGCCACAAAAACCAAAAGTCCCTGAGGGTAACAATAACTTAACCACTACCGAACTAACATGCATGTGATTGGGACACAGATCTAACTTGTATTATCAAAAGGATGGAAAAATAGATCAATAAACAAAGAGATCAATAAACAATCAAAATCGTCGTCTGTTACAGAGGGAAAAAAATGGAACATCATAATCGACCAACATATACAAAAAGAAGATAGATGTATATTAGAAATCAAATAAAGTCATATGTATTAAAGATCAAAATGACAATCGATTAGGGTTTAAGGATTTTACCTTTGCGGATTCAACGAGGAGAAGATAAGGGATAAACTGGCGGGACGGTGGCGGGAGGGTAAACAGAAATGTGGAGGGGAAACCAACCGACCAAGGGATTTTATAGGGGATTTTAGGGTTTAATTTATGTGGGTCCATAAATCCCTCGTTAAGTTTTCCAGCAAATCTTAGGGGGGGGGGGTCGGACTCAAAATGGAGGATTTGCTGGAAAAGTAATTCCCATGGGAAACATGAATCCTAGGAATTTTGACAACCAAACAAACCAAGGGAAACCAAATTCCACCAAATCCCCTGGCCCCATAAATCCTACCTCTAAAATTCTGCATCCAAACCCACCATTAGATTTTTATAGGATCTTAATAGGGGTGTAGTGTGGGAAATCCTGCTACTACATTTTGGCGCCGACTAAGGGGATCGTTGAATTAGCAAAATTGAAGAAAAGGTAAAAAAGAAGACAGGAATTATTCAAGATCAAGGAAACTTTGAAGAAGATTGGTGAAATATTCAGCAGAAAAATGATTAGAATTAAATAAAATTGTAGGAAATTGAAGTATGAATTAGTGTCAAGAGAAATGATCGATAAATTTCATGAAAATATTAAGGGGAGGATACATAAACGTGATTTTGAAGGAAGAAAAATTATGATGGTAGATAAAACGCCATTATTAAAGAATTTGGAAAAGCAGGAAATTACATTTACAGCAACAGAAGTTTTAGAAGAAAATCTAGATCATACATCTCCTTTGGTGATTACGGTACCCATGATACCAATAAGGAAGGAAAAGTCAATAAAATCTGTAGAAAAATGGTCTATAAATAGAACTCTAGTTGACACATGAAGTTTTGTGGATATAATGTTCTATCATGCTTTTAAGAAAATGGGGTATAAGGATGAAGAAATGTCTATTTCATCATATCATATTCATGGTTTCGGAAAATCTATAACAAAACCAAGAGGAGAAATAATAGTACGATTACCACTTGGAGAAATTGAAACACAAGTAACACTATGCGTGGTGGATATGGAATCACCATACAACATGATATTGGGAAGACCATGGATACACGCGATTAAAGCTGTAGCGTCAACCTTACATCAACGCATCAAATTCCCTATGCCTAGCGGAATTAGGGAAATTAAAGGAGATACAGATCTTGCGAAGACATGCTATCAAATTGAAGTAAAAAATTGTGAAGAACGTCCTAATCAGCTAAAAGCTCGCAGAAAATTGATGAGAGAAACAAGAAAAGAAGAAGAATTTAAAATTTACATGATAAGAGCAAAAGAGGGAAAAGGGATACCCAATGAATTTTCGCGAGAAGGAGATGAACGTGCGAGAATCATAAAAACACCAGCACCAGAAGCCAGTTACACTGCAGCTGAACCAACAAAAGAAGTAAATGTTGGGAGTGAAGAAGAACCTAAAATACTGAAAATTGGGACTAGAATGGAGATAGACGAGGAAGAAAGAACTATAAATCTTTTGCGAGAATACAAAGACATTTTCGCGTGGATCATGGATGAAATGCCAGGGATAGATCCATCGGTAGCATGTCCTAAATTAGAAATCAACAAAAATGTAAGGCCGTTCAAGAAAAGAATAAGAAAAATTCCAACAACATACCATTCTCAGATAGAAGAAGAATTACATAAGATGCTTGATGAAGGAATAATAAGGCAAGCAAAGTATCCAGAGTGGATTGCAAATATGGTGGCGGTCCCAAAGAAGAATAAAGGAATAAGAATTTGCATAGATTTTACCGATTTAAATAAAGGTTGTCCTAAAGATAGTTTTCCACTACCAGATATTCCTCAAATGGTTGAGTCAGCAGCGGGAAATGCAAGAATATCTTCGTTAGATGGATATAAAGGATACAACCAAATCCCTCTCGCTGAAGAAGATCAAGAACATACTGCATTTTTTGCTCCAAGAGGGTTATATTGTTATACAAAAATGCCCTTTGGATTACGAAATGCTGGTGCAACATACCAAAGAATGGTGGAGAAGGTATTTGCAAAGTGGATCCACAAAACACTGGAGGTATATGTAGATGATATGTTAATCAAGAGAAAGGAAGTTGAAGATCATGTACAAGACTTGAAGGAGATTTTTGAACAAATGCGGCAATTTAATATCAAAGTAAATCCTCACAAGTGTACTTTTGGAGTGACTTCAGGAAAGTTTCTGGGGTATATTGTATCAAAGGAAGGAATACAAGTTGATCCAGAAAAAGTGCAAGCAATTCGCGATATACCCACACCAGCTACAGTAAAAGATGTGCAAAAATTGAATGGGTTGTTAGCCTCGTTAGGAAGATTCATCTCGCGATCCTCTGATAAATGCAAGCATTTTTCGATATACTCAAAAAGGGAACAAAATTCAGATGGACAGATGAATGTGAGAAGGCCTTTCAGGGAATAAAAGAGAATTTAATGGATATAACCATTTTACAGAAAGCTGAACCAGGAGAAGAGTTATTAATTTATCTCGCGACAACGGCATATGCGCTAAGTGCGGTATTGCTGCGAGTAGATGCTGGGATAGAGAAACCAATTTACTATATTAGTAAAACATTCAATTCAGTAGAGAAAAATTATTCAAAGATTGAGAAATTAATCCTAGCATTGGTACATGCAACTTTCAAGCTTCGCATTTACTTTCAAGCACATAAGGTCAAGGTGTTAACAAAAGTGCCAATTGAATCGGTAATGAAGAATTCAAAAAGATCAGGAAAAGTAGAAAGATGGAATGCACAAGTGGGACATTTCGATATCAAATATGAAATTCTATCTTCGCCAAAATCCCAAGTCATCGCAAATTTCTTAGCTGAATTTCCTTTGGAAAATAACGAAGCTGTGGAAGAAATGATGGAGGCAGAAGAAGAACATGGATATCCAAAAGAATTATTGACAGAACCCAATAGATGGGAGATATTAGTGGATGGATCATCTAATGGAGAAGGAAATGGGATTGGAGTTGTTTTTATTTCACCAGAAGGAGAAAAAAAAGCTTTCTCATTTAGGTTAGAATTTACATCCACTAATAATGAGACAGAATATGAGGCTGTTATCCACGCTTTGAAATTTGCAATAGAAATGAAGTTGGAAAATGCTAGAATCACAAGCGATTCTCAATTGGTTATTCGTCAAATAACTGGAGAATATATAACAAATGAACCTTCTTTAAAGAAATACAAGAGACTCGTGGAAGAATTATCTGCGAGAATTCCAAAGATAAAATGGAGGCACATATCAAGGAAAGATAACCGTCTTGCGGACGCTTTTGCCTTCATATCTAGCATGATGACAAACCCACTTGCGAGATGCATAAAAATTCAAACACACTTATTACCTTCAGTAAATAAAGAAGACGAAGATGTGGATGGGAATTCCGTCGAAATTGATGAAGAAGGAGAGAAAGATGTGATGATTGTAGAAAATGGCGAAATAGAAGCAAAAGAGAGAAACAAAGATTGGCGAGCGGAACTTCTTGCTTATTTGGCGAAAGGAGAAACTCCAAGAAATAGACTGGAGGCACACAAGCTAAGAAGCAGGGCAACTAATTATGAGTTAAGAGACGGAGTGTTATATCGCAGATCTTTTAATGGACCATCGCTAAGATGTTTGACAAGGGAGGAAGGAGAAAAGGTGTTAAAAATGCTGCACAGTGGAGATGCTGGTAATCATAGCGGAGGTAGATCTTTGGCATATAGAACGAAGATGCAAGGGTATTACTGGCCTTACATGCATGAATATGCGAAACAACATTCAAGGCGTTGTGAAGAATGTTAGCGATTTGGAAAAAAGATACATGCACCAGGAGCACCACTATCATCCTCAACAAGTGTATGGCCCTTCGGAAAATGGGGATTAGATATTGTGGGACCATTTGTGCCTGGCTCTGGACAAAGGAGATACCTCATTTTGGCTACAGATTATTTCACAAAATGGGGAGAAGTAAAAGCAGTACAACATATTCGTGATAAAGATATTTTCACATTCATATTCGAGAATATCATCTGCAGATTTGGAATACCAGCACAGTTGATGTCTAATAATGGAAAGCAGTTTGAAGGACAGAACATAGAATTACTACTCAATGCATTTAAGATAAAGTGTGGAAAATATACTCCTTTATACCCACAAGCAAATGGTCAAGCTGAGGCAACTAATAAAACGATCGCAGATATTCTGAAAAAGAAATTAGAAGGGTATCACAAATCATGGTGTGAGCAAGTACATAATGCAATATGGGGCTACAACACCACTAGAAGAGAGGCTACTGGAATGTCACCCTTTTGTTTAACATATGGGGTTGAAGCTGTAATACCAACAGAAGTTGCTATTCCTACAACAAAAAGAGAAGCGTGGGAAAGGAATTTAAGTGCTGGTATGATTTTACATAAACTAGATGAATTGGAATAAAAAAGGGAGAAGACTCTACAACATATGGAAAACTACCGGCGAAGGTTAGCTAGCGCGAATACAACAAACGTGTCAAAAAAGAGAATTCCAAATTGGTGATTTAGTTCTGCGAGAGACACCGAGATATCAGCGAGAGAATGGTGGAAAATTGGCGAAAAAATGGGACGGACCTTACTTAATTAAAGAAATAATTGGAAATGGGGCATACAAATTAATGGATCCTGAAGGAAGAGATGTTGGCCAACGACTTGATAGACCATGGAATAGACTATTTTTGAAAAGGTATTATCAGTGAAAAATACTGTAAGGTAAGAAATATTGGCATAATTAAAGGTTATTATCAGTGAATATTTTTATTTTAAAGATTACGCGAGCAATATCGCGAGAAACGCGAATGAAATTTCGCAGAGATTAAGAGAATGGGACAAACCTTTATGGCGTGCAACTTAATTCGCGAGTACAATTTCGTAAGAGGCAAATGTAAGACCTACAAGCACGTTATAAAGGGGGTATCTCTTTATATGATTCAGGGATAAGGTTATACCGCTACTGGAACCTGAGTCATACAGATGTAGGGGTTAAAGAAAACCTATCCGGGAGAGAGATCTTGGATTTCCAGCTTTATAAGGTTATACCCTAGTTGGACGACTGAGAGTCTCTTCCAAGAAGTGCAGAGTATTATCAAGGTGCCGAGGTACACGGTTTAGCCAAGGATGCCCAGGACGGACGAACCTACCCTGGCCATCTTTGGTAAGTCTTGGCTACAATGCACTTGGCCTGAAGAAAACCCCACCTAGGGTGCAGTCTTGTAACTATAAGCCATATAGGCATAAAGGACAAGAGGCTGCTAAAACAACTGGTTGTTGGTAAATATGGATGGGAGGAGCTAGTCTTGTATGGCCGATGTTCCCTCCTTGAAGGGGCAGCCAGGGGGAAGATAAGGGTGGCACCCTCCATTAGGGAGATGATAAGTGTCTTAAGACGGCAATGTCATGGGGCTCTAATATCGCAAGATCATTTAGGCATGTCATATTGTCGCGTAAATTATACAGAGGCAAAAATCCATAAGAGAAAAAAGTTAAGATGAGGTCAAGGGGTTTTTACATGCAAATGTGAAGACGTCATGCGATTTCATCGCAAGACGGCAATGTCACGAGGCTTTGTTTTCGCGAGAAAACTTAGACTCGTCATATTGTCGCAATATAATAAAGAAATATAGATAAGGCAAGATCAATGGGTCAATACATGAAAGTGTAAAGACGTCCTGCGATTTTGTCGCAAAAAGAAAAAATTGGCAAAAATAAGACCTTTAATTAGGAAGGCAAAATAAGACCAATAGAATAATCTCAAAAATTAATTCTTCTTTGTTAAGCATGCAGGGAAGATTTCTTTATCACAAGAAACAAGTTGAATTCAACAATTCTCAAGAAATTTAATGAGGAGGCAAGCAAGGGAATAAATATGTAGGATTTCATTAAGTTTCTTGAGAATATTATAGTTCAAAAAAGGTTATATCATTTGCGAGAAAGAAGAAGAAAAAAAGAAATTAAAAATAGAACTCAAGCTTCAAGCGGTAGTCTCTCCAGATTTAGAATTGTCAGGATTGTTATCATCACCAATATTTCTTTCATCGCGAACATCATTGCCAAAGTTCTTTTTGTTACGAACTTCTCCTTCTTTTAGAGGGTTTTCTTCTTTTCCTTGATCATCTTCTTCTTCAGCGTCTTCTTCAACATCTCCTTCAGAAGACGGATATTCTAAATCTTTATCCATAGGAAGATGGACTTCATCATCGTCAAATTTCAAAGGTAGAACGGATACAGGAGAAAGAGAGTTGGAGATCAAAATTTCGTTCACGAGAACTTCACCACTAAGATGAACTTGGCGAAGGAAACCTTTGTCACGATTTCTGATCTCTATATTCTTGAAATACTCAAGATAATCAAGTCTTCTTTCTGCTTTATCACGAATTTCTGAAAGGTTGAGAAGAAGAGTCTTGTTTTCTTTGCGAACACTGTCTAGCTCCTTAGTAAGATTGGTGATAGTAGAATGAAGGCTTTTTTCAAATTCTGCGAGCAACAAAATAATGAAAGGTTATAGAAATAAATATATCGTGAGAATATCAACAAGTGAAATATAACATAAATTGTGACAAGGGAAATCAACAAGTGAGGCAGTCATAATTGACTACCTTCTTTTTGCGAAGTTAATTTTTGGATTAATGAAAAGAGGCAGTTCTCCAATTGGTTCATAGCATCATCAAATTTGTCGCCAACTATGCCTTTTACTCGAGATTTCATGTTCTCTTATTTGGTGCGTAAATATGAATTTTCTTTTGACAATGAGGAATGAGACTCCTTTAGTTGGGAATATTCATCTCGAAGCTTTCTGGCATTCAAACTAAGAGTTAGTCTACCCTTGATAAGTTTGTCTATTTCAGCGGCAGATAATTCAGTTACTTCGTCAAGTTTATTTTTAAGAGAGCGGAGAGACTGCTTTTGGTCATCACATATCCCTTGAATATTGTTTACTTTCTGCGAGGAGATCGCCAACAAGCTTGATAATTTGTGTTTCTCTTGAGATAAAGTTCTATTCTTGTCTGACAAAGATTCTATAGACAAATTAGTCTTGGATAACGAATATGAGAGGCGAGTAACCTCGTTGTTTAGAAAACTGTGATTTTGCAATAATTGATTATTCTCATTTGTGAGATTTCTTATTTGATCAACTGAATACGTATAAAGATTATCTAATCTACTATGCTGGTCCATCCAAGAATCTCTTTCAATGCGAGCTTCATCAGCTATGGTTTCAGATTTAAGTTTTTCGATGAAACGATTTCGGTTGGAAACTAATATATAAACCAAGAATTTAATGGGAGGATTAAGTACGAAGAATATGGAAATAGAATAAAAAGATAAAAGGACAGAGGCAAAAAGAAGCTTACTTTTTAGCTCATCAATCTTTCTAGCGAGATTCTCGCGATCCAAAGATCTGAGTTATTGAGCTTGTGGTTTAGAGTTTCACATTCAGAAGTCTTATCTTGAAGACTTTTTCTCAAAGCAGCATTTTCATTCTCTAGAGAAGCTCGTGAAACAGAATTGTCTGAGCCAAAATATTTGAGCAGAGTTTCGCAAACTCCGCTTTGGAGAGAATCAGTAGAAGAATCTCTAGCATTATTTAGAATGTTAGATAAAATTTTGAAAGCAACATCAATTCCTGCGATGGTCTCATTTGATGAAGGAAGGGATGTAGAAGGTGAAATAGAGGAAGTGAGGAAAAGTTGATGATTTGAGTCATTAGCAATGGTTTTATCATCAGAAGGAGGAGTTTTCGGGAAAGTAACATTTGGAGGAAGTAAAGGGCTAGAGGGAGTTTCAGGTATGATGGGTTCTGCAATTTGAATTGGTGAAGGACCAGTAGAGGCAGTGGTAGTGAAAGCGAGCTTCTCGCCATAAGAAGGAGGAAGATCAGATTGCACAGGTGTAGGTGAATCTTTCGCAGATATTAAGGGAGGAATGACGAAATTACTTCCAAAGGTCTTATTTAATTGGCGAGATCTTTTAGGAGGATTATCATTACCCTCGTCATTCTGCAAACAATAATCTAGATAAGAAACAGAGGCAACAATATTGTTATTAAGAAATAGAATGTGTTTCTTACTACCTTATTGCTCGTAGAATTTTCTTTCCTTTTTTCCAGTCGGCCTCTTATGAATAATAGGTTTTTGAGTCGAGGATTGGGAAATAGATGCAGCTCCGCTGAAGAGTACATAATATGGGGTTATAAAGAATTAAGTAAGAGAAGATCGAAGAATATAAATAAAAAGTTTGATCTAAGAAAATACCATGATCAAAAATATACCTCGAGGACTCCATTAATACAGTAGAAGAAGAATGAGAAGGAGAAGAAGTTGCAGAACAAAAAGCAAAGAAACTAAGTAAAGAATAAAGAGAGTTAAGAGAAGAAAACTAGAAATGAAATTTGACTCTTCCTTTTATAGGCAAAGAAGGGAGTAAATTATGTGAGACGTGTCAATACAAAAGGACAGATTTACAACACGTGTTAACAAGGAAAGCTGAATTAGCGGAATATTTCCGGAGAAAAAAGTTCAGATATTCTTGCAATAGTTAAGGATTCTCATGATCGTTTCTTCTTCGCAGAAAAGATATGAGAATAGGCAAGATGTAGTACCAGAATATCGCCACAACGATATTCTCGTGATAAGAACGAAATTTCCACGAGAAGGTTGAATACTCCCACTACAAGAATGACATCTTTCACGAGAGCGTCGTGAGAATTCTCCAACGAAATTTGGTGAGCAACATGAGAAAGCATCAAGATAGTTGAAAATTGAAGAAGCATGATAAAAAAAATGTTGTTTCACGAGGATTACGAAAGATGGCAAAAATAAACAATGTAACTGCTACGATGAGATCGCAGAATAGATCCGAAATAAGGGGAAATCTTAGCTTTCTTCCATTATGTAATTTCCTATATAAGGAGATCAGGTAAGTCCAGAGGAGGATGGTGTATTTTTTAGAGTTGAGAAAATCTTGAGGAGAGAGAAACTCCAGAAAAGAAAGTTGTAATTCTGAGTTTGAATATTTTCTATAAACATTTCTGAGATCTAAATAATAAAAGTGTCATTTAATTCTTTAATCTTCAACTAGTTTCACTTAGATTTTTATAGGATCTTAATAGGGGTGTAGTGTGGGAAATCCTGCTACTACAATTGGGATTGTGAAGCCAAACCCAACTATTTTCTTTGTAGTTGCATGTTCTGATATTGCCTGATTCTATCGTAATTGACTCGAGATTAATTTCTCCGATAGGAAAGATAAAAGTAATCACAAACATCTTCGTATCATCGTTTGTGATTCCACAATATCTTGTTTTGCTAGTCGATTAAGATTATTGTGAGGTGATTGATAATACTAGGCTGTTCTTCGGGAATATAAGTCTGGTTTATCAATTGGTTCATGTTCATCTTGATTTATCAAAAGACGAAATAAAAACTCTTGGGTATTTCTGTGGGAGACAGATTCATTCAATTTATATACTTTTCTGTGTGATACATATTTGTTTATCCAGTCTTCGAATTTGGGTCGTAGCAATTCCTGGAGTTCTCTAGAGAACATTCAAACTGATGATAGATGTACATATTTATATGTTATAGTTTCCGACCATACAATTCCAGGATTTCTCTAGAGAACATTCAAACTGATATAGTTGCCGACTTCACAGACCTGGACATTTCCTTACTGTAGCCAACTCTAGATTTTTCTTAACCTTGTTCATACTTATCAAACTAACAAGATTATCCTAAACTCATTTGGACCTTATTTAGACATTACAAATTATCATATTTCAACACTCCCCCATAATTTATAATGGCCTTTGATTTTTGATCTTCACCCAATTTTCGCATGATAGTTTTCTAGCTTCCCTTTCTCATAGTAGTTGCCTCTTTCGTCCAGCGTTTCGTCACTCTGTCGTATTGTCTTCTCAGTATCCAGTAGTTTTCTCCATCTCTTGTCTTCTGTTTTCTTTTTTTCTTTCTATCTTAGTAGTGTGCTAGCATTTCAGTTTCCATATTTGAATCTTGATCGTATAGATTCAAAGGCTCCATTCGGCAATTTGTTCATGTCGGATTTTTATGAAATTGACCACTTAGTTGGTTCAGAGGTTCACCTTCGATCAACAAAATTCTCTTTGCTTTTTTTTTCAATCTGAGGAAGAAATCTGATTATTGTTCTTACCCTCAAATTCTTGTTTTCAGAAATGCTCTTATGCATCTCCAACTTTTATTTGCACTAGAGGAAGCAATTTTATTTCTCTTGCCCTCAATTTTTTTTCTTCTATGTTTGAGGAAGTAATTATGTATTTCTTTTACCCTCAACTTCATGTTTTTAGAAGTGCAATTCGTTTGCACCTCTCACAAATTTTTATTTTTATTTTGTTGTTGTTTAAATTTCATGGAGACGATTTTCATCTTGAAAACTTCTGCAACTCTTCTTAGTATAAACCCACGAGCAAACTTTCCTTACATTTTTTATTTTTCTCTTCAATACTTAGAACATTGGTATTTCATATTCTTGTTCTTCATCTCTCTTCATTTTTTTTTCTCGTTCTTCATCTGTTTACATGTTTTTCTTACATTTTTGGGTGATAGCTTCTATTGGGGGTGTTAGATAATAGAACTCTATCTGTGTGGATTGTGTGTGTGAACCTTTTATGTAACTGTGTGGAATGTGTGTGTGAGTTACTGATAGGTGTCAGTTCATGTTTGGTGTATGACAATTGGCCTTAGATTGGTCACCTGTTAAACCAGTCATATAATTTCAGGTGTTTAAAATAGAGGAGTGTGTATTGAGTCTGTAATGAGAATAATTTTGAATCAATGAAAACCAGTGAAGATTGTCTATCGACATTGTATCTTCCAACATGGTATCAGATATAATTTCATAACCCTAATTTCATCTTCAATTTTAATTTTAATTCACCTTTCCAATTTCATCTTCGATCTTCAATGGATACTTCATTTAAACACATCCCATTAACATTCAAACCTCCATAAAAATTATATGCAAACAACTACCCTCTTTGGAAATCTCAAATAGCTCCATTACTACGCAGCTATGATCTCTTTCGCTTTGTTGATGGCTCGTTTCACTGTCCTGTGAAATATCTCCGGAAAACATCCCTTGCTGGTGTTGCTATTGTCACTGCTTCAAACTTCGTCGACAATGATCCTGATAATGAATTTGTTGCGAATCTAGCTTATGCTTATTGGGTAAATCAAGACTCTGCTCTTTTATCTTGGTTATTTTCTGCATGTACCGAAGAAATTTATTCTCAAGTTATTGATTGCACTTTTTCTCATGAGATTTGGTATCGATTGGAACAAAACTACAATTATTCCACTAAATCTCGTCTGTTACAACTTAAAACTGATTTGATTACTTAAAGAAGAGTTCAGACTCGATGTTAGTATATTTCAATAAAGCTCGTTCCATCTCACATCAATTAGCTCAAATTGGTAGATCAATATCTGATGAAGATTTGGTGATTCATATCCTACAAGGTTTGCCGTCTGAGTATAATGCTTTTAAAACCTCTGTATGCACTCAACAACTCAAAAATGAAAACCTCATCACCTTATCAGAATTGTTAGGCTTGTTGTTGTCTGAAGAAGCTAGAATCACTTATGATTCTAAATAGATCTCACTGCTGCTTCTGTAAATTTCACACACCAACACAAACCTTCACCACCACCTCAATTTGATCACCACTACCCTGCTTCTAATTCCTATCCACACAACACTTTTCCACATAATGATTATCCACATCAATATGGTGCACCTTCCTATGGTAATCAACCTTGGTATAACTCTTCTCATCCACCTAATTTTGGAAGATCTGAAAATTCTAATTTTAGAGGTAACAGAAATGGTGGAATATTCAGAGGAAGTTTTATAGGTGGGAGGAATAGTGATCGTTTTGGCTCGCAAGGAAATTACAATAATTTCTTTCCTCCTCTAAGATACAACAACTACATAGAGTGTCAACTTTGCAAGAAGAGTGGTCATCTAGATCCACGGTGTAGGTACATATATGCACCTAGTGACAACAACAACATGATACAAGCTTAGTATACCCCCACTGACTCATATGGTGATGATTATTTCTATATATCATGATGATTCTGGTGCTTCTTCTTCTTCTGGCTGGGAACCTAATTCAGGGGCTACACAACACATCACTTCAGACTTGTCTAATCTCAATTTGCATTCTGAATATCAAGGTTATGATCAAGTGAGAGTTGGAAATGGCTCAGGTTTGACCATAACTCATGTTGGATCTTCTATATTACATAATAACTCTGCTAAATTCACTATATCTAATGTTCTTCGTGTACCCTCAATTACCAAGAATTGGATCTCTGTCCTTCAATTTACTAAGGAGAACAATTGTTATTTTGAGTTTTATTATGACAAATTTCTTATCAAGGATTTGGTCACCCACACTACTCTTCTTCATGGTCCTGTTAAAGATGGCTTATATCACATGGAGTTCATAGCTTCTCAGCTCAAGCAAGCTTTTTCCTCTGGCTTATCTTCATCAGCAAGTTGGCATAATAAACTTGGTCATCCAGCTTACCAAACTCTCAAGCATGTCCTTTCATCAGTCAATGAGGTTATTGATTCTCATTTATCTTCCATAATCTGTTCATCTTGTCAGACAACTAAGAGGCATGCTCTTCCCTATCCTACTAGTTCATCTAATAGTGTAACTGGTCCTCTTGAATTAGTTTACTCAGATGTTTTGGTCTCACCATTATGTTCTGTGAATAGGTACAAATATTATGTGTCCTTTATTGAGTCTTTTAGCAGATTTACATGGTTGTATCCACTTGCTTATAAATATGAAGTTCTCCCAACTTTTATTAAATTCAAGAATCTTGTTGAAAATCAGCTTAATAGAAAGATTAAATATGTTCAATCAGATTTTGCGAGGGGGGTACATAAATGTCTTTACTTTTCTTGATTCGTGTGGAATAGAACATAAAGTTTCTTGTCCTCATGCTCATGCTCAAAATGGCACAACTAAAAGAAAACAAAGACATATAGTTGAAACTGGTTTGGCTCTACTTTATCATGCATCTTTACCCTTATCTTTTTGGTCCTATGCATTTGAAACTACTAACTTTCTAATCAACAGACTGCCAACACCCAAACTTGATCACTTATCTCCATTGGAATATCTGTTTCAACTCAAACCAAATTACTTATTTTTACAGACATTTGGTTGTGCATGTTATCCATGTTTGAGTAACTTTAATAATCATAAATTGGAACCTTGATCAGTTCAATGTATATTTCTTGGGTACGGTCATTTACATAAAGGATATAGGTGCTTCAATCCCTACACAAATAAGATTATCATTTCCAGGGATGTTAGGTTTGATGAAGCCAAATTTCCATTTTTTTCCACTACTAAGCCAACTGGTGCTACCCTACCAACTATGTCTATTATTTCTGCACCTGCACCTCCTTATGTACATGATTTATCTAGCTTGCCTACTATTTTAAATAAAGATATTGTGCCACCATCTACTTCAGATACTCCTTCTGCACATGCCCCACCTATTTATGAAGTTATTAATGCACATCCAATGACTACAAGAGGCAAAATGGTAATTATCAAACCCCAAGAAAGAATTTATGCATCTGAAGTTCGATCAGTTTGTGAAGATATCACTGTCCCTGCCTGCTATACTGAAGCCTGCAAAGATCCAAACTAGAGAGATGCTATGGATGAAGAAATCAATGTACTAATTCAAAATAGAACTTGGAAATTAGTTGCTAATGCTACAAGATACAATATTATAGGCTGCAAATAGATTTTTAGGATTAAAATAAGATCCGATAGATCCATTGAAAGGTACAAATCCAGACTAGTGGCCAAGGGATATAATCAAATAGAGAGTATTGACTACCAGGACACATTTAGTCTTGTAGTTAAGCCAACAACTGTAAGAATCATTCTTTCAATTTCTCTTCACAAGCAGTGGCAGATTAGAAGACAGTTCGATGTTAAGAATGCTTTTCTGCATGGTCACTTGTCTGAGGATGTTTATATGGTCCAACCACCAAGATATGCTGATAAACTTCTTCCACATCATGTGTGTCAACTCAAGAAATCCTTATATGGACTGAAACAAGCTCCTAGAGCTTGGTTTGAGAGATTGAGTTATTTTCTCTTCAAAAATAGATTTTCTTCTTCTAAGACTGAGACTTCTCTCTTTTTCAGAGCAACATCTACTTCAGTCATTTATATCCTGATGATATTTTAGTCACAGGGATTTCTCCAGCTGCTATAGATTCTTTAATTGCTGCACTGAGCAAGTAGTTTGCTATCAAATATTTGGGAGAGTTACATTTTTTCCTAGGAATTCAAGGTGTCAAGAATCCTGTAAGTGTGTTGTTATCTCAACAACAGTATATCACTAATTTACTTGTCAAAACCAAGATGACCAATGCTAAAAACTATGCAACCCTATTTCATACTTCTATTAATACTGCTTCAGCTGCATTTGATGATCTTGTTCTCTACAGAAACACAATTAGTGCTCTCCAGTATGCTACTATTACTAGACCTGACATTGCCTTTGCTGTCAACAAGGCCTGTCAAAATATGAAAAATCCTTCTATTGCAGATTGGACAGATATTAAAAGGATTTTGAGATATCTGCTTGGTACTCTCACTTATGGCTTACAGTTTAGAAAACATACTTCTTTACAGTTGGAAGCATACTCTGATGTTCATTGGGCAGGAGATCTCAATGACATAAGATCTACCAGTGGTTTGTCAATCTTTCTTGGACCTAATATAATTTCATGGTGCTCTAGGAAACAAAAGACAATCTCCAGATCAAGTACTGAAGAAGAATATCGTGCCTTAGATGATGCCACCTCAGAGTTAGTATGGATTCAATCTCTTCTTGGTGAGTTATATTTTCCATCTCCAAGAGTTCATGTGTTGTGGTGTGACAATACGGGGGCTACTTATTTGTCATCTAACCCAATCTTTCACAATAGAATGAAACATATTGAAATTGCCTTTCATTTTGTGAGAGAATTGGTTGCTTCCAAATATCTAGTTCTGCATTTTCTCTCTACACATGATCATTTGGTAGATATCTTCACCAATGGACTTTCTACTACTCGCTTCTCGTCTCTAAGACTCAAGCTCAGTGTCTTTGCTCTTGCATAGGCTCTGTACTTGCGGGGGGTGTTAGATAATAGAATTCTATCTGTGTGGATTGTGTGCGTAAGCCTTTTATGTAACTGTGTGGAATGTGTATGTGAGTTACTGATAGGTGTCAGTTCATTTTTGGTGTATGACAGTTGGCCTTGGATTGGTCACCCGCTAAACCAGTCATACAATTTTAGGTGTTTAAAAGAGAGAAGTGTGTATTGAGTCTTTAATGAGAATAATTTTGAATCAATGAAAACCAGTGGAGATTGTCTAACGATTGTATCTTCCAATAGGGGGTTACATATTCTTGTCTTCCTTATCTTCACATCATCTCATCGATTTCCAGCAGACCTTCACGCCCATGTATATCGAACTAAGATCTGATACCATGTCTATTTCTCCTTGTCTTCTTAGACTTCATTTTTTCTTCTCTTTACTTCTTATACTCCATTTTTTCTTCTTTTCTTCTCATCTCGGAAGCTTTACGCCATATGGATGGAGAAAAAACTCTGATACCATGTTGGTTTTTTAAATATTTGATGATCTTCGGAGATATGAGCATATAATTAGAATTGCTCATACAGAGCTCCTAGTATGGAGCAAGACTATGGTAATTTGTAAACTCATGGATTTATTGATATTCTTTCTCAAGATTACAATGGAATAGACCATGGATATTTATAGCCTTCAACTAACTCTCAAGAGTTTTCTAATAGTAATTGATCGACCAGTACAAATCTAGATTTTTCTTCACTAACCATTTTGACTGAACAAACTCTAAAGAATTTGGTTCTCTATCTTTAACCTAGACCAACTAGTTCTCTTTTAACACTAACTAGCCGACCTTAGTTAACTCTAGACTATTCTTACATCAAGACCAAACACCATTCACACTTACTAAAACTAATCCAGATTACAAATTATATTTCAGCATCCCCGTAACTTGTAATCGCCATAGATGTTGTAGTTTTGATATTCGCCCAATTTTCTGACCCATTTTTATCTTCTTATGCTCGTGTTGTAGCTTCTTCATGTTCGAAGTTTCGTAAAAATCCAACGAGAAAAAATAGCCGAAATGAGCCTCTAAATCGCGACGATCAAGCTTCAAAAATGGTAGGAGACAGTGGGTAGCACCCACTAAGACGCTAGCCAAACTACTAAGCTAGCTTAACAAAAAAATGGAAGAAGAACACAAGATGCAAGAAGAACACAAGAAAAATGGAAGGAGAACACGCTAGAAAAACTACTAACCTAGCAAAAGATGCAAGAAGAACACATGAAAAGTTGCCGAGGAACAAAAAACAAAGATGGAGATGACTATGAGATTGAAATGAAGATGAGATAATATTTGTGATAAGAAATGCCAACGTGAACAAATTACTTCAAGCACGGGCAAAAGAAGATAGAGAATTGGGTGATGATCAAAACTACAACTTCTATGGAGATTACAAATTACAGGGGATGTTGGAAAGGGTAATTTATAATCTAGATTAGTTTGATTGAATATGAATGAGGCTCCATAATATCAAGTGTTAGAAATGTCTAGAGAATGCTAGAGACAAAACTGGGTCAGTTGTAGTAGTGTGAAAAGATGAAAATGTAACGGAAAATGGGTCATTTGTCCAAATATTTTTAAAACACGGTTCAAATGGACGAGTAAAAATTAGTATGGGTGAAATGAACACCAAAAAAATAGCAAGGATGAAACTAGATTCATCCTGACTTAAACTTAAAAAATAGCAAGGATGAAACTGGATGCATCGTGATGTACATTAAAAATAAAAAAAAGTATATGAAAATGGGTTGGATGAAACTGTTTACATCTTGACTATTTTTACATTTTTTTTCCATTTAAACAATATTAAAATTTAAATGTCATTTTCACCCAGAAATTGTTGATTTTGATCTTTTTAACTAATTTTGTAAAAACGTAACTAGTTGATCAAGATAAACATAGAGAACAGAATTCTCTAGAGTCTGTTCACTGTCAGTCAACATAGTTTAGCCCAGAAAAATCTAAACAGTGCATGGTCGATCTAACACTGTCTATAAATAGGCACCTGATGTATCATTGTAAATCTTGAGCAAAAAATGCTAATAAAAAAGAGTTTACAGAAAATTAAGTCTTGCTCCACCTCTGCTTCGCAACAAATACAACTCTATCAAACCATGAGAGTTTTAAAATATTAAAAATTCAACAAATATGTTCAGAACTTTTCAGGGAAGTATAGTCATTCTGCTCAATATTTCATTAACATCCTCGGGAATATCAAAAGCCATTGAGAAGCAACCCAGAAGAGAATGGCTTGATTTCTGAAGTCAAGCCATTAATGATGTCGTAGGTGTTTGGACATTTTTTGGTCCTACCATACCACAACGTAAGATGAATGGTCGCAAGACCTTAAACAGTAGCACACAATGGGTGCAAAAAGATGGAGCCCAAGAAGCCCCCTCCAGAACCGGGCCTGTTATTAAAGTTTCTATTGAGGGTCAATGTGAAAATGAGTAAAATTTCAAATCTACCGCATCTCATCCTCACCTTAAAAATTATGCAAATGGAAAAGCAACCCTTTCCAAAATGAAGGAAGTATATCTAAAGAAAAAGATACTTCAAATTTAAAAAATATCTTTCCACTACAAGAAAATTACGAACTTAAATATTGTTTAAGTGTATTAATTTCTAGGGACACATACCACCAGGTCCTCCAAATGCCATTGATATCTCCCAGTCTGATCCTAAATTACCAGCGAACAAAATATTATAGCAGTCTAATGTCGTATCTTGCTTAGTTTGTACTCCATATGGGTTTATGTTCACAAATTGCCCTTTTTCGTCAGCATATTTCATTCTAGTCATATAAGCTGTCTTCAAAAAGTCTTGGAGTTGAGGTAAATATCCGTTTCCCATCGGCGGTGTTGGCATTTGAGATTTTGCTCCTGTTATGCCTCCATATCGTATAACAGAAGCATTGCCTGCTAAATGAGTAAAGATTTCCTTTGGCCAATATCCTATATTGATGCCATCAACGATCAACCACCAGTTACCAGTTGGTGGGTCCTGATATTTTTTGTGAAGAAATAATCCAAGAAAATAAACTTATATCGGGAATAAGAATGTACGTACATAAACATCATGATTTTAAGTTGTTGTAAATTTTATTTACTAAAATTTTAAAATGAAAATGGTTCACACTTACTCGATGTACTTGGAAAGATACTACACACGCATCTTCTCCATAGACTGATATTGGGTCAAAATCCGCACCAAAAGATATCTCACTATGAACTTGAACAAAACCAGGACAAAGCATATTGAAACAACCTGTTTGTTTGCTACCATCAGCCTGTAAATTAAGATTTAAATAAAAAAACAATGACTATAATGAAAAATATATCAGGTTAAATCTTAAAGATTAAATATAAGTATAAGAATTGAGATTAAATATCAAGCTTCCAGTATGGGTGTATAACGGTTTTATGGTTATACAATATGCCTTTCTTAATTTATCTAAGATAAATTAACAACTTCGCTAAAATAAAAAAGAAATTTCAGTCATGATTGGATTGTGTGCTAAATTAATAACCCTTTAAAAATTATAATACGAACTTTAAGCTTTCCATAAGGCCTAAATAAGGTATAAATTAATAATTTGTATAGGGTTTTGTATAATAGCACCGCACTATTTTGTCTTATTTCCAATAGCTATCTAGCAAATTGGTAAAAGCACGACTTTTCATCCATATTGTGGGTGGGAGGTAGGGGGATCGATTCCCCATTAGGGAAGGTTGGATCCACCACTTTCACCAATTTCCTCCATGGATAGAGTTGAAATTGGGTCATTTTGATCGGAGAAGCTACTTTTATTATGGGGAAAGCTAAATCTGGGGTTGGATTTTGAAAAAAAAAACTAAATAAAATTCCAACTATGATGAATTCGTTTACTTTGCTTTTTAATTTTAGCTTTTGATATAATTTTGATCAATTGTATCTTTTAATTTGTGAAACCCAAAAATAATGTACGTGATTACCCCTTTTCCATTGGACACATTTGCATCCTAACTTATAAAATGTAATCATTTATATTGTTACGTGTAAAATGGATTATTTGCATGATATATTAACTTCAGTCCATGACAAAATAAAAAAGAAAAAATGCCACACATTTGTATTCGATCATTTGTTTGTTAATTAAATTCTAGTGATTCATATAAAGTCTTCCCAACATATGTTGGATTTCCAATTTAGCTCCAACAAATTAATGTCTAGTGATTAGCTTTACCAAATAGGGGCAGTTGGGATATTCTAATGAGACTGTAAGTTGAGTTGTTCGCAGGGTTTGAAGTGTCTTCCAGTAGTGCCGCACTCATTGTCTTTGATTTTTAGAAAACTGTAGTGTATTGCAGATTACTTACTAGAGTTGGAATGTGGTGTTTGGATTTAGTTCTAGTCTACTGTCTATTGAAGTTTCTTCACGGGAGGGTAGTGCAGTCTGCTTGCAGTTGGGGGTGGGGGGTGGGGGGTGGTGGTGGTGTTGGCATCAGTTGGGGTCTACTTGCAAAGGCAGTTTAATGGCAAATGTAGTTCTTGAAGAGAGGGGGGTGGGGTGTGTGTGTTGTAGTTTGTCTAAAGACTTTGTTTGTTTTTTCTTTTGATTTTACGGATTCATTCATTGTCTGTTGAGACCTGGAATTGCGTCTATTGTAACCTTGTGTTTGGCTCGGTTTTTTCTTTTCAATATAACTTTTTACCTTCACAAAAAAGCTTTACCAAATAGGAAGACCAATTTGGGGAATTTTTTTTAAATCCACCCCATATTCAGCTTTCCCTCTAATAAAATTGTCTTTCCCCCTATTAATTATCTATAATTCAATACTTTTTTAAATTGATAGTATTTAATAATAGTCCTAAAACTATTAATTTATCTAAGTGTTACGGTATCAAAAATACATTAAGGGCGAGCAGTTGAATAAGGCGTAAAAAGATAAAATAAGAAACGATTAAAGATTGAATTTACCGTCCAATAACCAAATAATCGACTGCTGTTATCACCAAAGAGTGTAGGATATGCCTGAAAGTATGTAAATGTAAAAGTATATTATAAATTATAAATAGATGTTAATATAAATAATTTTAGTAGTAGAAATATATGACTTACCATCCACCCAAGTTCAATGCTATTTAATTTTTCTGACGGACCATTTTGTATCCAAATTTGGGAAGTGCTGAATTCATCGGAATTTAGTTCAAGTCCATGTACACTCATATTAGCTGCCCCTCCAAAGTATGTTTTTCTTTCGCTAAGTTCTTCGACAGATACAAACTATAGATTAAAAAAAAAAACGACATATACAATATCTTAGAAATTGATAGACAATTTTCCTCACCAAAAGTTTATTTTTCCAATGAATGGCCAACAAAATTAGGTAACATAATTTAACAAAAATGGTCGCACATCAATGTCTCATACACGTGATCCCGTATAGATAATTTTTTTTATAAATCGTCAAAATGAACAACATTAAAATGTAAAAATGGGCCAAAAACTAGTCCCCGACACTTCGGAAAAGAAGTTTTTGTAAGCGGGCGGTTTTAGTATTATCCATTTCGACTACCAAGAATCAATTTTGAAAATAACTGTTTTGGATAATCAACTAAGAATTATTGTAAAAAATTTAAATGTTTTTAATTATATCCCGTTAGTTAATCACATCCGGTAAATAATAAGATATTTAAAAAACCAAGTTTATGTCGTGATTGGTTATGGTTGGTTTATATTTCCATATATCCAATCACATTTGTCTTTGTGGTATAAAAATCCAAACCAAACAAAGTAGACTTGTTTGTGAGATGAAAAAACATGTGATGTGAGGATGACAATAATTTCGATAATGAGATTATGTCCAAACGAGCATATCTGAAAATCTAAACCCTTCTTTCTAATAATTAATTATAGAAAAGTAACGACACACATAAGGAATGGAGAACACTACTTACGTGATGGTTCATATGCGAGACTTTGTAACCGTCGGTATGAATTTGATCGGCCTTCCCTAAAAACTTTCGGGCATTAACTAAATCTTGTTTTTTTGTCCTACGGATAGGTATTGATCCTAATGGGCATCGTTTATTCCGAAACCCATTATCAATTTTCGAATCTTGAAAAATAGTTGTTGAAATGTTTTTATTGCTTGTATCTTCTGGAGATGAGGTTGGAACCATCTGAATCTTATGATCTTTTAGTAATGGATGATCGAATGCTGGTTGTTTATGAATGTTTATGCAATCTATTGTATCTCCAAATTTAGTCTGAAATTATAGTAAATACATGTAGAAGTGAAATACAATAAATTTTGGTTTTTGTAAAAAATATCTTAAGTTCAAAGAATATTTTAATTTTAAAAAAACAAAAGAGGAAAATCATAAAAAGCTCTTACCACAATAGTTTTAATTGGCTTTTTGTTTAGAGTTTGCAGTTGTCTTTCCAGTTTTACGTATTCTTCTCCGTTTATCGATGTGCTTGCTTCTCTTCCATATATAATTTGTGTTTTAGCGGTAAGAATAAAAGATGTTAGGACAAATAACATCATAAGATTAAGATTTGAGTACTCCATCGTATGGGTAATCTTGTATCTGCAATGCATCGAAGAAAAGTAACCCCTTAAGTATTCTTTTTTTCATAAAACATTAATTAATACTCACTATTTTTGGTTAACTGCATTTAATAAGGGTTATATTTTCAATGCTAATAAATGCACCATTAAACCTTTGTGTTTTATAACCGTGCATGCGTGATCTTAATTTCCTAAAATTAATTTCATTCTTAAAGAGTGGAATCATTTTATAATAAATATTTTAATTAATAATATTATTATTTCGGAAATGCTATTCAACACTCCCTTCACAGCTCTATTTAGTACTCAATGCTAGGTGTTGAGAGGGTATTAGTTCAGGGTTGTTAAGGAGGGGTCCACGGATGGGTAAAAGGGTTCACCATTTGATAGATGTGGGGTTTGGATGTTGTTGAGCTATGAGTAGTGTGTTGTTATAGAGCTGTGAATAGAATTTCCGTTATTATTTTCAATATGCCAGAGAAATGAGCCATTAAACATGTCTTTATCCACTTTATATAGTTTTAGGTCATTTGTATCATTTTTAGTTCAAAATGATGTTATAATTAGCTTGATAATTTTTAAGCTGGTTAAGGGCAACTCCTATGCTATGGATATATAAACATCCACATCTTAAGGATAATCCATCTTACTAATATAAAGAAAATAGGTAATTGTTTGGTGAAGCCTTTTCACATGACAATAATACCCCCATTAAATAAGCCTTTAATCAATGTTTGTATATTCACAGGAATGTCATTGTTTTAAAAATAGATCAAAAAAATTAAAACTTAGATATCTTTAAAAATACATATCGGATTTTTGTAAAATTAGTATATTTGGAAAGCTCTTGGAATTATCTACATAATGAGTACAAACAAGAATATTAAAAAAAAAATCATTATTATCAAATTTGGTGTTATTAAAAGAATCAAATTCAAGCATGTGCATCGCACATGGGGTATTACTAGTATAAATAAGGATGATCAGAATTTTATAGATATTTTTTCCACTATAAAAAATCTAGATAGAGATAAGTACGTCATTTACAATCTTATTGATATTAACATAAGAAGAGCCACTTCTTCAGCTTTCTTCTTCCACTCATCATTTTTGTTTTTCATTTCCCTACGGACCCTACCCTTTTCGCTTTCCTTTAATTGTCCTACTAATTTTTCACCTTCATTTCTCGGAACAGTGTTATCCATATCGAGGCCGACTCCCCAATTCTTACATGATTACACACAATTTGTCAGTTTGTCACCATGAAAAGACCAACAAATTGAAGGAACCCCACTAGACAAGCTTTCGAGGGTTGAGTTCCACCTAAAGTTTGTCAACAATCCAACTACGAATGGATGATTCAGGACATCTTCTTGTGGGTGCCAACTTGTTACAATCCTTTTTTTTCTTCTACGAACTCTAGTCCCCATGCGAATTCGAGAAACTGTTGAATGGTAAGAATGGTGTTGCTGCCAAAATTCACGTACTCGACGGAGTTGGGTTCTTTTGGTCCTAGAGACTGCAGCTCATTTTTCGAGATCTGTTAATCGAGGATTAGCGGAAGAGGAATGTTAGAGAAAAGGAAACATAACCTGTTTTTGGTTTTGTTTCCCTGCTATATCGAGTCTTTCCCTATTTTAGTTGTTGTTATTTATGTCAATACTTGTAACCCAAGAATTGTAAAACTGTATAAATATATGCTTTTCTGTTTTGGTGTTCTCAAGTTGAGAAACCAAGTATTCATCTAAATCTGTCTTGGTATCATCTTGGTCGACCTCTTAAGGCCTGTTTTAGGGTTTCAATATATTTTTCCCACTTTTTTCTTTCAATCTCTAGATTTTCATCATCGACCTCTTCAACAATCAGTGGTTCTAAAAGCACCATGGCCTCTTGTCGACTTTCCAAGTCCCTTTTGAATGACTACATGGTTCTATCACAGAGAAACTTGTTGTCCATAATTTTTTACTGTGGGAAGGTTATGATTTGGAGAAATTTATTGATGGAACTTTCCAGTGTCCATCGGCTTTGATTAATGGAGTTCCTAATCCATTTTTTTTTATCTTGGCGACGTACAGATAAGCCCCTACTTGGGTGGATCATGTCCTCCCTGACTTCTCCAGTTTTAGCTAAAGTTAAGTCTCATAAAACCTCTCATTCCATCTGGACGAAACTAGATGGCTTAATTTGCATCCAAAACTGATGCATACCTTATTCATCTCAAGGAATCTGTTTCTTCAGTTAAGAAAGGTAACTCAACGACGTCCGACTATATTCAATCAGTTAAACACATTATTGATTCACTTTCTGCTAGCGGAATCGAAGTTTTTGACAGGGAATTTCGACACTATATCATTAAGGGTCTTGATTCAGTTGATGAATCGATTGTTAGCTCTTCAATTACTACTATGGGGGTCATCAATTATGAAAGTTTGAATATATGTTGTTGTCCTATGATCTTCGTAACAGTACGCAGAATAAAATTACTATATCTCTACCACAAGCTAATTATATTGCATCCACAAGTCGTGGTCGTGATGTACCTCTTATAAGAGATGGAAAACCAGATATCATCTGCCAAATATGTGAGCGGTCGTTTCACAATGCTAGGGATTGTCGTATGCGACTTGGAACAGTAACTTACCCCCTCATGAGTATCGTAAACCAGTCAAAGGCAAAAAAAATAAAGGTGCCAGGCCTTCTTCGAGTACCGCCTCAAATCCTCCTGCTGCATATATTGCGCATCACCAATCAAATTTTACTTATGACTGGCTTGCGTACAGTGAAGCAACCAACCATATGACAAATAATCTTAGTAATTTGCAACATCATCATGAGTATAATGGACCTGACCAATTTCGCACCGCAGCTGGCTCGAATATGCTTATATATCATATTGGTAATTCCTCATGTCTAATATTCTTCATGTTCCCCATCTTTCTAATAACTTTCTATCAGTATCTCAGTTTTGTCATAATAATAATGTCTTCTTTCAATTTCATGATAATGGTTGTCTTGTGAAGGAATGTCGCACGGGGAAGGTAGTAATCCTGGGAGCGCTTAAGGATGGTCTTTATACTCTTTCTCCTGTCAAAAAAAGTATGACACTTCTTTCTATGGCCTCTATTCCTCCTAGTTTCTAGTATGATGCATTTTTTACAGCTACTTTTATTATAAACCGAGTTACGTACCTCAGTCCCTACCGGTCCTAGATCTCCATATGAACTATTATTCAATAAGATTCCAGATTATTTATCCCTCCGCACATTTGGGTGTCTATGTTTTCCCCATCTTCGAGATTACCGGGCAAATAAACTGGAATCTCGGTCTTCTCCTTGTGTATTTTTGGGATATTGTGCAACTCAAAAAAGTTATAAATGTTTTCATATTCCAACGGGACGAGTTTACTGGTCACGGCATGTTATTTTTGATGAGTCTATTTTCCCTTTTGCAGCTACAACAGTCACAGTACTATCGTCTCTGTCACCACCTCCACATGTAATTTCTTATCCCTCATTTATGCATGTTTTGCCAAAATCATCTCCACCTCATACTTCCGCTGACTCCACTATGTCTCCATCTGTTAGCAATCCCAGCTCCACGGTAAACTCATGCCCATCATCATATCTTCCAGTTCAGATTCTAGCAAATCAGTCGAAGCAAATCCACCAATTTCATTCTCTCCATCAGAAACTACTCCATCACGTCAACTCTCAACTACCCCAATACCTTTTGTCTTTCCTATACAAGATTCTCTTTGTTCCCATCTCCCTCTAATTCCTATAACACCTAAAACCTAATTAACAACTGTCCCTAATCCCAACCCCTCCAGTATATGTTGGAATTAATTACAATAATCGAATGCAAATGGGAAATAATACTTAGATTACACTGAAAGTAGTAACAAATAACTCAATAAACTTAGTAGAGGCACGTATGAGATACGCTGAGCTAAAGGTAATATTGCCTGCTACTCCTCTGAGATGCTATAGAAATTTACAAATTACCTCTAGGATACAACTACTGTTAGTTCTCCTCTATGTGTAGCATACACAGAGAGAACCCTTAGAACTTGGCAGCAAAAAATGAAAAAACAAAAGCACATAACGAAACTACAACCAGTTTCAGATAAATATAAAAACTAATTTATGTTTCTGTAAACTATGATGTTTCTGTAAACTAATTTCTGTTAAACAAAGTTTCTCAAAACTAATTTCTCGTAAACAAAGAAGTAGTTATACAAAATTATGTTTCAGAAACTACAACTTGTTTAAGATAAGAACTCGATTTTTTGTTTCGTAAACTTAAAAAGAAATTGTTTCAAAGCATAAGTAAAGAATAAGAATTTCAGAAGAGAAGAGTTCTGAAAGGTATGGTTTACAAATGAAGTTTACAACTCGTATTTATAGCAAGAAAATGTTCGAACGTTGGAAGAGAATCCAAAGCACGACAGACTGTCCGTGATTCACGCATCTCGAACGTTGCAAAAGTAAGGTAAAAAATCGCGTTAAAAGAACAGTGCACACGCATTCAAAATTTTCGAGATTCTTCTCGAGGAAAACAATGTGTACAGGTGTCAAGAAAACCGTGTGACACGCGTGAAAGAAGATGCTTCTCGAGGCTGTCGGTTATCCAAAACCGAGAAGGCAAAGAATAAAATTCTTTACATGTGTGGGAGAAGCGTGTGGTAAATTTCAGTAAAAATAAAGGATGGGTCGGATACACCCACACCCACACCCACACCCACTCCCACGCCCACGCCCACGCCCACGCCGAGCCGAGCGAGCGTGCGTGCTTCTGTGCGAAGCACCGCGAACGGGAAAGGCAATAAGAAATGCAATAAGGTTTAGGCAACCTTGACATAGTCTAGGGCTTTCCCCATACACAAAGGTCTAAAGACCCAAAGGGCCATGCCCTTAAGGCTAAACCAATGCTATTTAAGTCTAAAACTCTTAGTGTTTTAGTCTATATGGGACTAATGTTTTATTCATTCACATGAAAAAAAAAACATCTAGGGAGCAATAGGTCTTGGGATCAAAACATGGTCCATGCATTTTTTGATTAAAACAAAACATTTTTTTTTAACAATCCCCACATGAATAATAAAACATGTCGATAAAACACGATAAAACATAAGGCAACAAAATAGGCTAAGGTGTCCCAAAGATTGAACCTTAACTTAGTGAGAGGTTACCTGAACTGCTTGTTGATACGGTGAACGCAATGTCTTGAACCTCCAACAAAGAATGCAATTCAGAAATAACAGCCACACTTGATGCCTCAACCGAAGAAAACAGCTGCCAAGCTCTTGCGGTTGTGCCCATTTTGGCCGTGGGCTTAAATCCCGGACTTAATGAATGTCTCTAGAGAATCAGCTCATATTCTCATAGGAAGCGGCCACACTTCCAACATCCACAAAGGTGAGTCCATAAAGAGTGTCCTGACACACCCCGCTTTAATCAAAGCCATGGTACCCATTAAGATCGCAAAAGATCATCCTTAATTTCTGCAGGCATCACTATCGCACGATTACACCATAGGGAGGGACAAAGATAGTGCTTTCTCAATATCACCATAAATTAGTTGTCTCATTGAACCTTGATCTTGGAAATCCAATCACAAGGTTGAGTATCCTTCATGGTGATTTATTCAATGAGCTTTAGTCCCATCCCCCTCGATGTAAATTTAACTTTCTCTCTGGTTAAGCCTTTTGTCAAAGGATCTGCAAGATTATCTTTGGATTTTACAAAGTCTATCGAGATAATACCAGTAGAGAGTAGTTGTTTCACCGTCTTATGTCTTCTTCGTATATGTATAGACTTCCCATTGTATACATTGTTTTTTGCGCAACCAAGAGCAGCTTCACTGTCACAGTGGATGGAAATTGAAGACATAGGCTTGGGCCAGAGTGGAATTCCTCCCAGGAAACATCGCATCCATTCAGCTTCCTCTCCAGCTTTTTCCAAGGCTATAAACTCAGACTCCATAGTGGATTTAGCTATACATGTATGTTTGGTAGACTTCCATGAGACAGACGCACCTCCAATCAAGAAGATGTACCCACTAGTAGATTTGCACTCTTCTGAGTCTGATATCCAGTTGGCATCACAATACCCTTCCAGTACAGCAGGATACTTCCCAAAACTTAAGCAATAGTTTGAGGTCCCTCTCGTAACGTAAAACTCGAAGAGAGCATTCCAGTGATCCTGCCTGGGTTGCAAGTATACCGCTTAATCTACTCACAGAGTAAGCAATATCAGGTCTTGTACAGTTCATAAGATACATAAGACTACCAATAATGCGAGAATACTCAAGTTGATCAATACCCTCACCCTTGTTCTTTTTCAATTTACAAGTGGGATCAAATGGAGTAGACGCAGGTTTAGCATTTTCATAATTAAATCTCTTTAATACGGTTTCAAAGATAATGAGATTGACTAAGACTATATCCATCAGACGTCTTTCTGATTTTCATCCCTAAGATTACATCAGTAGGGCCTAAGTCTTTCATGTCAAAATTATCTCTAAACATGCTTTTAATGGTATTAATAATATCAAGGTTGCTGCCTAATATGAGCATATCATCAACATATAGGCAAACAATAACATGAGAATCATACAAAGATTTAATGTAAACACATTTATCAGATTCATTAACCTTGAAACCATTAGTTATCATAACATGATCAAATTTTTCATGCCACTGTTTAGGTGCTTGTTTTAAACCGTAAAGAGATTTGTTTAACTTGCATACTTTGTTTTCATAACCTTTTACTATAAAGCCTTCATGTTGATCCATATAAATTTCTTCATTCAATTCACCATATAGAAAAGCAGTTTTAACATCCATCTGATGTATATGCAAATCATAAATTGAAGCAATAGCAATCAACATTCTAATCGAGGTGATTCTAGAGACTGGTGAATAGGTATCAAAGAAATCTACTCCTTCCTATTGTCTATAGCCTTTAGCTACCAACCTAGCTTTATATTTATCTATAGTTCCATCTGTTCTAAGTTTCCTTTTGAACACCCATTTGCAACCTATGGATTTACTTCCAGGAGGCAAGTCTACAAGCTCCCAAGTTTCATTTTGCTGAATGGACTCCCATTCATTTAATGAAGCTTCTTCCCAGAAAGGAGCTTCTGGAGAAGTCATAGCTTCCTTATAGGTTTGGGGTTCAGACTTTACCGTAAGAGTCAAAAAATCAGGGCCAAAACTTGTTTCAGTTCTAACCCTCTTACTTCTTCTTGGTTCAGTCTCATACTCCAAAGTTGGAGTTTGACTAGTCGATGGAACATCCGGGAGATCATCATGGACCTTTTTACGAGGTCCATACCTTAAAGGAAATATGTGTTCATAAAACACAGCATCTCTTGATTCCATTATGGTGTTAAGACCAATGTTATTGTGGTCAGAACTGATGACCATAAACCTGTGAGCATTTGTATGCTCAGGATATCCTATGAAAACACAGTCAATTGTTTTAGGACCTATTTTAGTTTTCTTGGGATGAGGAATGGCCACCTTGGCCAAACACCCCCACACTTTAAAGTATGCATAGGAAGGTTGTTTACCATTCCACAATTCGTAGGGAGTTTTATCTGATTTTTTAAATGGAACTCGGTTCAAAATATAGCATGCCAAGAGGATAGCTTCCCCCCACAAGTTCGAAGATAACCCTGAACTTGTTAACATAGCATTTACCATATCTATGAGTGTTCTATTTTTCTTTCGGCTACACCATTCGATTCAGTGAATATGGTGCAGTGGTTTCATGAATGATTCCATTATTTTTACAAAACTCTCTTATGGGTATCACATACTCACCGCCACACGGTCGACCTAAGAGTTTTAATCTTAACTCCTTTTTGGTTTTCTACTTCAAGTTTATAAAACTTGAAAGCCTCTAAGGCCTCATCTTTACTTCTAAGAAGATGAACCTGACAGTATCATGAGTAATCATCTATGAAAGTGATATACCATTTTCTACCACCTCTTGTTGGTGTTGATTTCAAGTCTCCTAAATCCGAGTGTATTAATTCCAAAGGAACTGTTCTACGTTCAACACTTTTATTAAATGGTTTTCTTGCATATTTAGATTCAACACAGATTTCACATCTTTGTTTTTTATCAAAGTTTATTTTTGGTATGCAACCTAAATTAGCAAGTCTTTCTAGCGATTTGAAATTAACATGCCCAAGTCTATCATGCCAAACATGTGAGGAGTCACAAACATAAACAGAAGAAGATGCATTAACATTCAATTTCAAATCAGATACACTAAGCTTAATCATGTTATCGGTAACATAACCTTTTCCTACGAATTCACCATGCTTAGAAATCACAACAGTATTGGACTCAACAACAATTTTAAAACCTTTTCCTAGTAGGATGGTTTCTGAGATGAGATTTTTGCATATGTCTGGGACGTAGAATACGTCATTCAATGCGAGAGTTTTTCCTAAAGTTAGCTTCAGTTCGACCTTGCCTTTCCCCACCACTTTCGCGGTGGAAGAATTTCCCATGAACAATTTCTCATCATCTCCTACTATGGAATAGGAGGAGAAAGCATTTCTGAATTTACAGACATGCTTGGTGGCTCCAGAATCAAGCCACCAGTCTCTCACATTAGTCATACTAGAGACAAGGTCGACTTCAGACACCATGCCAGTGAAATATCCAGAGTCCTCTACTATGTTTGCCTTATTTTTCTGTTTTGGATCATATTTGATCCTTTTAGGGGCCTTACAGTCTTTAGCCATATGTCCAGGTTTACCACAATTAAAACAGTCGCCTTTGATGGTGTGCTTAGTGACACCACCTCTAGGCTTAAAATTGTTACCTCTGGGTTTTCGACGTCTGTTACGTCTATTACCCATTTTGCTGGATTCTCCAGAGTTTTCTTTGAAGCACTTTATCGTCCAAAACATGAGCTTTGTTGGACATGTTTTTGCTCAAAGCATCATGCTCTTGTCCTTGCTGCACATCAGCTCCTCAACCTGGATCTTTTTGCCAAGCTCCACCATGGTGATTTCACGAGTCTTGTGTCGCAGCCTCCTCTTGTATTCGCTCCATGAGGGTGGAAGATTTTCAATCACAGCCGATACTTGTAGAGCTTCATCAAAAGTCATGCCTTCAGCAAGAATCTCGCTGATGAGGAGTTGAAGTTCGACGAACTGTTCCACCACAGGCTTTTAGTCAGTCATGTTGTATTCTAAGAACTTAGCCATCAAGAACTTCTTACTTCCAGCAGCTTCAGCATGATATTTTTCTTCTAGAGCTTCCCATAAATCAAAAGCATTAAAATCTTCTTTTGCATTATATAAGTCATACAAGGAGTCATCAAGACAGTTAAGAATATGATTCTTGCACAAATAATTCTTCCTATTCCATCTGTCCAATTTATCTTCATTACCACGGCGATGAAGTTTTCTCGAGGGTTTTTCTAAAGCATATCCATCTAACCTTTGGTCGTTTAGGAAGAATAGCATTTTAGACTGCCATCTCTTAAAGTCCTTACCACTGAACTTTGGTGGTTTTTCTACAGTATTCTTTCCCATGTTTTTACAACAAAGAATATTACAGTATTACAATATTACAATAAGGCACGATATTACCTTTAGATTGTTGGAATTAATTACAATAATCGAATGCAAATGGGAAATAATACTTAGATTACACTGAAAGTAGTAACAAATAACTCAATAAACTTAGTAGAGGCACGTATGAGATACGCTGAGCTAAAGGTAATATTGCCTGCTACTCCTCTGAGATGCTATAGCAATTTACAAATTACCTCCAGGATACAACTACTGTTAGTTCTCCTCTATGTGTAGCATACACAGAGAGAACCCTTAGAACTTGGCAGCAAAAAATGAAAAAACAAAAGCACATAACGAAACTACAATTAGTTTCAGATAAATATAAAAACTAATTTATGTTTCTGTAAACTATGATGTTTCTGTAAACTAATTTCTGTAAACAAAGAAGTAGTTATACAAAATTATGTTTCTGTAAACTACAACTTGTTTAAGATAAGAACTCGATTTTTTGTTTCTGTAAACTTAAAAAGAAATTGTTTCTGAAAGCATAAGTAAAGAATAAGAATTTCAGAAGAGAAGAGTTCTGAAAAGTATGGTTTACAAATGAAGTTTACAACTCGTATTTATAGCAAGAAAATGTTCGAACGTTGGAAGAGAATCCAAAGCACGACAGACTGTCCGTGATTCACGCATCTCGAACGTTGCAAAAGTAAGGTAAAAAATCGCGTTAAAAGAACAGTGCACACGCATTCAAAATTTTCGAGATTCTTCTCGAGGAAAACAGTGTGTACAGGTGTCAAGAAAACCGTGTGACACGCGTGAAAGAAGATGCTTCTCGAGGCTGTCGGTTATCCAAAACCGAGAAGGCAAAGAATAAAATTCTTTACATGTGTGGGAGAAGCGTGTGGTAAATTTCAGTAAAAATAAAGGATGGGTCGGATACACCCACGCCCACGCCCACGCCCACGCCGAGCGAGCGAGCGTGCTTCTGTGCGAAGCACCGCGTGAACGGGAAAGGCAATAAGAAATGCAATAAGGTTTAGGCAACCTTGCCATAGTCTAGGGCTTTCCCCATACACAAAGGTCTAAAGACCTAAAGGGCCATGCCCTTAAGGCTAAACCAATGCTATTTAAGTCTAAAACTCTTAGTGTTTTAGTCTATATGGGACTAATGTTTTATTCATTCACATGAAAAAAAAACATCTAGGGAGCAATAGGTCTTGGGATCAAAACATGGTCCATGCATTTTTTGATTAAAACAAAACATTTTTTTTTTCTAACAGTATATCCTTCCCGAATCCCATATTTCATAATGACCATCCTATGTTCACTAGAGGAAAATATGGAATTACGCAGAAAAAGGTATTGTTGGCATCAAAACATGCGAATATTACTGTTTGAGCCTACATGTTATTCGCATGCAAAGAAGGATCCTAAATGGCGTAAAACAATAGATACACAGTATCATGCCCTTCAAAAAAATAGCACATGGTCTTATGTTCCTATAAAACTCCTAATATGAATCTGGTGGGTTGTAAATGGGTGTTTCGTATAAAGCGGCTTGCTGATGGTACTATTGAACGGTATAAATCACGTCTTGTAGCTAAAGGTTTTAACTAACAAAAAGGAATTGATTATGGAGATACTTTTAGTCCAGTCATTAAGGCATGTACTATTCGAGTTGTTCTCACTTTGTCGCTCTCATACTCTTGGCCAATTCATCAACTGGATATTCAAGATACTTTCCTGAATAAGTTTCTTACTCAAGAGGTTTATATGCACCAGCCTCTGTGGTATATTGATCCTTGTTTTCCCGATAATGTTTTTCAACTTCATAAATCCATTTATGGACTAAATTAAACAAGCACACATGGCTTGATATACTCGTTTAAGTATTTTTATTCAAAAAATTGATTTTGTTATCTGTCGGGCTGTTTCCTCCCTATTTATGCGTCGTTCGCCTGATGGAGTTATCTATTTGCTTGTCTATGTTGACGATATCATCTTGACAGGCTCCAGTTCAAGTTATCTGCAAAACTTGATTAACACTCTACATAAAGAATTTACCTTAAAAGATCTTGGTGATCTTTCATTCTTCCTTGGTGTTGAAGTAACAAGGACAACTACTGGCTTATTTTTATCTCAACGTCGCTACGTTGAATACTTGCTATAGCATGCTAATATACATGGCGCAAAATCTGTGAGTACCCCGTTTACAACTTCTACTGAAATGAATCTAGCAGGTGGCACTCCTCTATCCAATACCACTATCTATCGCAGTTTAATTGGTGTGGTTTACAATATTTACTAATCACGTGCCCCGAGATTGCGTTTTTAGTCAACAAGGTTTGCCAATTTATGCAAAACCCCACGGACAAGCATTTAGCTCTTTTCAAGAGAATTTTGCGTTATATACAAGGTACTTTCTTCTACGGTATTACTCGTAGTCGTTATCGTACATTGAAGCTAAATCTTCAAGCATATACCGATGTTGACTGAGCTGGTGATAAAACTGATAGACGATCTATGAGTGGATATTGTGTTTTCTTGGAGTGCTATGTAGTACAAAACTGTTTCGAGATCAAGTACCGAAGCTGAATATAGAGGACTTGCGATTTCCACTACAAAACTAATGTGGATTGAATCCCTGCTGAAAGAACTACATGCTCTGGTATGCACTCCACCTGTTTTATGGTGTGATAATCTTGGTGCTACTTATCTCACTACGAACCTTGTATTTCATGGTTGAACTAAACATATAGAGATCGATTACCATTTTGTCCGAGAACGAGTTCAACATGGCCAGTTGGATGTTAGATTTGTGTGTTCTCAGGAACAACTTGCTGATGTCTTTACTAAGTGTACATCAAAGAAGCATTTTTCTTCTCTTCGCTCTAAGCTTACTGTCTCCGACCTGCCGCTTAGATCGAGGGGAGTGTTAGAGAAAAGGAAACATAATATTTTTTTGGTTTTGTTTCCCTGTTACATTGAGTCTTTCCCTATTTCAGTTGTTGTTATTTATGTCAATATACTTGTAACCCAAGAATTATAAAACTGTATAAATATATGCTTTTCATTTTTGGTGTTCTCAAGTTGAGAAACCAAGTATTCATTTAAATCTGTCTAGGACCAATGATGTAAATAGGGGGCAGCAGGGACAACTGGGACTTGAATGCAGTCAAAACCTCCATCTCAAGTGCATCAAAGGTATTGAAGAGCATCGTGTTAGCTTCATAAGCTCTTCCAATGACTAGCGAAAAAAATTCAATCATGGCACTATTGGGATCTGTTATTAAAATGGACTCGACAAATTTTTAATTTGAATATCTTTCATTCCTAATATCCACTCGACTGCAGTATCTAGGTACTAGTCGGTTATACTCTCGCCTGGGTACATATATAATATGAAAAAGACTAAAGGTGTTGCTGCTCGAGGAGGAACTGGAGAACAATATATGAAGAATGAAGAAAAAAGAAGAAGTTGTTTTAAGGTACCGCATCAGTTTTAAATGGATGGATGAGACTCAATCTCTATAATCTAATCAATGGTACATGTTTCAGTCTTTTATCTTGGTCAAAGAGAATTTGACCAAAATCCCGAGACACCGACTAAATTAATGGATTTGGATGGGAAAATGAAAAATGGCATATATATTTGTAAAAGTGAATCGGGTATTACAGTACGGGTGCATCCATACGTTTACATGTATAATATCTGGGTTCCCCTAGCGTAACAACATTATCATATTTTTTTATGATAGAAAGATATTCTTCATGGACTGTAAAAACGATAGAAAGATATTCTTACACTACAAGTCTCAAAACCATCACTTGTCAATCCACGTGTGGATTATGAGAAAATTCTTCTCTCAATTTTTTCTTCTTTTATGCCGTTTTTTACGGTCTATTAAGAATGATTGAACACTAATAGACACATTTTTGTATATGATTTTATATATTGATAGTATTCATTTTTGTGCTTATTATAGTATTTTATGTGTAGGTGTTCTTGGAAAAATAAACACTTGTGGAAAAAGTTGCACGAAAAGTAGCATATGTACTACGGATAAAATTACTAAGGGCACCCCAAAAAGTGTTAAAGGCAACCAAAATATGCGTTAAAGGCTCCCGGAAGAGTTGATGAAGACCCCTCAGAAATTACTATTTGTACCCCCAATTTCCAAAGGGACCCAGTCTGGATAAGGGGACACCATCATCTTCATCGTCTGAATTATGTTCTTTTTTGAGTGAAAAATTTACAGAATTAGGGCTCGAGATTTGGGGTTGTTAGAATGAGATTCAATTGCGAAAATTATTTGAGTTGGACCTCTTAACTCTTAAGCCTATATAGGGATGCTATCACTACATTATATTTTGCAATATTTCAATTTCGTGGGTGTGCAACAAATATTGATGTTGCCCCTTGGAAACGTCTATATGGCGATTGGGTCAAATGCGGTTGTATATTGATTGGAAGATAACACTGAAGTGAAATATATTGTGGGCACTTTTGAGATTAATATAGAAGAATGGCATGTGTTTGTGTCATGCAGAGACGTGTTTGCTACAAATAAGAACGTGAAAGAGATAAATATGGGGAGTTTGATAGCTGCAGTTGCATGGATGGGAAAAAATGGAATTTATTCCCGTGAAAGGAAAGAGGATTAATTACGCGATATTTTGAAGATTTGAGGAAGTTGTCTAGTATAAAAATATTTTTAGAATCTCATAGAGGATCATCGAGAGGGTTTGGCAGAGCTTAGAGAGGCTAAAAACATAGAGACGAATCGAGTTGCAGGAACTACTTTTGTTGTTGTTGAGGATGAGGAACACGAAAACCAAACCTGCAAGAACCGCCGTTCTTCAATAGTGACAACGACAGAAAATTGGAACGCTTCAGTTTAAATATGCAATGCTTAGTTCAAACACTTTATTAGGGTTTCTATGTAACAATGACTTGGTAACGCTTATTTCCGTTGCGAATTTGTTGTATTATTTCTTTTCTCCTTCTTTATACACTTTTGGGCTATGAACCAATATTTGAGCAAGTGATTGATATGAGGAGCTAAACCCCTTTGCTAAGGCGAGTATCGTGGATATGTCACTCATGGTGGAAAATGTACGAGTCATGGTGGTATAGGTTCAAGTCATGGTTACTAGTCCCGGTCTACGCTCAAGTCCTGGTGGTAGAGGTACGAGTCCTAATAGTTCAACTCAGCGAAGTCATGGAAGTGAAATAAGTCAAAGAAGTTTAAGAAGTGCTTCTATGAATATTTTAGTAGTAAATAATTCTACTCCAAATGTAGTGTTAGATACTTAAGTACATGGAGGTAATGAAGTCATGGACATGGGAACAACTGCTGGAGGTTTGTATAACCAATTTCCAACTAACACTATAACTCCTAGTTGTGGGTTGAACATTGAAGCAGTCAGGAAATCTATTTTTTTTTACCTCAATTACCTCAACCACATCCGCATATCACGCATTTTAACCTCACGTATTTCATATTGCTATTGTGGTCCCCTCCACCCAGTGACCCGTTTACTTTTCAAGCTTATGACGATTCTGAAGAGACTCAACTACCAACTCAGTCTCAAACCGGTTCAATCTCCTGCGACAATGAACAACACTCTTGATCCGGAAAGCATGACCTACTGTATCTTTGATGGTGAGGGAGGAAATGGGTAGTTTATGGATGTAACTTAATTTAAATATTTCTAATGTAATCTTTTTGTTTTTATTAATAAAAACTGTATAACTTTAAATTAATGTTCAAATCGAACTTAGTTTTACATTTCATTAAGTTCCGACATGTAATTAGTAATTAACCGCAATTGCACTACATAATACTTAATCATAATTAATTATCGGCGGATGAAATCTTGTACAACATTCATCATGCTTAAATTAACCTTCTTCTGTTGTCTTTAACAAATTTCGTACGAGCTCTAATTTTTAGTTCGTCAATTGACAACCCACGATAATCCCCTTTTATCATCCACAAAATTTTCGCATACTCTTTCACTTCTTTATTGATAGAGCAATATCATTCTTGAAGACAATCATTTGTTCTTCATGAATTTACACGACTTAATGTCATAACCTTTGAAACATCGTGTCCCATAAATCAAAAGTGACTATATTGAAATCTCAATATCTTGAAACTGATATCCAACCTCGAATTAGAGAAACATCTTCTTCTCAAGTGAATCAAGCACTATCCACTTTAGTGTAGACAACACTAACCATGTTGAAACGAATTTGAAATAGAGATGGTGTGAGTTTAAATGAATATAAAGTTGGGTATTTGTAAGGGTGAATTCATGGTCGTTTAGTGAGCGATGATCATAACAAAGAGCGATAACAAAGACTAGCAAGCACTGGCGTCATTCTAAACATCGAGCGATTTGGAAACTATCGAACGACCGAGCCCCTCTCGCTCGGTAGAGATTCTGTCGTGTATGCCTAATTGACATATTTAACACTTTGGCACATACGTTTCCCACTTTGTCATATCCATAATGGGTACACAAGTGATGAAACATTATGTTGACATATATATATAGTAATATATCTTAGGTTTCATATTCTTTAAGGAGAGGTGTGGGATCCCAAACCTACCGGCTTCTAAAGGATTTGATTTCTCTTAATTTCTAGGAACCCAGTCTCTAGTCATTTTTTTTTAAATGATGTCATCAGCTGCGGCCACCTTAGAAGTATTTTTAAAATAGTAATTCTACATTGATCGTGGAAAATCCTGAGAGAAAATCTGAGGAGAAAGTCCCAAGGGCCCACTATGGAGTTTAAAGGGGTCGGCTATAGTTCTCTCATGGAATTTTCCCCAGAATTTTCCATTGTCAACTTAAAATGCTGATCCACCCCGGGAATGCTTCCTTTAAAGCATCTCCAATAGATGGTGAATCTTTTTTTTTTCAGTGACACATTGAATTTTAGACCCTTGTTGGGCACAAATCCATCTCCAACAATATGGTCCTACAAACTAGGAGAGACCAATTACTAATTATGAAGGTGTTCAAAAAAGTTATATACACCTCTGGATCCACCTCCACATCATATTTTCACATATTTTTTTTATTTAAAATTCTTTACTATTAGAGATAGTTTTTTAGATACGAGGTCCTATATTTACCCTAAGTGTAGACCCTATAAATAAAATGATTAAATAAAAAAGTCACATAAGATTTTTTGCATCTTCTGTTGGAGATATTCTTAACGATTAAATCTTACAACAAATATATAATGAGCGAGATAAATTGTGGGACCCAATTTACATTGCGCATATCAAGATCATTCATTCTCCTTTCGGGATGTTCCTCGGAATGAGATGCAGTGGTTGTTAGGGCTGTTCATGGTCGGTTTGGTTCGGTTTCCAGCCAAACCAAAACCGTAACCAATAATATTGGTTTCTAAAAATCTAAACCAAACCAATCCATTAACCATTGGTTCGGTTTCCCAATGGTTCCTGTTGGTTTCGGTTTGTCCCAGTGGTTTTTGGTTAACCAATAATTATGTCAAACAAAAAAAAACCACAAATTACAGATAAAAAAATCATAGTTGCCGATAGTATTGGTTTACACAAATTTACAGAAAAAAAAAAGTAAAAAAAATATCAAGAATAGTTAAAGCTTACTCTAAATCTAGAGATCAAAAGAAGATATACTAGATGTCCGCTGCCACGGTGGGGAGGGCCGACCGAAGAAAGAAGGAAACACTGCTGCAATTGGACTGTAAAAGAAAATTTGTGCCTAAAGTAAAAGTATAACTTTTCTTGAAACGGGGGGAGTGTACATCGTTTTATTAGTTGCAAAAGAAAATTAGTTGATGAATAAACCAAAATATGGTTACATAAAGTATTATGTATCCTTTGTGCATAATAAATATACATTTATTTTCAAAATTGTTCCTAAAATGATAAATACCTCCTAATTTTTCGTAAAAACTCTAAATTTGATATTGTTGTTTGTGCTCGTTGGATAGGTTCTTTTTATTAGCTTTCCAATGAGATAAAATTTGTAAAATTCCAAGGCACGGATTTTTAGATATGTTATTTTAAAGTTTGGTTGTCAATTATACCCCTAAAGAAATAGGATATATAAGGAATTTTAATAAAATTTGGCTCTTATATCTAGTTGCCCTCCTTCTTTGGTTTATTTACGAAAATATATAATACCTTACTGCCCTTCCTCTTTGATTTATTTACAAAAATGTCTAATACCTTACTCCCTTCCTCTTGGGTTTATTTATGAAAATATCTGAAGGAAAAAAAGAAATTTTTTATTTAGAGGGGCAGTGAGGCCTTTTCATCGTTGAACCAAATCCAATCTTTTTTGTGAAATTGGAAAAAAAGTCATGTCTCATTTGACACAAAGTCACCATATATAAGGTCCTCCCTCGCTTCGCTCGGTCGACCTAATAATATATTTTAATTTAGTTATTGACAAATAAAAGAGAAGGAAGACCGGAAGAAAAAAGTCGAGTAACAGCAGATGTAGTTGGGGGTGGAGAAGGGAGGCGACTGAGAGAAAGAGAAAGAGGGAGAGTATCATAATGAAATATTAGATTTAAGGTTTCAATTTATCCTCTAAATTAATGGGTAGAATTTAATACTTGTAAATTAACGGTAGAAACTAAGTTTAAAAATTAATCGGTTTTTCAATGGTTTGTGGTTCGGTTTTAGAGGTCAAACCAAACCAAAACCAACACTATCGGTTTTCCACTTTCTACCCCGTAACCAATCCATTAGAGCATCTCTAAGAGGGTGGATCTATTTATTTTTAGTGACACATAAGATTTTAGACCCCCGTTTGGCATAAATCCATCTCCAACAGTAGGGTGCTACAAGTTAGGAGGGACCAATTACTAAATATGAAGGTGTTCAAGAAAGTGTTATCTACACCTCTGGTTGCACCTCCACATCATGTTTTTAACCAATTTTCTTTTAATTCTAAGAGTTAAATTTCTCACTGTTGGAGATGGTTTTTTAGATATGAGGTCATATATTTACTCTATGTATAGACCCCATAAATAAAAGGATTAAATAAAAAAATCCACGTAGGATTTTTTTCACCTTTTGTTGGAGATGCTCTTAGTAAATGAATGTTTGGTTTCTTCCTAATTGGTCTGGTTTGGTCCGGTTCCAGTAGAAAACCGAAACCATATTAGTGGTTGTAGCATTTCAGGATCCACCATCCCACCTATTTGGGCCGATTGACCGGAAGGCTCGAAGGGCCCGTAAGGAGGGAGTCCCTTTTATGACCAATTTTTTTGTCAATTGAAACCTAACAAAATTGAGAAAAAGATTTGATTTTCTCCCGTCCAAAAGATTCTCCTGTTTCCAGTTAAATGACCAGAATACCTTTATACTTAAAAATCATTCCATTCAGTTATCCTCACTTCTGTCTATTTTCACCCCTAACCGACATCATCACCTTTGTTGTGCCACCCATAGCCAAAAACTCCACAATCACCAGTAGTTCCGTCGCCACCTCTAGCAACCAACAACTTATCTCTACACCTACCACCACCTCCGCCTCCACCAGAACCTCCACCTCCACCTCCGCCACCACCATAACCCTCACTGTACCACCATTAACACCACCTTAGCCACTGCCACCGCCACCAAAATCAAAATCTTATGTGATCTTCAACAACCCTCATATGGCTTCTAACAACACCATCACCAGAACACTACTACCACCGTGAACAATTACAGTCACCGTCGCCACCCTTCTTCTCCAACACCACTACCATAACCAGAACACCACCATAGTCGTCTCCGCCTCCACCACCATCGGCACCTCCACTGATATCCAGCATCACCATTACAGATTTCTTTATGAATTTCAAATCAAAATTGGTTTTACTTGAAGTTTGAATCAGAAAAATCTCTTTTGATTTCAATATGCCAATTTCGATTTAAGCTTTTTTTAATACTCCTGCCTCGCCCCTTCAATTCTTGTGCCACCATCACCGCGATTATTCCCGATAAAACACAAAACACAATTAGAAATCTGGGAACCCGAATTTGGGCATCAACCAACTCGATCCGGTTGTTCCAAATAAAACATTTATGATTGATTGTATCAGATATGGATGATCAAGCCTGAGAAAGATTAGAGAATAACATATGAGGTCTGTACCGATCCAAAAAAAAAGAAGAAGAAGAAGAACTTATGAGGTTTGTCGCCACGTCAGCAACGGTGAAAAAGAAAACGAAGACTGAAAGACCTCATAGTTGCATGTGTGTAGCACGTGTTTTCATAAGGAAGGGATAAGTTATCGACGTGTCAACGAATGCATGCGTCAACTGTTGGTCAGGAACGAGGAAATTCATTTTGAAAGAACAAGAAAATATTGACTCATTTTTTTTTTTTTAAGCATATCCGAGTTTTATTACTATCTGTTTAGAGCTTCTCCAATGGTGAATGTGGATCTTTCATATATGGCATTCTTTTGAAACATCCTTTAGGTATAAATTCCTAAATATTAGGAGAAAATAAATTTTATCTCCAACCCATAAAATGTTGCATCCTTCTTTTACTTAATTGTAGGAATATGATTGGTTAAAATTATTGACTTTTTTGTTTTTAATGATTTTTATTAACAAAAATGTGACTAGGATGGGAATTCTTCTTCTAAGTGAATGTCTAAAACTAGAGGTTGACTTAAAGGATGTCTAACTTTTTTTTTTTACCACATCATCCTCACATTAATGGGTTGGAGACTGTTTTTTATAAAAATTGTTGTGTATTCTATGTAGATGAAGACTTTTTTCTTCACACACATTCTATTGGAGAAGCTCTTATAAACCTAAATAACTTGAGTTTGTTCTCCCATTGTAGCGGTGTTTCGTTCGGTCGGCCCTCCCCACCGTGACAGCGGTGTGCTAGTTTACCAATGGGTCCACCAATTTGGGCAAGAGAAAAAAAGGGAGAATCCATGGAACAAATGGTTGCCCCCCTAGTGGTTATAGCATTCCTCATCTTCTCCAAATTAAAACCCCAAAACCCTAACTTACCTGTAATTTGGGGTTTTCTAATCTTCACCTTCGATTTAAAGGTAATTCATTAAGAATTATTATCTGTAAATTTTAAATGATATTAGTACTCTTCTTTTTCTCCTAATGCTCTTGATTTTGACTCGTAATCTTTGCTTGTCTGTTTCGATTGAAATTTCAATTGTAGGATCCAAATGGTGACTCATTGGAGTAATGAAGATATGATCCATGAATTCAATTACTACTTGCTGACTTGTCTTATACAAGTAAGATTTACTATCCTTTCTGTTAATTTTGGCTTGTGATTTGTGAATTAGACCCCCATTGTTAAGATTTTAGGTCGTAGTTTGTGATTTAGTTTTCACAGAAATGTCATGGATTGAAAACTACTTACAAATGTGCGTATTAAATACTGGTGGTAGTCATTTTCAGCCATGTTCAATATTTCCTATTCTTCTTGAGTGCTTTCTGAGTTGTTGAAATTTTGGGTTGTTCGCCATTTAATGCGTAGAAGATTAGGTGTGTGAGAATACATAATTTATGGATGCATTTGTCTACCTGAAATTTTTAGAAATGGAGTCAATTTATTGCATCATTTGAATACATCTAGAGTTGCATTAGAGAATTATCATTTTCAGGATTAATGTTGAACGCTATGCGGCTAAACCCACCAGACCCATACATAGCTTCTGTTGGAATGAGAAATTTAGGCGGATTTAATGACGGCGTTATTATCTAAATGTGAACCTAACACCGACAATCACTTTACACCGCTGATAAATTTATTAATTATCTCGTCCATGTTAGCGTAAGAAGAGCCACCAGGTGATGTGGCCTCTGCAGCTTTCTTCTTCCACTCCATGGCTCTATTCTTCATCTCTTTACCCTTGTCACCTTCCATTAACTCTCTCACCAGCTTTTCAATTTCATCTCTCTTCACGTCAGTATCGATTTCCATTCCAACACCCCAACGGTTACACGAGCAGCTGCAGTTTGTTTGTTGATCCCCGAAAACCGGCCAACAGATCATAGGAACTCCACTAGATAAGCTTTCTATAGTTGAATTCCATCCGCAGTGTGTTAAGAAACCAGCTATGGATGGGTGATTCAGTACATATTCTTGTGGACACCAACTCGCTAGCAGAACTCTTTCTTTGGTTTCTGTTATGAACTCAAGGGGAAGCTTTGCTGACTCACCAACTACCAGATCAGGTCGGATGATCCAGAAAAAAGGGTGTTTAGTATTAGCTAATCCCCAAGCGAATTCCACAAGTTGTTGAGTGGTTATAACAGCTATGCTTCCAAAATTAACGTACACCACTGAATTGGGTTCTTTTGAATCAAGCCATTTAATACACTTGGTATCTTCTTTCCACAAATTTGATCCAATAGACTGCAACCCATGTTGTGGAATTTGATTGTCAAGATTGTGAAGAGGACCAATGGTGTAAATCGGAGGCAGTGATAACTGAGACTTGAATGCATCCAGTACCTCGATTTCTAACTCATCAAAAGTATTGAAAACCCAGGCTGTGGCTTCATAACTTTGTTTAACTTCTCTTAAAACATAGTTCAATATGGCGTCACTAGGATCCGTTGTTCGAACAGAGCTAGGAAGTTCTCTGAACAAGATATTCTTAATTCCAGGTATCCAGTCAATTTGGGTGTCCATATACCCATTTGTGAAACAACTTTCATCTGCTGTCACAGGACAAAAAAGTTAGTGTTTCACAATTAGATCATGATTCATAATTCAAGAATGGAAAATATGTCAATAGCGCTTGGCTCCCTTATCTGTGTACCTTTGAGTGGAACAAGACCTCTTTCAATGAGATGAGGATAATGCATGAAACAAGCGAAGCTACAGAAGCTAATAGTGTGAAACAGTAAGTCTGGGATTTCTAGCTCTTTAGCTACTTGGATTGTGAAGCTCATGCCTGCGTCAGAAACTATGCAGGTCACAGGAGGGACATTCGACACTGAAGTGTTGTTGAGTCTATGGACAAGGTTCCGGAAAGGTTTTAAGCAAGTTTTTTGGGTGGATATGCTGAGTGATACAATGTCTTGGGTGGCATTTGGATTGGTTGGTGGTGGAAGACCATCAGGGATTGTTTCGAAATGAAAATCAGGCAACCCTATGAAAATCTGTCCCTCTTGCATTTAGTAAACGCTGATGATTGAATTCTGTGTTTACAAAGGTTATTTGAAACCCTCTGAAATGAAGAATCTTTGCTAGCTTCATCATGGAGCTTATGTGACTCTGAACTGGGTATGGTATGCAAACCACATGAATCTTGTCCATGCTGTTTAATCTTTGTCTCTCGGTCTCAGTCTCAGTCTCTCCCTCTCTCTCCCCTTCTCCCTCTCTCTGTAGAGTTGGGGAGATTACTGCTTGTTTTCGCATTTTTATAGGAACACAGTAGGCTGTCGTGTATTTTAGGTATACCACAACAATAATGCATTCGCAATGATGCTTTCCAGTGCTTCTTGATATTTTTGATACAAAACAAACCATGATGAGTGACTACTTCTGTTTTAATACGGTACATTCTGCTTAGTAGGTGGCATTATCCTCTTTTCTCGTTTTTAACGTTTTACTTTCTGAAAACAACTGAAAATCTATAATTGCCAATGCATTATTGTTGGAAATTACTGTACACAAGTAACGGGTCTTGATTGTTAAGTAGTTGGGCTGGGCCCAATATGGTTACAGTATAGTACTACAGTCACATCCAGTATCCATCTTATTACTAATATAAAAAGGAAACTGATTGAGGAGTAAATGAATAGAACCAATGGTGTAAACACTAAACAGGCGGCAGTGGCAACTGAGACTTGACTGCATCCAAAACCTTCATATCCAGGGAATCAAAGGTGGCTGTAGCATTGAAATTTCTTCCAGTTTCTCGCATTAAAATGTTGAGCATGGCATCATTAGGATCGGTAGTCCGAACATAGCCTGGCAGATCTATAAATCTAACATCTTTTATACTAGGCATGCAGTGGAGATAATACTTCAAAAAGTCCAAATAATTTACATATAGTCAGATGAAGTATCTAAGATTTTCACTATCAGTTTTATATTGATTCTGCGTACCTTTTGAGTGTAGCAAGACCTCTTTGGACGAGATTAGGGAAGTGCAGAAAAGAAACAAAGGCACTAAAGCTGATTGGCGAGTATAATATATCTGGAATTCCAAACTCTTTAGCAGCTTGTAGAGTGAAGCTCATCAGACCATCAGAAACGATACAACTCACAGGAGGGACATTTGAATATGTAGTATTTTTTAATCTATGAATAAGATTTCCAAAAGGTTCTAAGCAGTTCTTTTGTGTTAACGTGCACAGGGTTGGGATATCTTGGCTGCATTTGGGTTGCTTGATGGTGGAAGACCGTCAGGTATTGTTTCGAGAAAATCAGCTAAGCCTATAAGTGAATCTGCCCCCCTTGCATTTAGTAAACGTTGATGATTGAATTCTGTGTTTACAAAGGTTATTTGAAAAGCCTTTGAAATGAAGAATCTTTGCTAGCTTCATCATGGAGCTTATGTGACTCTGAAATGGTAAGGGGATGCAAACCACATATATCTTCTGCATGCTGTCACCACATCAGTAGTGTTTTAGTTTTTTCTTAACTGTAATTATGTTGTAATTTATAGCGGGCCGAACCTATTCTCGTTTTAATGTATTGAGAGTGACAATTTAATCTATGGCTCCCCCTCTGGCCGACATTTCAAGAGTAAAAATGCAATCTGTTCATGGGCTTGTGATGCCTATTAGATTGCGAGCAAGGATAATGTAGTTATTTACTGGTTCAGGTTAGAATGAATAGCATTTTATGAGTGATTCCTCCATGGAAATATGTAAAGTGAACTATTTTGAGGCCGTAATATTGAGAGCCACATTGTAATACTCCCTCCGTTTCAGGAAAAGTGTTATTTTCATTTTTTTAATTTGGCATATTTGTTAGGCTAAATTGAAAAAGTGAAAATAACATTTTTTCTGAAACGGAGGTAGTATTAGGTACCTTGTGCATTTTGGAACATTTGTGGAAGTCTGCAAATGCAATTTAGTTAGTATTAGTGTATTTTTGTTTCAAATTGACTTGGGCAATGATTTGTTCTTCTATATTCCCTTTGTTTATGGAAAAAAGATATTTTCAATTTGACATATTTTTAGGTTAAAATGAAAAAGTGAAAATATCTCTTTTCCAAAAACGGAGAGAGTATTTCAGATAGGACTAGAAAGCATCGTTCCGCGAGTGATTGCTTACTGTAATTGGATTGCATAGCGTACATTTCATTTCAGACTTCTGGCTCATTCTTTTCACTAGTTTTTTCCTGATTGTTTCTCAACCACAACAGAATATTGTCAAGCCCAATAACAACACAGCAATATTTCAACTTTTACTACATTCTATGCATGTACAGTAGAATAATCTTTTTTCCGTTTTACCTGTATCCCATCAATCTAAATTCCAATCTCTACTTCTCTTATTTCCCATCCATCTAAATTCCCATCCCCAGTTATCCAATGTGCCATTCGTATGGATTTTCATAAATCCTAGGTACCATTTTTTGACTTTTTTTTCTTCTTTCTTAGAATTGGACTGACAACGAAATCGGCCTCTTGCATAATGGACAAACTTTTCCTCCATGATGATCGATATAATCCACTTGTAGACATTGTTGGTGTGCCATATGGCCGCAAGAAGGTAAAAGACTTAGAATTTCGCCCAGTTGGTATTCTTGACGACGGATAAAACACTCTTTATCTTGATCTTCCAACTGTTGTTGGGCTGCTGTGTAGGAAACTACCGGGAGTAGCAAGGCTTCTGGCTTTTTACCGAAATAGCGTTTTATGTCTTTCCTATAGACATATATCATGAGAGCGATGAATCCTAATATCAGTACTAAACTTGGTATAGTCAGCCATTTATAATCCCAAATGAACTTCAGAACTTTATGGATAAAGGAACTTTTGACCTGCGCGCACACATTCAGGTGGAAATAAGTTATGTGGGCCAATAAATAAACGGGCCGTGTTAGATTATATGTGCCGTATTAGACCAGCCCAATAACTACGAAAAAGGGACTTGCATTTTCCAGCCCACACAATTCCGCCCATTGAAACTAAACAAGTTCTACTTTTATGTATGATGAGTTGACTAAAAAATCTCATAATTTTCACTATCAATTCCTGCTTCAAAAAAAAAAAACAAACAGAAATTGATTCCTTAATAAAAACGACTGGAATGAAATCAAATAACCTAAAATCTAATCAAGATCTTGATTCAATAATATTCACCCTCTGCCATTAATGGATCTCAAACTCGGCCGCTATGAAAAACATACATTTCTTTTTCTATCATTCCCAAACATAAAAGGGTGCCAATCTCAAAACAATGCGGTTGCAAGATCAATAATCCTCAAAGCCCTTATTTCTCCCAAAATTAATCCATTTAATTTTTCAATTGGCATGAGTGATCTGATGTTGATCTTAGGTGCAGAATAATTGTATAAGATTTTCACCATGGTATCATAGATTTATGGTTCTACAGTATCATAGATTTTTGAAAAAAAATTGATCCAACTTTCAAAATGGGTAACTCTCTGTGAACAAAAGAAAGAAGATGACGTTTGGATCTGAATGGGTCCACGAAAAGCCTAAACTCGAAGGGCATTTACGAAAATAAAGTAATAAACAAATGTATCAGAGTTTCAGAACAAAGACGAGAGAATCAATACAAATGCGATTTTTTCTAACAAAAATTTTCTTTGTTTATCAGTTCTCACCTTGAGCATTTATTGTCCTCATACCATTCTTCGCCATTAGATCCAAGATGTGTGTTGTCTTGTAGTGTACCTTCAAGCTTGCAAGTCTTGCAATTAATTATCAGTCTCAACGTACTCCTTCTTCAAGCTTCAATATATGCCAGAAAATGTTTAACACAAGTTCAAAGAAAGCTAAATGCGGCAAGTAACATAGATCAGAGGTTCAAGTCATTCATGTAAGTTCACAAAAAACCTCAATTGTGCACAATATTCTCAGACACGTCATTCCTTAATGAAGTTATGGACTCTTTGATACGCTTCCCTATCACTCTCTAGTGACAGTCACCATCCATCATTATCAAGCCTCAACATTCGAACACTACCCACTGAGCCATGGCGTCTAAATTCCCCTTTGAACTAAACCATCAGATCAGACTCGACAAAACCCATATCAGCACCACGGCATGAGTTGGTGAAGACCTCGACCTACTTCCGTGTTTTCCAGCCACCCCGAATCCATATCCACCACTTCAACTTTCATTTCCAAGACTAACCCCCAGCCTTAACGACTACATACCGATTCTTCATGTCCTTCTAATTAACCTTTTAAGGCCTATTCCTATGCACATGCCAAATCATTTGCGCCACTATGGGAAAATCGATGAGCGATCGAATCCCTAGCGAGCGATATTCATAATATCTCCAGCGATAAAGACTTTATCGCTGGAGATATTATGAATATCGCTCGCTTGAATTAATAATGCTGGCGATACAATGGTTATCGCCAAGTAGTTATTCTGCAATGGCTACTTCCCCTATGGTTCCTATATATACGCCATTTTACCTCGATAGAAAACTCACCCCTGCTTCTAAAGATATTTCTCCTCTATTCTCAATTTTAAAGCTTCATTTTACAATGTCGAGATCCAATGAAGAAAGGGATATTATTATGAATAGGTTCAGGTAACAGCAAGAAAGTTATCGTATGAGGTTGCTAGAAATTGACGAAGAGGAAGCTGAAGATGATAAACTCCTAGAAGTTTTGATGCTTGTACATACGGGTCAAATACCAAGAGTTCCAGAGCCCAAAGAAGTATTATCAAGAAGATATACGTATCGAGGGAGGGAATTTTACCATCAGAAGCTCATGCACGATTATTTTCTTCCCAATTGTGTGTACTCTGATCGAGATTTTCAAGGTCGATTCCGCATGCCTCGTCATCTGGTGAAAAAGATTATTGAAGAGCTTTGTCGAGTGGAACCTCAATTCAATTATCAGTTTGATGCACTGAATATTAGAGGTCATAGTCCTGAACAAAAAGTTACTTCGGCTTTAAGGATTCTAGGTTATGGCACTCCAGCGGATGCGAATGATGAGTACCTTCGTATGGGTAAAACAACTTCTTACACTTACCTTTCATTGTTCTGTGAAGTAATGATTAATCATTTTAGTCCAACATATTTTTAGGAAAACCATCCGACGAAGATGTTAGACAAATATTAAGCGAGAATGAGGAAAGGGGATTCCCAGGAATGCTAGGTAGTCTCGATTGTATGCATTGGGTATGGCATGGATGCCCTGTTTATTGGGCTGGTCAATATAAATGTCATTATCCAAAACGAACAGTTATCCTTGAAGCTTCTGCTTCTTACGATTGTTGGATATGTCACGCTTTTTTTGGTCTTCCGGGTTCACAAAATGATATTAATGTTTTGCAAAAGTCGCCTCTATTTGAAGATTTGAAGTATGGAATTTCTCCATCTGTCTGTTTCATGATCAACGGCCATCAGTACACTCATGGTTAATATCTTGCAGATGGTATCTACCCAAAATGCTCCACCTTGGTTCAATGCTACCGTCAGCCTCCTGCTGGTGCATTGGGCCTTTCATACCGATATTTTAACGATGCCCAAATGGCACTGAGGAAGGATGTGGAACGCGCTTTTGGAATTTTGAAGAGGAAGTTCGCTATCATTTGTGACCCATATCGTGGGTTCAGTCCTCGTGAAATGCATAAGACTATGCTCACTTGCATAATTATTCATAACATGGTAATTCAGGAAACCCGACGTGATTCAGATTGGATTAACTATGATGATGAAGATTTGAGGCCAGAGATTCGACCTGAAAGAGGCCTCCCTGCAAGGAATTATGGTCAAATGACTAACTACATTCAGAACCGTAATTTATATGACCAGTTAAGAGATGATCTGAGATTGAATCTTTGGGCAGAGCATGGAAGATGATTTTATGTATTTTTCTTCAGTTTAATGATTTTATGTTATTTATTTTTAATGTTTTAGCTTAAGATGATTTTATGTATTTTTCAACATTTCATTTCAAAGTCATGATAAACTTCAGCATTTCATTTCAAACTAATATTAATTGGAATGCATAAACAAATCAAATTAAAACTTAAACTAAAAGATTAAAACTTAAACTGCTACTGCTACATTAAACTAGTACATTAATCATCTAGAGGAATTATATATTTCATCAAACTCATCATCAGTTCCATCCTCACCATCATCATTTTCATTAGTAAATCCATCTTGTTTTTCAATCTGTGCTTGAATCCTGTCAAATTCGATTTTTCACAGATGTTTTTGTTGGGCGTTCATAATTGAGGTGTTAGCTTGAAGAATGTTATGCTTGTCATAGTCAAACTGGAATTTTTCTCGAGAAAGATGACTTTTCTTACTCTCCTGGTTTTGAATTTTCCTTTGAATGGATCTTTCCTTCGCGACGGTCTTTTGATGATCCATAAACTCTTCCATGTTAAACCCTCCAAAACTCCCTCCTTCTTGAGCTAATTTTCTAGCCACTTTTTCCTGATTCCTCCATGGAAGTTTTCCCTTATTATTACCATCAACATAATTATTGAAAACTGTGTTGGAATTTGAGCTTGTATGGGTATCTGGTGAAGAATTTGATGGACCTTGTGAAAATGGTGAAGAATTTGGTGTTGAGGGAGAAGAATTATATGGTGACTTTTCAGGTACTATTTGATTATTTGCTAATTGATCGGGATTATATTTGCTCAAACACTTCAAAATATGATAAAAACTTTCGAAAGCAAACTGTTTACCATGTTTTCCTTGCCAATCTGTACGAACCTCTCTTTCAAAATCAACATCTGTCTGACCACTGTCCTTTTCTTTTCTCTTGGCTTGCATTATCAATGCAACATAAGCGGCTACTTCCCGGTTGATTACAATGAAGTGTTCTGACAATCCTTTTGCATCACGACCATTGATGTTCATAGTTTGTTATTTATATTTTAGAAATATATTATCCCACATGGTGTTACCATGTTGTTGTGCACCACCGATACAATCTTGGGTAAAAAAAACATAATTACGACAAATACATTCATCTTATATCATGCTGTATTTTGCACCACAGACTCGGTTCTTCTTACCTTTGCCTTGAGTTTGTGCTTGTGAATCCATTTTACAAGAAAATATAATTGTAGAGGAGCAGTGATAGTTTTAGATTTGAAAAAGATTGAGAAATTAAGAAATTCTAAAGAGATTTAGAATTTCTGGGGTGAGTTGAAATGAGTTTGAAATAAGGTATTTATAGAGGGGAGAAATTATAGCCATTAGATGAAGATCTTATGAGAGATTATCATACTAGCGAGCGATAGCTTGACTGTCGCTAGCGTGATGAAGACTAACGAGCGGTTTTTTGACCATCGAGCGACCAAGACTCTATCGCTCGCTGGAAACTATGTCGTGTATGCCTGTATGCCAGAAATAACATATTGGCATATGAGTTTGGCAGTTTGGCATACCCATAGTGGGTGCATATAAGCCAAATACATGAGTTTGGCATACCCATAGGAATAGGCCTAACAACACCAAACTTCTCCACCATTCATGCATTAGGTTGTACGTAAACGGTGAAATTTCTTGGCCTGAACTACACACTAACTGTTTACAATTATAAACATTGATCCCTCTCATCTCAGATATCAAGAACTCTCTTGAACCCGTGTAAATAGTCGTACTAAGTCATTGCAACAACAATTTCTTGGTCCTTATCACCACCACCCACCACTACCTCTGACCACAACTATCGGCTACCACCACCTTCGACCAATACCTCGGACAACCACCACCACTATCGACCACAACCATCAACAACACATATGACCACCACCAACCACCACCACCGTCCTTATATCATAAAAGAAGGATCGCAAAATAAACAAACTTGATCGTTCAAGGTTTAACACACCGTTAGTCAATTAAATTAATAATCGAAAATTAAATAATAATACGATTGTAGTTTTCCGCCAATGGTACTTATATGCATTTCTTGATCTCGAAAAAGTCTTTAAACGGAGCGGACATAAGATACTTCACCTAATTTTGATACTCTCCTCTCAAACAAGTATCAGGAGTGTTTGAAATTTTGTTGTTTCTTTGTTTTCAAAATTTGGATATGATGGTGAAAGAAGAACATGTCGAAATGAAATGGAAGAAGATAATTGTGGCATGAAATTTCTTATTGGGGTGAATTTGAAAATGAATTAATAAAAAAGCTACTCTATCTCATCATTATCTTAAACATTGTGCAAACAGGAAAAGTAAAACTTTTCCAAGGATGAAGTATTTCCGAAGAGAAAAAAATACTTAAAATTTAATACAGATCATTCCACTATAAGATAATTATGAACTTGAATATTATCCTGATATATTAATTTTTAGGGACACATACCACCCGGTCCTCCGAATGCCATTGATATTTCCAAGTTTGCTCCTAAATTACCAGCAAACAAAATATTATAGCAGTCTAATGTGGTATCATGCTTAGTTTGTACTCCGTTAGGGTTTAGATTAACAAATTGTCCTTTTTCGTCAACATATTTCATTCTAGTCATATAAGCTTTCTTCAAAAAGTCTTGGAGTTGAGGTAAATATCCGTTACCCATTGGTGGAGTTGGAATTTGAGTTTTTGCCCCTGCTATCCCTCCATATCGTATAACTAAAGCATTGTTTGCTAAATGAGTAAAGATTTCCTTTGGCCAATATCCTATAGTGATGCCACCGTCAACAATCAACCACCAGTTACCAGTTTGTAGATCCTGCCAATTTATTTGTGGAGAAATAATCTAAGGAAAATAAATTTACATTGGGAATAAGAATGTACATAAATATCATGATTTTAAGTTGTTATAAAATTTTATTTACTAAAGTTTTAAAAGGAAAATGGTTCACACTTACTCGATGTACTTGGAAAGATATTACCCACGCATCTTCTCCATAGACTGATATCGGGTCAAAATCTGCACCAAGAGATATCTCACTATGGACTTGAACAAAACCAGGACAAAGCATATTGAAACACCCTGTTTGTTTGCTACCATCAACCTGTAAATAAAGAAACAATTACTATAATGAAAACACTGCCTGGTTAATCTTAAAGGTAAAACTTTGTCCAGACTCACTGGGAAAACTAAATTCAATATATACGTATAAGAATTGAGATTAAATCTCAACCTTTCGTTATGGGTGTATAACATCTTTATAGTTATGTAATAGAACTCCGTTGAATTTATCCGGGATAAATTAACAATTTCGCTAAAATAAAAAAGAAATTAATCATGACTAGACTGTGTGCTAAATTAATAACCCTTCAAAATTTTTATAAGATAATATAAACTTTAAGTTTCCCGTAGGGCCTAAATAATGTATACATTAATAATCTGTATACATTATGGTGCCTTATTACCAACAACTGTCTAGCACAGTAGTAAAGGAACCCCTTTTCGTCTATAGTGTAGGTGGGAGGTAGGGGATTCATTCCCACAAGGGAAGGTTGGATCCACCATTTTCACCAAATTCCGTCATGGATAGAGTTGAGATTGGGTATTTTTGATGGGTGGTTGTTGGATTAGCAATGGGGACTAGCTATGTAGTATAATAAAAAATGTTATGGTACCTTATATATTAAATTAGAAAAATCCAAAGTTGTTTATTTCTTGTTTGCATTAACATAAAATTGGACTTCATCCCATTTTTTGCAGCCCCTTCAGGAGTTTCCAAGTGATTTTGATTTTTTTGTTCTTTTTATTGTGTTTTAGTTTTAACATCGAAGCATATGCATTTAAACACATGATCAACGATATACTATCTCATATCATAAATGAATCTCAACGTAATTTGAATTGAAAATGAAATCCTTGGATATTTAAAATGATCCATAAACTTAATTCTAAAAACTAAATTAAAATTTGAAATGTCTCAATATATTAACAACTTATTAATTTATCTACAATTTAATACTTTACTAAATTGATAGTATTTAATAATCCCAAAAATGTTAATTTTTCGAAATTAAACTCTATTAAGGGCGACACAGTTAAATACGAAGCAAAAAAGTGTAAATAAAAAACGATTAAAGATTGAATTTACCGTCCAATAACCAAATAATCGACTTCGATTATCACCAAAGAACGTAGGATATGCCTGAAAGTATGTAAATGTAAAAGTATATTATAAATAAATGTTAATATAAATAAATAATTTTAGTAGTAGAAATGAATGACTTACCATCCATCCAAATTCTATGCTATTTAATTTTTCTGGCGGACCATTTTGTATCCAAATTTGGGAAGTGCTGAATTCATCGGAATTTAGTTCAAGTCCATGTACACTCATATTAGCTGCCCCTCCAAAGTATGTTTTTCCTTCACTAAGTTCTTCGACGGATACAAACTATAGATAAATAAAAATACGACATATACAATATCTTAGAAATTGATAGACAATTTCCCGCACCAAAAGTTTATTTTACCAATGAATGGCCAACAAAATTATGTAACATAATTTAACAAAAATGGTTGCACATCAATGTCTCGTATATGAATCGTCAAAATGAACAACATTAAAATGTAAAAATGGGCCAAAAACTAGTCCCCGGCACTTTGAAAAAGAAAATTTTGTTAGCGGGCGGTTTTAGTATTATCCATTTCGACTACCAAGAAGCAACTTTGAAAATAATTGTTTTAGATAATCAACTAAGAATTATTGTAAAAAATTTAAATGCTTTTAATAATAGCCCGTTAGTTAATCACATCCGGTCAATAATAAGATATTTAAAAAACCAAGTTTATGTCGTGATTGGTTATGGTTGGTTTATATTTCCATACATCCAATCACATTTGTCTTTGTAGTATAAAAATCCAAACCAAACAATGTAGACTTGTTTGTGAGATGAAAAAACATGTGAGGGTGACAATAATTTCGATAATGAGATTATGTCCAAACGAGCATATCAGTGAATTCTAAACCATTCTTTCTAATAATTAACTAGATAAAAGTGACGACACACATAAGGAATGGAGAAAACTACTTACGTGATGGTTCATATGCGAGACTGTGTAACCGTCTGTATGGATTTGATCGGCCTTCCCTAAAAACTTTTGGGCATTAACTAAATCTTGTTTTTTTGTCCTGCGGATGGGTATTGATCCTAATGGGCATCGTTTATTCTGAAACCCATTATCAATTTTTGAATCTTGAAAAATAGTTGTTGAGATGTTTTTATTGCTTGTATCGTCTGGAGATGAGCTTGGAACCATCTAAATCTTATGATCTTTTAGTAATGGATGATCGAATGCTGGTTGCTTATGAATGTCTATGCAATCTATTGTATTTCCAAATTTAGTCTGAAATTATAGTAAATACATATGGAGGTGAAATACAATAAATTTTGGTTTTTCTAAAAAATATCTTAAGTTCAAAGAATATTTTAATTTTAAAAAAACAAAAGAGGAAAATCAGAAAAAGCTCTTACCACAATAGTTTTAATTGGATTTTTGTTTAGAGTTTGCAGTTGTCTTTCCAGTTTTACATCTTCTTCTCCTTTTCTCGATGTGCTTGCTTCTCTTCCATCTATAATTTCTGTTTTAGCGGTAAGAATAAAAGATGTTAGGACAAATAACACCACAAGACTAAGATTTGAGTACTCCATCGTATGGGTAATCTTGTATCTGCAATGCATCGAAAAAAAGTAACCCCTTAAGTATTCTTTTTTTTCATAAAACGTTAATTAATACTCACTATTTTTAGTTAACTGCATTCAATACGGGTTATATTTTCAATGCTAATAAGTGCACCATTAAACCTTTGTCTTTTATAACCGTGCATGCGTGATCTTTCCTGAGATTCATTCTTAAAGAGTAGAATCATTTTTGAATAAATATTTTAATTAATAACATTATTATTTTCAATATGCCAGAGAAATGAGCCATTAAACCTGTCTTTATCCACTTTATGTAGTTTTAGGTCATTTGTATCATTTTTAGTTCAAAATAATGTTATAATTAGCTTGATAATTTTTATGCTGGTTAAGGGAAACTCCTACGCTATGGATATATAAACATCCACATCTTAAGGATAATCCATATAAATAAGATCATAATTTTATAGATATTTTTTCCACTATAGAAAATCTAGATAGAGATAAGTACGTCATTTACAATCTTATTGATATTAACATAAGAAGAGCCGCCTCATCATCTTTATTTTTCATTTCCCTGCGGACCCTACCCTTTTCGCTTTCCATTAATTGTCTTACTAATTTTTCACCTTCATTTCTCTGAACAGTGCTATTCATCTCGAGGACGACTCCCCAATTCTTACATGAGTACCTACAATTTGTCAGTTGGTCACCATGAAAAGATCAACAAATTGAAGGAACCCCACTAGACAAGCTTTCGAGGGTTGAGTTCCACCTAGAGTTTGTCAACAATCCATCTACTAATAGATGATTCAGGACATCTTCTTGTGGGTGCCAACTTGTTACAAGCCATCTTTCTTTTGTTTTTTATATGAACTCTAGTCCCCATGAGAATTCGAGAAACTGTTGAATTAATGGTAAGAATGGTGTTGCTTCCGAAATTCACGTACTCGACGGAGTTGGGTTCTTTTTATCCTAGCGACTGCAACTCAGTTTCCGAGATCTGTTAATCGAGGATTAGAAAAAGTGGACTGTTAGATAAAAGGAAACATAACATGTTTTTGGTTTTGTTTCCCTGTTACATCGTGTCTTTCCCTATTTCAGTTGTTGTTATTTATGTCAATACTTGTAACCCAAGAATTGTAAAACTGTATAAATATTTGCTTTTCTGTTTTGGTGTTCTCAAGTTGAGAAACCAAGTATTCATCTAAATCTGTCTTGGTATCATCTTGGTCGACCTCTTAGGGCCTGTTTTAGGGTTTCAATATATCTTTCTCACTTTTTTCTTTCAATCTCTATATTTTCATCATGGCAACTGAATTTACCCAATCTTCCTCAACTTCATCATCGACCTCTTCAACAATCAGTGGTTCTGAAAGAACCATGGCCTCTTTGTCGACTTTTCAAGTCCCTTTTGAACGACTACATGGTTTTATCACAGAGAAACTTGCTTGCCATAAGTTTTTGTTGTGGAAGGCTCAATTTATGCCATACTTACAGGGTTATGACTTGGAGAAATCTATTGATGGAACTTTCCAGTGTCCATCGTCTTTGATTAATGGAGTTCCTAATCCATATTTTTTTTTATCTTGGTGACGCACATATAAGATCCTACTTGGGTTGATCATGTCCTCCCTGACTTCTCCAGTTTTAGCTAAAGTTAAGTCTTGTGAAACCTATCATTCCATCTTGGACGAAACTAGATGGCTTCTTTGCATCCAAAACTGATGCATACCTTATTCATTTCAAGGAATCTCTTTCTTCAGTTAATAAAGGTAACTCAACAATGTCCAACTATATTTAATCAGTTAAACACATCGTTGATTCACTTGCTGCTAGCGGAATCGAAGTTTCTGACAGGGAATTTTGAAACTATGTCATTAAAGGTCTTGATTCAGCTTATGAATCGATTATTAGCTCTTCAATTACTAGCATGGGGGTCATCAATTCTGATAAATTTGAAGCTATGTTGTTATCCTATGATCTTCATGTCAGTGCGCAGAATCAAATTACTACATCTCTACCACAAGTTAATTATGTTGCATCCACAAGTCGTGGTCGTGATGTAACTCTTATAAAAGATGGAAAACCAGCTATCATCTGCAAAATATGTGAGGGCTGTTTCACAATGCTAGGGATTATCATATGCGACTTGACACAGTAACTTACCCGCTCGTGAACAACGTAAACTAGTCAAAGGCAACAACAATAGAGAGGCCATACCTTCTTCGAGTACCGCCTCAACTCCTCCTGCTGCATATGTTGCGCATCACCAATAAAACTATACTTAGGACTGGGTTGCGAACAGTGGAGAAACCAACCAATGACGAATAATCTTAGTAATCTGCAACATCATCATGAGTATACTATACCTGACCAAGTTCACACTGCAGCTGGCTCGAATATGCCTATATCTCATATTGGTAATACTGTTCTTTCCACTCCAGACCATAAGTTCCTTCTGTCTAATGTTCTTCATGTTCCCCATATTTCTAATAACCTTTTATCAGTATCTCAGTTTTGTCGTAATAATAATGTCTTCTTTGAATTTCATGATAATGGTTGTCTTGTGAAGGAATGTCGCACAGGGAAGGTAGTACTCCTAGGAGCGCTTAAGGATGGTATTTATACTTTTTCTCTTGTCTCCACTGGTTCTGCTTTTATTGGATAATGCACGTCACTTCAAAATTGGCACCATCTTAGGTCATCCTATGCTCAAAACAGTTAAAGACGTTGTTTTAAAATAACATCTACCAGTTTCTATTTCTAAGTTTTCTATGTGTCAGTCTTGTTTAGCAAATAAAAGTCATAAACTTCAATTCTATTCTAGTACTACTACTTATGATAGTCCTCTTAATTTAATTATGTCAGATGTTTGGGGTCCTGCTCCTATTTTATCTATTAAAGGCTTTCAACATTACATAATTTTTGTTGATGTGTTTAGTCGATTTACTTGGATATATCATATGCATTTCAAATCAGATGATGTGTCTATATTTGAGATCTTCTATAAGCATGTTCAGAATCGGTTTAATAGAAAGATTAAAAAATTCCAATATGATAATGGTATCGAATATCGTAAATTCACAAAAATTCTTGAACAAAATGGAACATATCATCATCTTACTAGCCCCCATACATCTACAAAAAATGGCCTTGCTGAAAGACGATATCGTCACATTGTCCAAACAAGTCTAACACTTTTTTCTATGGCTTATATTACTCCTAGTTTCTGGCATGATGTATTTTTTACTGCGACTTTTTTTCTTATGAACCGAGTTCCCTTAGTCCCTAACAGTCCTAGATCTCCATATGAACTATTATTCAATAAGAGTCAAAATTATTTATCCCTCCGCACATTTAGGTGTCTATGTTTTCCCCATCTTTGAGATTACCGGGAAAATAAACTTGAATCTTGGTCTTCTCCTTATGTATTTTTGGGATTGTGCAACTCGAAAAGGTTATAAATGTTTTCATATTCTAACGGGACGAGGTTACTGGTTATGGCATGTTGTTTTCGATGAGTCTATTTTCCCTTTTGCAACTACAACACCCAAAGGACTACCGTCTCTGTCACCACCTCCACATGTAATTTCATATCCCTCATTTATGCTTGTTTTTCCAAAATCATCTCCACCTCGTACTTTGGCTAACTCCACTATGTCTCCATATGTTAGCAATCCTAGCTCCACGGTAAACTCATGCCCATCAACACATCTTCGAGTTCAAATTATAGCAAATCAGTATAAGCAAGTCAACTAATTTCATTCTCTCTATCAGAAACTCCTCCATCACGTCAACTCTCAACTACCCCAGTCCCTTTTGTCTTGCCTATACTAGATTCTCTTTGTTCCCATCTCCCTCTAATTCCTACATCACCTAGAACCCAATTACCAACTGTCCCTAATCCCAACCCCTCCGGTATATCCTTCCCGAATCCCATAGTTCATAATGACCATCCTATGTTCACTAGAGGAAAATATGGAATTACGCAGAAAAAGGTATTGTTGGCATCAAAACATGCGAATATTACTGTTTGAGCCTACATGTTATTCGCATGCAAAGAAGGATCCTAAATGGCGTAAAACAATAGATACACAGTATCATGCCCTTCAAAAAAATGGCACCTGGTCTTATGTTCCTAAAACTCCTAATATGAATCTGGTGGGTTGAAAATGGGTGTTTCGTATAAAGCGGCTTGCTGATGGTACTATTGAACTGTATAAAGCACGTCTTATAGCTAAAGGTTTTAACCAACAAGAAGGAATTGATTATGGAGATACTTTTAGTCAAGTCATTAAGGCATGTACTATTCGAGTTGTTCTCACTTTGGCGCTTTCATACTCTTGGCCAATTCGTCAACTGGATATTCAAGATACTTTTCTGAATGGGTTTCTTACTGAAGAGGTTTATATGCACCAGCCTCTGTGGTACATTGATCCTTGTTTTCCCGATCATGTTTTTCAACTCCATAAATCCATTTGTGGACTAAATTAAACAAGCACCCAGGGCTTGGTATACTCGTTTAAGTGTTTTTTTTTCAAAAAATTGGTTTTATTATCTATCGGGATGATTTTTCCCTATTTATGCGTCGTTCACCTGATGGAGTTATCTATTTTCTTGTCTATGTTGACGATATCATCTTGAAAGGCTCCAGTTCAAGTTGTCTGCAAAAATTGACTAACACTCTACATAAAGAATTTTCCTTAAAAGATCTTGGTGATCTTTCATTCTTCCTTGGTGTTGAAGTGACAAGTGTTAGAATACATGCATCCAACTCAAAACCAATTGGAAATGAGTGGAGAGGCTCTAAGGTATTATAAACCGCAAGATCTTAGATGCCCAGACAATGTGGGACTAATAATCTCAACACGCCCCCTCACGTGTAGCCTCGTTGGGTCTAACACGTGGACAATTAAATCGGGTGACGCGGAGTAAAGGAGCGGTCAAATGACTCGTCACAAATAGCCTGCTTTGATACCATGTTAGAATACGGACATCCAACTCAAAACCAATTGGCTATGAGTGGAGAGGCTCGTAGAGTTATAAACCGCTGGATCTTAGATGCCCAAACAATGTGCGACTAATAATCTCAACAGTTTTAAGGTACCAAATCAGTTTTAAATGGATGGATGAGACTCAATCTCTATAATCTAATCAATGGTACATGTTTCAGTCTTTTATCTTGGTCAACGAGAATTTGACCAAAATCCCAAGACACCGACTAAATTAATGGATTTGGATGGGAAAATGAAAAATGGCCTATATATTTGTAAAAATGAATCGGGTATTACAGTAGGGGTGCATCCATACGTTTACAATGTATAATATCCGGATTCCCCTAGCGTAACAACATTATCATATTTTTATGATTAAAAAGGAAAGGCTCAACAAAAATGCTTCATGGACTGTAAAAACGATAGAAAGATATTTTCACACTGCAAATCTCAAAACCATCACCTGTCAATCCACGTGTGTATTATTAGAAAATTCTTCTCTCGATTTTCTTCTTCTTTTATGTCGTTTTTACGGTCTATTAAGAATGATTGAATACTTGATAGACACATTTTTGTGTCTGATTTTATATATTGATAGTATTCATTTTTGTGCTTATTATAGTATTTTATGTGTAGGTGTTTTTGGAGAAATAAACACTTGTGGAAAAAGTTGCACGAAAAGTGACATATGTACTCTGGAGAACATTACTAAGGGCACCTCAAAAAGTGTTAAAGGCAACCCAAATATGCGTTAAAGGCTCCCGGAAGAGTTGATGAAGACCCCCGAGAAATTACTATTTGTACCCCAAACTGCCAAAGGGACCCAGTCTGGATAAGGGGACACCATCATCTTCATCGTCTGAATTATGTTCTTTTTTGAGTGAAAAATTTGCAGAATTAGGGCTCGATATTTGGGGTTGTTAGAATGAGATTCAATTGCGAAAATTATTTGAGTTGGACCTCTTAACTCTTAAGTCTATATAGGGATGCTATCACTACACCATATTTTATATTTTGCAACATTTCACTTTCGGGTTGCACCCTTGGAAACGTCTATATGGCGATTGGATTCGGTCAAATACGATTGTATATTGATTGGAAGATAACATGAAAGTGAAAGATATTGTGGGTACTTTTGAGTTAAATATAGAAGAATGGCATGTGTTTAAGTCATGCAGAGACGTGTTTGCTGCAAATAAGAACGTCAAAGAGATAAATATGGGGAGTTTGATAGCTGCAGTTGCATGGAGGGGAAAAAATGGAAGTTATTCCCGTGAAAGGAAAGAGGATTAATTACGCGATATTTTGAAGATTTGAGGAAGTTGTCTAGTATAAAAAGATTTTTAGGATCTCATAGAGGATCATCGAGAGGGTTAGGCAGAGATTAGAGAGGCTAAAAACATAGAGAAGAATCGAGTTGTAGGAACTATTTTTGTTGTTGTTGAGGATGAGGAACACGAAAAACAAACCTGCAAGAACCGCCGTTCTTCAATAGTGACAACGACATAAAATTGGAACGCTTCAATTCAAATATGGAATGCTTAGTTCAAATACTTTATTAGGGTGTTTATGTAACAATGACTTGGCAACGCTTATTTTCGTTGCGAATTTGTTGTTTTATTGCTTTTCTCCTTCTTTATACACTTTTGCGCTATGAACCTGTTTATAGGTGAAAATGGTTTTCGCTGATTTTGATAATTGCAGGTGTGAAAGTGAGAAACAATTTAAACCCTAAACAATATACTGCAAGGGAGTACTTTAGGTTCGAGAGATCAATCTGTACAAGTACGGCCTAAACCAAGAAATGGCCGTTCCAGACTTGCTTCGGTCACAAAGTGGATGAGAAGGGTTGGTTTAGGGAGGGAAGCGAAGAGAGTATTGAGACTAGAATAATTCTGGAAGAGTGGTGCTTGACTTGTATCAAAAGGTGAAAGCTTTGAGAAAGCTAACAAAAGTCGCCTTTCTGAGTGTGGTATTTTTCCCTGACCAAAAACTCGTGTCCCTGGTGGAAATAGGTAAGCCTATTTATACAAGTCTAAAAAGAAACGTACTCTGGCCTCAAAAGAAAGGAAAACGGATGAGTTAAATGGGAAGAGGTGGTAATGCCTGGTATTGATGGAATTTGATGGAATTTGATGGAATTTGATGGAATTGATGTTCCATAATGAAAGAGCGTTTCACCGTGGCTTCTTGCATTTACTAACCGCCTTATTCTTATACACTATCTTGAAACATGCATTTGTGTATGCCACACGCTATAGATCACTAAACCAAAACCCTAATGAGCATCCCCCAGTTTGTGTTGATGTCTCGAATGTTTTTGGAAAACATGTAGCATGTTGTTGTGGCTTGGCAAGTCATGCTCGAGAAACTTTCTATCCTGGTGACCTTCGACGGTCGAGATTTTGCATCTTGAGCGGAGGGGAAACTGTTGATCGTTGCACGCCTTTGTTTGGGTAGATGTGTAGTGAGGGATAACGTAGTGGCGCAGCTAGGTTGGCATGCCGTTGGCATGGCATGCTTTGGCGTGGACAAACTTAGGTTTTCGGGCCAAAGGTTACCATGTGTCGTCGGGTAACCTTGGATGGCTAGGATTTTCTCCTGGGATTGAAGGGAAACCGTTGATTGTTTCTCACCTTCGTTTTGGTAGCCGCGTAGGGAGGGCCAAAAGAGTGGCGCGGCTAGGGTGTGTTTAGGCTTGGCATGTGGGGCCAAGGGTTTTCCATGGGCGTATGGCGTGGCTAGGGCTAAGGCAAGGGCGCTTGGCTTGGCATGACGTGACTATCATGGCTAGGGCTAAGGAAAAGTGCGTTTGGCATGGCACGGCTATCTTGGCTAGGTATGGTTTGGCTTGGCATGTGGGGACAAGGGTTTTCCATAGGCACATGGCATGACTAACTTGACTAGGTGCGATTTAGGCATGTGGGGCCAAGTGTTTTCCATGGGCATATGGCGTGACCATGCTTTGGCTAGGTGCGTGACCAAGCTAGGGTTTGGGGCCAAAGGTCGTGAGGTGACCTTAGACGGCCAGGATTTTCTCCTGGGATTAAAGGGAAACCGTTGATTGTTGCACGCCTTCGCTTTGGTAGCCGCATGGGGAAGGACAACATGGTGGCGCGACATGGGGGCCATGGCGAGATGTGTTTGGCATAGAGCGGCTAGCTTGGATAGGTTTGGTTTGGCTTGGCATGTGGGGCCAAGGGTTTTCCATGGGCGCATGACATGACTAGGGCCAAGGCAAGGGCGTTTGGCTTGTCATGTGGGGCCAAGGATTTGCCTTGGGCGCATGGCGTGGCCAGCTTTGGCTAGGTGCGTGACCAAGCAAGGGTTTTGAGCCAAAGGTCGTGAGGTGACCTTAGACGACCAGGATTTTCCCATGGGATTGAAGGGAAACCGTTGATTATTGCACGCCTTCTCTTTAGTAGATGCGTGGGGAAGGCAAGTATGGTGGAGCGACATGGGGGCCTTGGCGAGCAGTGTTTGGCATATCGCGGTAGGTGTGACTGGCATGATTTGCCATTGGAAAGGGGATGCGGATATCATGGTTGGCATGCTTTGGCGCGGTTGGTGTGGCTGGCATGATTTTCCATTGGCACAGAGGTGCGGCTAGCATGGTTGGCATGCTTTGGCGCGATCGGTGTGGCTGACATGATTTTCCATTGGCACAGAGGTGCGGCTAGCATGGTTGGCATGCTTTGGTGTGGTTGGTGTGGCTGACATGATTTGCCATTGGCACAGAGGTGCGGCTAGCATGGTTGGCATGCTTTGGCGCGGTTGGTGTGGCTAGCATGATTTTCTATTGGCATAGAGGTGCGGATAGCATGGTTGGCATGCTTTGGCGCGGTTGGTGTGACTGGCATGATTTTCCATTGGCACAGAGGTGCGCATAGCATGGTTGAAATGATTTGGTGCGGTTGGTGTGGCTGGCATGATTTGCCTTTGGCACAGATGGGAATTAGGGTTTTGCTTGTTGTAACCCTAATTTGAAAAAGGTACCCCAATAATTATTTAGAGACACATTAAAGGGTTTCAGTAAATGCTTTATCACTTAAATGTTGTGAAGTCACTGAATAAAGGGCTTAGTGTTTTACGATTTTAACCCTAAGGTAAAAACCACCATCAACATTAAGTCCCCCGCTTTGCTCGGAACAGGTGCCGTTTTGCGAGGTAAGCATATGATAGTGACAGACAAGGACGGAATCGAGGTGTAAATAATTACAAAGATGGTCAGGAGAATCCGACTAACCTTTTTGAGTGGTAAAGAGAGTTTTGGCTTCCCGTGTTGGCGGCCCTGCGTAAGTTGTACTGGGAATGCAGACCGTGAAAGTTACCGGCTTGGTCAGGTCGTACATCTCCAAGGCAAAGGTGGCGCATTCTTTGAAGGCGAAGAAAGTGGACGGCTTGGATCGAGGGGAAAACAGGTGGCGTGATCTTGGTAAGGTAAACACGTGTGGATAATAAGGTCGTGACAGTGGAGCAGGCGGCTTGACATAGCGTGGCCTTGACAAGACGAGACATACTCGGACGACTAGGTGTAGTGGGGCCGCAGCAATAGAGCAAATGGCTTGGCAGGGGGGCCGCAACAAGGTGAGGCGTTGTTTGATGAGGTGAGGCATGCATAGGCGGCTTGACACGGTTATGATTTGTCTGTGCTGTCTGATTTCTTCTTGTTTGAAGCCCTTGGGGAATTCTTTCCTCTTTTTTATTTTAAACATTAAAGTATCGCGCCCTCCCCTCCCGCTCAGTTTTCATTGGGGTTTTGATGAGGCATTTTATTTTTGAGGCTGGTCTCCTAGCCGTGATTCCAGCATGTTCCACCTTTTCATCCTGCGTTTCTCCTTCTTCCTTTAGGGATTCCATAGTATTTATTCTTGGTGAAGTTGTGTCGTCTTCCCAGTTTTCAACAAAGATTTCTTCTTGTCAAGTACAACTTACATCATGTCGATCAGAAGCGAATCTTCCTCGAGTCGACTAGGTTCTCCAGCCAAACGTGCTAGGTTTGATTCTCGCGACAATTCTCCCATCCGAGTCATTCGGGTTAAGAAGGTCATACCTGTATATTCTCATTAATCAACATACGCTTCTGTATTTGCTGATGAATAATGGAAATTTCCCTTCTGTGTAGAGGTATTCTGTTGGTGCATGTGTTACCGTCATTGATGAATATGACTTGGTTACCCCTTTTTATTCGAGCTCGATCTTTCCAGCCGATGCGGATCTGGAGAATGCTGACTTAGGAGTTTCTTTCCATGAGTATCCCAATGCAGGTTTGTTGTTCGGAACTCACATGAGGTACCTTTCTTCTAACTACCGGAACGTTGGGGGGGTTCCTTGTGCGAAAATAATTTGTAACTCTTTATACAAAAATATAGAAGATATACGGCCATATTGCCACCAGGAACGTGGTACAATATTGTTCATCTGCTTTGGTTTCTATTGCGAATTGTCTCCTGCCAATGGTTGTTGAAATGAAGAATATGCCTATCCATGCTGTCGCAGAAGCAGCTATTCAAAAGTGGGAGAACATGGTGTCTACCTATGAATCTCTGAAGTTCAACGTTAGCTGGTTGCGGCATCGTCTTGAAATTTTGAAGGTCGACAGGGCTGGAATTCTTGCTGGCGTGGTCCCTGCTATAAAATCTATTTTGAAAGAGAACAAAGCCTTGGCCATGGAGTCACAGAAGGTGGAAGAGTCAATCCGGAATTTGAAGAGCAAGACTGATAGGTATCAAATTCGTTTGAAGATGATGCTTTCTAGCGATTACCATCTTTTGGATGGGCTTTTCTGAGTTATGTGGTTGTGATATGTTTGAGTTTCTTTCTGAGCATTTTTTTTTACATTATTTTTCTTTGAAAGAACAAGAGAACTTTATTAATTTACTTCAATCAAATGATATAGAAACTCAATTGTGTATGGAAGAAAGTGAAAAGATGCCTGGCTATCCATGCTTGTGATACGGTGGGGTGAGGCGGTGTTTAGGCGTAGTATGACTTTAGCCATTTCCCATTGATGACCGCTTCCAGTTTTCCCCCGTCCTCCTTAATAAATTTGTAATACCCACTGCTGTATGCTTTCGTGACTATATAAGGACCTTACCATTTTGCGGAGAATTTTGGTGCCGACGTGCCTTGCTGGATGTGTTTAGCAGTCTTCAGTACTAAGTCTCCTATTTGAAAAATTCGAGGTTTCACGGTCTTATTGTATGCTCTGGAAACCCTTTTTCTGTATACCTATTCGTGTTCTTCCGCTTTGGCTCTCCTGGAGTCTATAGTGTCCAACTCCGCAACCCTGGCACCTAAGGATTCGGCTTCATTCCATCGAACTCCGCTTGCTTCGGAAATCCTGGATGATGGGATTTTAATTTTCTCCGGGAGGATAGCGTATGTGCCATAAACAATAGAATAAGGAGAGACCCCAGTGGAATTTCTCGGTGACGTCCGGTACGCCCAAAGTACCATGGGCAGTTGCTCATGCCATGTTCGAGGATTACCATGCACTGTCCGTCTGAGGATCCGAATCAGAATTTTGTTGGTGATTTTAGCCTGCACGTTCCCTTAAGGGTAGTATACGGTGGAGAATGCTAGTTTAAACCCGTATTCCTCGAGAAACTCTCGTACTTTCCTTTTCGCGAAATGGGTTCCATTGTCGGTGATGATATGTTTAGGAACGCCAAAATGGCAGATGATGTAGTCCTTAATGAACGTCGCAATTGTGGTTCCGTTCGTTCCTCGTAAAGCTATGCCTTTAACCCATTTGGTGAAGTATTCGGTTGCTGTTATTACATAATCGTGATGTTTTGAGGATGGTGGGTTGATCTTCCCAATGATGTCGAGTCCCCAGCTATGAAAGGGCCATAGACTGCTTATCGAATGCAGGGTGGTTGCCGGTACATAAATAAGGTTCCCGTGGACCTGAAATTCCTTGCACCTCTGTACGAAAGCTTCTGCGTCGTCCTCCATGGTCGGCCAGTAGTACTTCTCGTGTATTTGGAGAAATAACTTCTGTTTCCCTTTGTGCATCTCCTTCGGCATGATTGGGACCTCTACCTCATTCAAGTATCACCGAAGACTCCCTACAAAGCTTTTACGATATAAGATCCCTTCGTGGAATACGAACCTCGTGGACCTTTATTTTATCTTGTATGCCTCCTTCTCGTTGGTAGGGACTATCACGTCGTGAAGGTAACTGATATATGGTTTCTTCCAGTCCCTGGTGTGACTAATGTTGAAAATTTCTAATTGATGCGGCGGCGCTTGACAATTGGAACATACTCTTTGAAGTAACCGAGCTTGGACCTCCATCTCTGGCAAATAATATCCAAGGCTTTGTAAACGACGATAGAGGGTTACCACCAATGTCTGTCCGCAGACCTCACCATGGATTCTATTGAGATATTGTTGTGCTTCCTATTCTCCGAGGCATCTTGACAAAGAGCCGTCTGGATTTCGATGATAGAGTACCCCTCGAATCATGAAGAAATCATGCAAAGTTTTAAGACTGACCTTTCCTTGAAAGAGTGAACTGCTAAGCTCTTGGATAATCGGTGTTCTCCAGTCATCAACTTTATCTTTTTCAGGTTGTGAAAGCCACGTTAAAGCAACGATCCTTCTTTTCACCGTCAAAGTTTCCTCAAGGCCTTCAAATCGCAGTTTCGATGCTAACGTTGCTAGGCAGTCAGCATGTTAGTTGCTCCCGCGCCCGATATGGGATACTGTTGCATCGGCGAAGTTAGTTCAGCATTTTTTGCACTTAGGATCTATATGGGGCTAAGGTTACCTCCTTCATCACGTATACTCAATTTACTTGGTTGACTAGTAGTTTAGAGTCCCCTCTTATTTCTAGACGTGTGGCTCCGGCTTGTTTAGCCAAGGACAACCCAATGAGGAAGGCTTCATACTCTGATGAATTGTTGGTGCAGGGGAAGTCTTGCTTGAAGGAGTGTTAGAAAACTTCACAAGTTGGGGATACTAGAACCACGCCGGCTCCTCCTGTGCCATTGTTATGGGTGGCGGAGCCATCTAAAAACAATAGCCAGGTTTCCTCTTGGATGAAAGATATTTCCAGAAAGTCACCAAGGAGGTCTTCACGTAATGTTACAACATTTTCTCCAGGAAATTCCGCCAACAAATCTGTAACTACCTTTCCTTTGATGGCCCTTGGGGAAGCACATATTATGTCAAATTATGACATCTGGATGAGCCATTTGGCTGGCCTTCCTATCAAAGCATGTTTTGATAGGAGGAACTTCACAGGATCGGATTTGGATATCAACACCACTTTATTGGACAACAGGTAGTGCCTGAATTTCTATATGGAGTAGACCAAGGCTAGGCATGCCTTTTCTTCTTTGGGATACCTGAGTCCGGCATCTCTCAAAGTCCGACTGAAATAGTATATGGGGTGTTCAATCCCTTCATCATCTTCTTGGGCGAGGAGAGCTCCAACAGCAGTGTAACTGAAAGAGGTATAGAGGTGTAGCGGTCTTCCTTGCATGGGTGATCTCATGACGGCCGAGGAAGATAACGTTCGTTGAATCTTCCGGAAAGCTTCCTGTTGTAATGTGGTCCAGACGAAGCTTGATCCTTTCTTTAGTAAGGGGGTAAACGAAGCAATAAGTTGAGCCGATCCGGGTATGTAGCGGCGGATGTAGTTTATTTTGCCCATGAAACTCTGGAGTTCCTTCACGTTCTGCGGTGGTGGCATCGTGAGGATGGCTTGTATTTTGGTTGGGTAAACTTTGATCCCCTCAACGGTTACTTGGAAGCCTAGGAACTTTCCTGAGGAGACACCGAAAGCACACTTTAACGGATTCATCTTTAGCTTGTATTCGCGGAATATTTCGAACACCTTCTGTAGAATCCCTATGTGGGCGGCCCGAGTTTTTGACTTGACTACTATGTCATCTACATAATCCTTAACTTTCTTGTGCATCATTTCGTAAAAAATGGTGATCATGGCATGTTGGTATGTGGCGCCAGAGTTCTTCAAACCGAAGGGCACCACAATATAGTAAAGTTTCCGAGAGGAGTTAGAAAAGCCGTCTTGCTTGCATCATGCTCGTACATATTTATTTGGTTGTAGTCGTTGTACCCATCCATGAAAGAAAAAATGCTATGTCCACTGGTGGCATCTACCAACACGTCGATGTTAGGGAGCAGAAAATCATATTTAGGGCAACATTTATTTAGATCCCTAAAATCAACACAACATTTGATTTGACCATTCTTCTTTTTTACCAGAACTATGTTTGCCAACCAGGTGGGGTGATGGATTGGTTTGATGAAACCATCCACCAATAACTTTTGAACCTCCGCCTTAATCTTCTCTTTAATATCATTCCAGAATTGTCTTGGGGTCTTCTTGACCGGCTTGGATCCGGATATCACATGTAATTGGTGAGTAACCAGCTTCTCGTCCAGGCCAGGCATCTTTTTGTACGTCCATGCTAACATATCTTGATATTCCTTGAGGAGGTCTACCAACTTTGTGCGCTCATCTGTATGTAGATTCGAGTTTATGGAGACGGGTCGTGGAGATTCCTCATTTCCGATATTAACAATTTCAAGCGCGTCCGTGGTTGAATTGGTGCCATCTTGTAGCTGTTGTGGTGCGTCGGGTATCTCCTATCGTGGCTCGTCACCAGACTGACATTCTATTGGGCGAAGAGGCTGTGTGGTAGTCTCCCATGTTAATTTGTCAACATCGGCGTTGATAAAAGTATTTCCCTTTTTCCTCGTGACCCGTAATGAAAGCCCGTCCTCGCTTGGTTAGAAACAGACTCTTGTCTTGTGGATGGAGGCGAGTGCGCCTCTCTTATGAAGGTGTGATGTGAGGCTGAGTTTCTCCGCGGGGTTGTGTAGGACTATCGCTTTCTTCAATGGTCGTCCATTTTGGCAGTGGGGTGTGGTGAGCCTTGTTGGTTGTGACTTGCGGCCACTGGCTTGGTTCAAAAATTTCCATGCCACAGATTGGCGCATAGGGAGATGATGACGCTGCGATGTGAATGGCTTCTCTGTTTAGCGTGGTTTTCAAGCACTGGTGGTACGTCGAAGGAATGATCCTGTTGTCGTGGATCCATGGTCTCCCTAATATCATGTGGTAGTCCTTCTCCTTTTCAATTACCTCGAATCTTACTTTTGACTGGACATGTCCTACTGATAGATTCAAAATGACGTACCCATATGTATTGTTTAGTTACCTTCGAAATTGGTCATAGTAGTAGGTTGTCGTGTAACCTCGCTTGGTCGTACTTTAGCCGTCATGAGCGTCCTAAGGGTGACAATATTGGAGGACGCTCCCGTGTCAACGAGGGCCCTTTTGAATTCCACGTTTTTGATTCGAGCTGTGACGTGTAGGGCGCGGTTATGTCCTTCCTCTGCCATTATGTCGTCGTCGGTGAACGTGATATTATTAATGGACGAATCTTGAGTTTTTGTTATTTATGAGTGTGGAGGAACCAAGGGCGCGCTTAACACTATCCGATTGATGGCGGTGAACGTTTTCATCCATTGGTCCCTTGAAAGATGTAATAGTTCGCATAAGTTTTCCACCATCGAGGCCGCTTCTTGGCTTACGGGTCTCTGATTGGTAGTGAAACTGTTGGCCTGAGAGCTATCATTCGGGACGTCAGTCCCCAGCTCTGAATTTTCCGAGACAGGAGAACCGCTCAATTGTACCGTCAGTTCGATAAGGAAATTCAGTATGGCGTTGATTGCATCCCTCATCAGCCCCATGTTTCTGGTGTGAATCCCCTGGACCCGTACTAGGTCAATCATCCTTGGAACTCCTTCGTTGGTGGTGTTGTTGGGCATTGAAACGTTGCCGTTTTCCTGAGTGAAGGACAGATTCAGTCCGAAGACCAACCATCCTTCCTTCTTAGAGAAGCGTATTCAAAGACTGATATTGGGACCGATAAACCGATCTCCCACTGTGGTCACCAATTTTTTATAGGTGAAAATGGTTTCTGCTGATTTTGGTAATTGCAGGTGTGAAAGTGAGAAACAATTTAAACCCTAAACACTACACCATATCCTGGTTTTTGCAACGCTTTAGTTTTTGGATGTGCAACGGATATAAATGTTGCATATTTTTTTCCGTTGCACATAACACCAATGCGTTGCACCAAATCCTGATTATTTGATAAAATAATCAAAAATAATAGAAAAGGGCATATGCTTGCCATTAGTAAAATAGTTTGAGGGCTTAAATGTATATTGCAATCTAATTACTACCCCTTATTATTTTCCAAAAAATTATCTTCGCTCTTCAAAAAAAAAAAAATCTTCGTTTCTCCTTATTTTTTCCTTCTCCTCTGAACCTAACTCTCTCTAAAAAAAAAAACAAAAAACCTAAGTCAGTTTCTCTTCTAAATCTAAATCAACATCTTCGAAACTAAATCTAAATCAACATAATCTAAACTCTTCGGAAAACCAGGTTTCCAAGAAAACAAAATATACATCCGTGAACCCTAATCCCAGAAATCAAATCCCTAAAAACATAAATCGAAACTCACATCTCTTCCAAAATGTCCTTTTTCTCTTCTTTGATGAATCTGTGAAGAACTATATATTGTGGATGATATCTAAGAAATTGTGGATGATTTGGGGGTTAGGTTAAATCGAAATTTGGGTTGAAGATATTGTCAAGAAATTTGAATGAAGAAATGGGTTTAAGTCGATGCAGTATACCAATGATTAAGCAGTGGGTTTGGTCGAGTATGAGATTTGAATCTGGTGGTCGGGTTTTTTGTCATGGATTTTAAGAAGGATGAATTTAGGTTTTTCTTGATTTAGCATGAGAATAAGGAATTGGAGATGGTGGAATGTGACGAAACGGAAAATTAAGCCTTCCGCAGGCCGCAACTCCCCCGGTGCACCATGATGAAGCTAAGATCTGGGCCTCATCCCAAGGCAAATGCATGCTCACTTTCCCTTGCAAGCATGCTCGTGGAGCATGATGCAGATAACTTAGCTTCCACACCTTTCCAGCTTACCCTTGTTCTGCAAAGGGTTTATGGCCATGACGCAAATGCCAATGCACTTCGCATGCATCTATGGCTTTGCATCAGCGTAGGGAATTCATCACTGAATTTCCTAGCTAGCTGAGCCACCGTCATACCGTCGGGTCTAGTCTAGGCATAAGCCCTGGACATGGCATAGGCCGCACCAAGCCCTTGCCCTTTCCTACGTTACTCCGCTTACCAACTCTTTATAACTTGATAGGAAGTATGAGCATCCACTTACTGGCATGCAACTAAGCCACATCAAGTCTGGCCACAATCATCTCTTGCGTCGATCTACCGAGCTTAGATGATATGAGGGGCCAACGTGCTGGACCGGCAATGCTGCAACTCATTGCGGCTGCCTACGTATCCTTCCCTACTCTAAAGGAATCAAGCACAAACCGTAGTTCATCCTAGAATGGACAAGAAACTTATTCTAACTCGTTTGCTAGGCCGTGGCCAAGCAATAGTGGTAATGGCCTAGTCCATATAGGCCGTTCTGTCAAATTCATCCAAGTGATGCATCATCGAGTCTGTGGAATGGCATAGTGATGCCTAAGAATCAAATTCCCTCTCTCAAGGCTAAGAAACTATAAATGATCCTTAGGCATCATTTATACTCTTCCGGCTAAGTTATGAAGCTTACTTGGTGCATAGTCCGCATATGCACCTTCAACCAACTACCCTTCCCTATATATGTTTATTTGACATTTTTAGAACTCTGATTGGGGGGGATAAAATCCTTCATCAACTCCCCGTTTTACTATTCATGGATGTTGCCATGTATTTTCCTGAATAACCAGCCAAGATGGATATACATTTAGTTCTGGTTCATATGCCAGTTCCTATGCTCGGCTAGGATGGCTGAACATTTCCCGAGCCAAACCCGATGAAGGGACGTGATGGCTATATTTCCGAGTTTGGCCCATAGGCCACACCAATGTCCAGCTGTGATGGATGTACATTCTTAAGGCCATCTACCCAATAGGCCTAAAGCACTCTTGGTGTGAGATTGGCTCTTGGCCAATGTAACTTCCAACTAAGGTCATATTTGGCCTTAGACAATATGCATACGCGATGTGCCTTACCTGGCACCCAATATTGACCCTTGGTCAATTGCCCAACGTAATGCGCCATTTTGGAGCGATATTGGCCTTAAGCCAATCTACCTATTACCAACCAACGGAAGATTTGGATGAAGATTCATCTCAGGCCATGGCGCATCTTTCACCATGCGCCATGCTAAAAATACGGGGTGTTACATTCTTCACCCCTTAAAAGAATTTTGTCCTCGAAATTCCAAATAAAAACTATTGTGGACAATCTCTTCGGTTTGGATTTCCTGAGCAAAAGCCTCATACCAGATACTCAAAAATCACGGGTTTCTTCAAGTTGTCATGAACAACAATTTAGACCTTCTGAGCACATGTCCCATACCACCTGCCCAGGAATCCAAAATGTGCCCACAACGTTACCAAGAATCTCAATTGGCCAATGCCAAGAGGATAACTCGACCAGGTATCCTGAATAGTATACCATAGAATCACCCAGGAATCCCTAAGGTTCACAAGGTTGAAAGGTGTCATCGAAATGACAAGATTTTAGCACAGTACTGTGTGGAATAGTTTTCCAGTTGCCCACTATCCCTGACAGTCATCCAGGTTGCCACTCGTAAGTGGGATGCTAGCCGGTCCTGACAACGCATACCCTTGGCCAGTTTCCAACGTGTGGGGATGATCAGTACCATTGTCTACCCACCGTATCAGACGGTCTTCTGGATATCCACTCATAAGTGGTGAGCCACTTAGGCTAGGAAAACTCACAGCACATAGACAAGCTCAACTCGATTTGCAAAGTAACTGGCGAAGCAGTTACAAACTCTTTCCCGTGCAGAAGTTTGCCTACTCTCCAACTTTAAGTTTTCCATTAAGGAAAGTACTCGCTTGACGAGTCCACTCCGCACAAGTTCCTAGTGTTTTCTCGGAACTTCCTCTGATACCAACTGTGACGGACCGGAAAATTACGCCTTCGGCGCGTCGCCCCGCAGGCCGCAACTCCCCCGGTGCGCCATGATGAAGCTCCGATCTGGGCCTCATCCCCAGGAAAATGCACACTCACTTGCACTTGCAAGCATGATCGTGGAGCATGATGCAGCTAACTAAGATTCCACACCTTTCCAGCTTACCCTTGTTTTTCAAAGGGTTTATGTCCATGAGGCCAATGCCAATGCACTTCGCATGCATCTCTGGCTTTGCCTCAGCGTAGGGAATTCATCACTGAATTTCCTAGATAACTGAGCCACCGTCATACCGTCAGGTATAGTCCAGGCATAATCCCTGGACATGGAGTAGGCCGCACCAAGCCCTTGCCCTTTCCTAAGTTACTCCGCTTACCAAATATTTATAACTTGATAGGAAGTATGAGCATCCACTTACTGACATGCAACTAAGCCTCATCAAGTCTGGCCACAATCATCTCTTGCGTCGAGCTACCGAGCTTAGATGATATGAGGGTCCAACATACTAGACCGGCAATGCTGCAACTCATTGCGGCTACCTACGTATCCTTCCCTACTCTAAAGGAATCAAGCACAAACCGTAGTTCATCCTCGAAGGGACAAGCAACTTATTCCAACTCGTTTGGTAGGCCGTAGCCAAGCAATAGTGGTAATGGCCTAGTCCGTATATGCCGTTCTGTCAAATACATCCAAGTGATGCATCATCGAGTCCGTGGAATGGCATAGTGATTCCTAAGCATCAAATGCCCTCTGTTAAGTGCATATTTTGCATATATTTTGTGTCGAATCCATGCTAGTAATTTCTTATTTTTCTTGCAAATTATTGTATATTACTCTTGTTTTTCTTTATTTTTGTTTTTCTAGGTGAATCATCCAAAAGAAGTGAATTGACACTTAATTATGCAATAACATAAGTTAGCCGAAAGCGTAGAAAGGACAAAGACCAAGTGGAACTCGTTCGAATCTTGGAGTTCTTGCTATCATCTCGAAGAGGACGAAAATACGAAGCCAACGGCAAAAGAATAGAATCGTTCCGACGCCGTACGAAGAGCACGTAACATGCAGCATAGAGATGATTCAAGGAGACAAGATAATGATTAGAAAGAGACAAACCAATGATTGGAAATGATGGGTGAAAGAGACAAACCAATAATGGGAAATGATTAGTAATGGTTAATGGTGACGGAAGTTGAAAAGTCCCATTGAGATAGTTGTTGAGAACAGGGAAGAACACGTTCCTTTGGTGATTTGGTTATGGATGTAGACTGTGGAGGCGATAAATACTGATGGCTGGTTGGAAAACGCTGTTTCCTATAATGGTGTTGAGTTTCGGTGGCTGGGAAAATGGAGATGGCTGTCGAATGAAGTTCACGGAGATGACGCTGCATTGAGCTTTGTGGTGGGTTAGCCGAGTTACAGAGAATAGTAATGATGAAGTGCTCGGTAGTGATGAAGAATGATGGTTGCTGATATTGAGTCATAACAGAAGATCTTTGAACCACTGTTATAGTCTGTGCTCGAGATGGGTTTCACTGTGATGGTGAGACGGAACTTGAAGCTGTTAGTACTATATGAAGCTTGCTATGATACAGATCGAGAAGACATGGAAGGTACTGTAGCTTGATGGAGCTTGAGGAAAATTTTGGAAGGTGGAGCTCGCTTTGGTGCTGTTTGCTACCAAGAACAATGAAGAGAACTGAGTTCGAGCTCGGAATGCAGAGAATAATGAGTTGGAGCTTGACTGTCATGGGAGTATACGGACTGAAGAGAAACCAGTGGTCTGTAGTTTCTCGGTGGTTTACTGGTGGAAGATATATGGCAAGAGAATGCTGGGAGTCATTGGAAGTTGGCGGATATGCTGACGAGCTCGAGAAATAAACAAGAATGCTGGACAGTTGATGAGAGACTAGCTAACAGCTGCTGTCATGGATTGAGTTCGACAACGGCAGTGAAGAGAAATCGAGCTTGATATGCTGCTGCCATTATCGAAGTTAGAAATGGCCGAAGGAGTTAATCTCGAGTGAAACTGGAGATGAATGGTTGCTGTAGTTATTGCATGGAAGTTGATGGTAGTGAAGAGGACGAAGGTTAGCAATGGAGTCTTGGAAATATCTCGTGCATGCAATGGGCTGATGGATTCGACCAGAAGAGAGTTTCGTGCCGGTGATAAAGAATGAGCTAAGATGGGGTTCGCAATGAGGAAGAAGCTTGAGTATAGTTGCTGTTGAGTTCGGGTGCAGAGAAGAACTGGAGTTGAAAACGAATAAGAAAAGAATTTTTCACGTTTAACCTGGTATACGTGAGTTTCTGGCCGGAGTAAAATTCCAGCAGATATTTTCGCTCACGGTGGCTTAAGTATCCGTGAACTGAAGACAAAAGTAAAATTCCAGCAGAATTTTTCGCTTACAGTCCGTGGGTGGAATGGAATTATGCCTGTTAGTTCCAAGGAACTGACAGGCCAAAGAGAATTAAGAGTTGGTTTTGGGCTGAATTTCTTATGTATATGTGAATCCCAATAACTGTTGGGTTAGTATTTTTGCACGGCCAGACTTGGAGGCGTGAGCATATTTGGTATTTTGGATAGTATTTGGAAACCATTCGATCGGGATTTGGCGCACGGGCACAACTACAATTGGGACACCTATATAAGAGAACTTCTAATATTTTTGGAGAAAATATCTTATAATCTTTTATCACGTTTTTGGAGAGGAGAACTCAAGGGAGAAAAAAGCTAGGGTTTTTGGAGCGATTCATCACCGTAACTATTTCTTTTCCATTATTTTCTTATGAAACTCATGGGTTTTATTAGTACCATGAGTAGCTAAACTTCTTAGTGATTGGGGATGAATTCTAAGTTCTAGACAATGATTTGAGTTATTATATAAATCTATTTTGAAGTTCTTCACATAATTATTGATTGTTTATATTAATTGGATATTTATGATTAATTGATAGATTGTTTAGGTGGCCAACTGAACTAATTTGTTGATTTAATCAAATGCTAGTATTGAGTTAGGAGATAAGTAATAGTCGAACAATTCATACAAAAGTATAGAACACAAGACCTTGCAGAGGGATTCTGTGTAGCGATAGTGTGTATAAACAACACTAGAAAGTGGACCTTGAGCTAAGAGTCTAACTACTAGGATCAATCTATAATTCACAAAAGATAAAGCATTCGGAAAAATTACACCTTGAGTGAGCTACTACTAGGTGGTTTAGACGAATAGAATCTGGTATTGGAGAGCTTCCGTACCCAGTGATATAAGGAATTTAGGGGATAACACTGAGCCAGATGTTATTCCAAGGTTGGTAATAATGTGTGATTAATAGTATTAATGGATGAATATAATAACTTGATGACGGTTTAGTAACGAAGAAGGATTCCCTGATCATATTTCTCTCCATTGCTTGAAACTTTATTATTTTTAATTTCTTTGTTATTTACTTTGTTCTAAAATCAAAAACAAAAATCCCCCATTGTGACATTTTCGACAACTAAAACTCCCTGCTCTTCGTGGGAACGATCCTTACTTCCATTATATTACCAGTTAATTGTGTGGAAATAAGTAATTTAATTTGAGCACCTACGACACGCATCAAATTTTGGCGCCGCTGCCGGGGAGCAATGATCGTAGCTTTAGTTGTTATTTCTTTTTGTTTTCTTTTTGTTTTTAGTCTTATTTTTAGTTTTTGATTTAGCTTTTGAGAATTTTATTTCAGGTACTTAATCTCTGGCATCGAAGGATTGGAATTACCAGAGGTGTGGAATTCAAACTCGCAAGGGAACGGTACTACAAGCACGTCCAAAGTTGCAAGAAGAACCTTCCACGTCAACAATGGTAGGAGGTAACAATAATTCACCACCTCCACCTCCGTAGAGAAAGTTAGGAGAGTTGACATCTCCATGCTTAGATTCGCAACCACTGTGCATTACAATTACTGAACCAGTGGAGCTGAAGTCGAATCTACATCATCATCTACCAAAGTTCAAGGGACATCCAGGTGAAAATACAAATCGACACCTTCAACACTTCCAGAACACAATGACAAGTCTGAGGCATGCAACTGCAGACAGAGAAATGGCTATGCTACAAGCCTTTCCGTTCTCATTGACAGACTTAGCAGAAGAATGGTTGTATTGTCTTCCTTCAGGGAGTGTTACAACATGGAATCAAATGAAAAAGCTATTTCTGGAGAAATATTTTCCTGCTTCCAAAGCGGCATCCGTTTGCAAGGAGATTAGTGGCATTCTACAGATGTCTGGGGAGTCTCTATATGAGTATTGGGAGAGATATAAGAGGTTGTTGGCAAGCTGCCCACACCATAATATATCCTCAACACTTATCATTCAATACTTCTACGAAGGATTACTTCCAGAACAGAGGAATTTGATTGATGCAGCTGCCGGTGGTTCACTTACTGAGAAGACAATTTCGGAGGCAACCAGTTTAATTGAGAGTATGGCTGCTAATGCTCAAAAGTTTTATACAAGACACGACTCCAATATCAGAAGAGTTAGTGAGATGGGGGAATCTGCACAATCAGAGCAACGGATGAACAACATAGATAAGGTGGTACATCGAATGGCAGCAGTGATTATTCCTTCTTATGAAGAAGAGTCTTAACAGGTGAATGATGTGTTCCCTAATCAGAGGCCAAGGTATGATCCCTACTCTAATACTTATAATCCTGGTTGGAAATATCACCCAAATTTCAGCTATGCAAATCAGCAAGCTGCAACTCCTAATCCTTATGGGCGACAAAGTGGTTTTCAACAACCACAGTTCCGACCACAACCTCCACCTCAGCCTCAACAGCAGAATCAAATTTCTAGTTTAGAGGAGATGATGAAAATGATGATGCAAAAGCAAGATGCAAATGCTCAGCGTCAATATGCAATCCTGCAAAAACAAGATATGGCTATAAAGGACTTGCAACTTCAAATGGGACAGTTGGCTACAGACATGAATGAAATGAAAGCACAGAATTCGGTGAAGTTTCCATCACAGCCTTTTGTGAATCCAAGAGCAAACGTCAATGCTGTAACTCTAAGAAGTGGGAAGCAAACTGAAGAGCCACAACAACAAAAAGAGGTTAGTAACGACATTGAAAAGGAAGTAGAAGAAGAAACTGTCCAAAAGGAAAAGCCAACTTCAACTGGCCAACCTAAGGATACGGTTCCCACCTTTACCACACCACCTCCTTTCCCTAGTCGTTTTGCCAAATCAAAGAAGCAAGCTCAAGATAAGGAGATCATGGACATTTTCAGCAAGATACAAATCAACATCCCATTTATTGAGGCCATCAGAACCGTACCCAGGTATGCTAAGGTTTTGAAGGATTTGTGCACAAGGAAGGATAGGTTGATTGCTAATGAGATTACTCAGGTGGGCGAAAGTGCCATGGCTATGCTATTGAAGAAGATGCCTGCAAAGTGTGAAGATCCTGGGGGTTTCACCGTGCCAATCACTATTGGTACCAAGAGGTTTGAGCGTGCTTTGCTTGATTTGGGAGCATCCATAAGTGTTATGTCAGCCGATGTTTATGATTCTTTGAATCTTGGACCTTTGAAAGAGGCGAAGATTACTATTCAATTGGCAAACAAGTCCAATATATATCCTAAGGGAGTCGTAGAGGACGTGTTAGTTCAAGTGAATTAGTTAATCTTTCCGGTTGATTTTTACATTGTGGATATGCATAATGGAGATAATTGTTCGTCTACTTCGTTACTTCTTGGGAGACCGTTTATGAAAACTGCAAAGACGAAGATTTATGTGGACAATGGTACACTCACTATGGAGTTTGACAAAGAGGTTATACGCTTCAATATTTTTGAGGCGATGCGTTATCCTAGTGATGTGCACTCTGCATTTTCTGTTGATGTTATTGGTTCGTTGGCACAACAGATGTTTGATTTGAACAAAGAAGATGAACTAGAATTTGTGCTACAAAATAGCATTGATTTGGACGTCCATGGAATGCCCAAATTGGACGTTGATATTCCAAAAGAGTTTGTTGAGACATGCGGTGCTTTAACGGCATCACAAGAATTTAAAACAGGTAACATTTCATATATCTCTTTACCTATTACTGATGAAGTTCCTTTACCTTCTGTTGTGCAGGCACCTAAATTAGAGCTGAAACCTCTACCTGATCACTTAAAGTATGCTTTCTTGGGTGATGGGGAAGAGCTTCCAGTCATTATTTCAAAGAATCTCACAGCAATACAGGAAGAACGCCTTATTCGAGTTCTGAAAGAGCACAAAACGGCTATTGGTTGGACAATTGCTGATATCAAAGGCATTAGTCCATCAACATGCATGCATAGAATCCTTATGGAAGATGATTTAAAGCCAGTACGTGATGCTCAGTGTAGGCTTAATCCACCAATGATGGAGGTTGTGAAGAAAGAGATACTCAAATTACTAAGTGTGGGGGTAATTTACCCAATTTCTGACAACAAATGGGTTAGTCCGGTGCAAGTGGTGCCTAAGAAATCAGGTGTCACTGTTGTTAGAAATCAAGATGATGAACTCGTTCCTACAAGAGTTCAAACAGGATGGAGAGTGTGCATAGACTACAGAAAGCTCAATTAGGCTACCCGCAAGGATCACTTTCCTTTGCCTTTCATTGATCAAATGTTAGAGAGGTTAGCGGGACATTTATATTATTGCTTTTTGGATGGTTATTCGGGATACAATCAAATTTTTATTGCACCGGAGGATCAAGAGAAGACAACTTTTACTTGTCCTTTCGGTAAATTTGCATACAGAAGAATGCCATTTGGTCTTTGCAATGCGCCAGCCACTTTTCAGAGATGTATGGTTAGTATATTTTCTGATTACGTGGAGAACATCATTGAGGTATTTATGGACGACTTTAGTGTTTATGGCGATTCATTTGATATTTGTTTAAATAATCTTGAACTTGTGCTTAAAAGATGCATAGACACTAATCTTGTTTTAAACTGGGAGAAATGCCACTTTATGGTAGACCATGGAATTGTACTTGGCCACATCGTTTCCTCTCAAGGGCTCGAAGTGGACAAGGCAAAGATAGACGTGATTAGGAACTTACAATACCCCACTTCGGTGAGGGAAATTCGTTCATTTCTTGGTCATGCAGGTTTTTATAGGAGGTTTATCAAAGATTTCTCCAAAATCTCAATGCCGATGTGCAAATTTTTGCAAAAGGAGGTTGCCTTTAACTTTGACCAGGATTGCAAAGATGCCTTTAATAAATTGAAAGAATTGTTGACTACTGCACCAATTATTAAGTCACCTAACTGGAGTTTGCCGTTCGAGTTAATGTGTGATGCAAGTGATTATGCAGTTGGAGCTGTTTTGGGTCAAAAAGTAGACAAGAGGTCGCATGTGATTTATTATGCATCAAGGACCCTAAATGATGCTAAAATTAACTATTCTACTACTGATAAAGAGTTGTTGGCTATAGTATTTGCATTAGAAAAATTTAGAGCTTATTTGGTGGGTGCTAATGTGATTGTATATTCTGATCATGCAGCACTACGGTACCTATTGAAAAACAAGGAGGCTAAGCCAAGACTCATTCGTTGGATTCTTTTGCTACAAGAATTCAATATAGAAATTAGAGATAAAAAAGGTGTTGAGAATACAGTTGCTGATCATCTTAGTATACTTGTTGTTTCCGAAGAAGAACTCCAATTACAGGATCGTTTTCCAGACGAATAACTTTTCTCAATTGAAGAATCAACACCTTGGTACGCTGATATAGTGAACTATTTGGTTACAAGGCAAGTACCTAGTACTATGTCTAATTTTCAAAAGCTAAAGCTTAAGAAAATAGCCAAGCAGTATGTGTGGGATGAGCCCTACTTTTGGAAATATGGCGCTGATCAAATTATCCGCAGGTGCGTACCTAACTCTGAATTTCAATCAATTATATGTTTTTGTCATTCTTATGCATGTGGTGGTCACTTTGGTTCTAAACGTACCGCTCTCAAAGTCCTTGAGAGTGGCTTTTATTGGCCTACCCTATTTGAGGATGCATATGCTTTTTGCAAATCTTGTGATAGATGTCAACGAACGGGCAATCTAGGTGCTCGAAATCAAATTCCACTCAATCCTATTCTCACTGTCGAGATTTTTGATGTGTGGGGCATTGATTTTATGGGTCCTTTTGTTAATTCGAATGAAAAATTTTATATACTTCTTGCGGTGGATTATGTTTCAAAATGGGTGGAAGCTAAAGCCACCCCTACTAATGATTCTCAAGTTGTTTGTGAGTTTGTGAAGGAATATATTTTCTCTAGACACGGTACACCAAGAGTGGTTATCAGTGATGGAGGCTCGCATTTCAAGAAATCCTTCCATGCTCTTCTCAAGAAGTACAATATTACACACAATATTGGTACGCCGTATCACCCACAAACTAGTGGGCAAGATGAAATTTCAAATCGTGAGATTAAGTCCATCCTTGAGAAAACCGTTAACACTACACATAAGGATTGGAGTTATAGACTCAACGATGCACTTTGGGTGTACAAAACAGCATATAAGACACCGATTGGTATGTCTCCATATCGGTTGGTTTATGGCAAAGCTTGTCATCTCCCAGTTGAACTTGAGCATAAGGCTTATTGGGCGGTAAAGATGTGCAACATGGAGTATGATAAAGCGGGGAAACATAGGCAACTACAAATCAATGAGCTAGAGGAGATACGTAATGATGCTTACGAGAGTTCTCGTATATATAAGAAAAGACTAAGCTTTTCCATGACAAGATGATTTCTAGGAAGAATTTTGTTGTGGGACAGAAAGTTCTTTTATTTCATTCCCGTCTTAAGTTATTTCCTGGTAAGCTAAGGTCCAGATGGATTGGACCATATGTTGTTACTAATGTTTATTCTCATGGTGCAGTTGATATCACTAGTCTTAGAGATGGGACTACTTCTAAGGTCAACGGCCATAGATTGAAGACATACTATGAAAACATCGCTTATGTGAATGTGGAGGAGATAGAGCTTCAAGATTTTCTCCCTCTGGAGGAGTAATAAGGACAATGCCAAGTCGGGCTGACGACTTTAAACCAAGCGCTAAATGGGAGGCAACCCATAGGTTTTGTATCTTAAACTATTTTATTTTTCATTTTTATTGTTTTCATATCATATGTGCATCCCCATGTTTAATTTCATTGAATCCAGAACTTTTTCGTCAGAAAAATTCAGACTGCGCGTAGTTCAGTTGAGAGACCATAACTGTCAGACCGTTTATCGAAACACTGTTCACTTTTGACACTTTGTAGAAAACACGTATATGAACAACTTTTGTGAAATGGAGTTTTTCTAAATTCCTTACCAATTTGCACAGGTTTTGCGTTTTATCTGCTGTTATGTCAGAATTCAGAACTTTCGATTTTACACATTGAGGACAATGTGAATTTTAAGTGTGGGGGAGTATTTTGCATATAGATTTTTCAAAATTTTGCATAAAAAACCTTCAACTTGTAGAGATTTTAGAGTCACTAGCATCCTTCTAGGTATGTTTACATAGAGTTTCTGACCGACATAACTGAATTTGGAAGTGTTAGAGAACTACATTCGGATTTCTTACGAATTGGAGTGTTAAATAATGGATTTAATCATGCCGGTGATGCAAATTAGGAGCAGGGAGAAATGCATTATTAGAGTTACTGATCAATCATTAGTGGAGACTACCTATTTTCATATCAACCAAGGCACTAGACCAAATTTTCTTTGTAGCTGACTAAAGAGCTTCTTTTGAGTGTGTGTCACCGTACGTTAATTCCGGGTAGAATGGTGAGCTACCCAACCTCCCACCAATAGAAGCACTATTTTTGATCTCTTGAGTGCTAATTTTGTCAATTATGAGGGTGACGTCTATAGACGAAAACCACCTTCTTGTAGTTTGATTTGCAGGCACCATTCTCTCTCTCGCCAACAAAAGATCCATAGAAACAAATCATCATCAACAATGGAGCGACATCAAAATCTACAAGGAAGTTGAAGACGTTTGAGGTTTACAAGCAACAATACAAGGAAGAGCGAAATTTCATATTCAAGTAAAGCAACATACAATGAGCATATTTTTATATACATGTTGAAGACTTACACATAAGGAGCGGAATTTTATATCAAAAGTATGAAGACTTATTTACAAGAGTGAAAAAAATCAAAAGATGAGAATTATTGAAGTTTATGATACAAAGACAATACAAGTTGTGAAGATCAAAGTGGTAACGTACTTCTTTCATGGCCATGTTAATTTTATTTCATATTTATTGTTTTAGTTGCAATCTCTTAAAAAATAAAAAAATACAAAAGAAAAAAAAAATATAGAAAAAAAATAAAAAAATACAAAGAGATTTGCATTTAGGTTGTTATTTGTTCAATAAGGCCATGTGGAAGAAAAATATATAAAGAAGTTTCAAGCAACAAGAAATTTGAGGAAAAGAGTACAAATTGTCGAAGTTCTACAAGTTCGAGTGTTTATCATCAACAGTTGAAGACCGAAGACTAAGATGAAGAAGACGATCCAAAGGAAGACGTTTCTATTGGATGCTGTGAGAGTGGTGCTTTCATCATTGCAATCAGATGTGAAGGTGGTAAGTACTCTCATCCTTGCTAAAGTGGTTGATTTCCTTTCTTAGAGATCATCAAAAAAATATTTTTGTTTTCCACGATTTTGTGGAGTCTCCAGAAATAATTCGAAAGGTTACCTTCCCACCATTCAACGTGTGTAGGATTCTCTCTTTATTCCTACCTACACACATGTGAGACCCATAAAAAAGCCGTCTTATCGAGTGCAATTATCATAAAATCCTTTTAAGTGAGGCAGAAGTCGAGGCGAAATGCTTATTGATCGTTCTCAAACACGTGTTTCTTTCATTATGGTGTGGTTATTTCTCACTCAAAATTAAAGAATGAATATGTTCTTTGGTATTTCTAACTTCTTATTACTAGCATGCAGAAATTATATGTCCACATAGCTCTTTGGATGCTTGGGAAGCTGGAACGCTTTGAAGTTGGAGTAGGTTTTGTGGGTATATCTCTAGTAAGACCTCACGAGACTATAACTCGTCCACTAGGGACACCTAGGGGTTTAAAGGCCTGTTATACATGCTAAGAGTAACCATTTTCTCTGCGTCATGGAGTTGTTGTATTTAGATAGTTTGCACGAGGACTAGAAAAAGCCATGTGTGGGGGAATTTGTTAAGTGCATATTTAGCATATATTTTGTGTCGAATCCATGGTAGTAATTGCTTATTTTTCTTGCAAATTATTGTATATTACTCTTGTTTTTCTTTATTTTTGTTTTGCTAGGTGAATCATCCAAAAGAAGTGAATTGGCACTTAATTGTGCAATAAAATAAGTTAGTCGAAAGCGTAGAAAGGCCAAAGACCAAGTGGAACTCGTTCGATCTTGGAGTTCTTGCTATCATCTCGAATAGGACGAAAATACGAAGCCAACGGCAAAAGAATGGAATCGTTCCGACGCCGTACGAAGAGAACGTAACATGCAGCATGGAGATGATTCAAGGAGACAAGATAATGATTAGAAAGAGACAACCCAATGATTGGAAATGATGGGTGAAAGAGACAAACCAATAATGGGCAATGATTAGTAATGCTTAATGGTGACGGAAGTTGAAAAGTCCCATTGAGATAGTTGTTGAGAACAGGGAAGAACACGTTGCTTTGGTGATTTGGTTACGGCTGTAGACTGTGGAGGCGATAAATACCGATGGCTGGTTGGAAAACGCTGTTGCATGTAATGGTGTTGAGTTTCGGTGGCTGGGACAATGGAGATGGCTGTCGAATGAAGTTCACGGAGATGACACTGCATTGAGCTTTGTGGTGGGTTAGCCGAGTTACAGATAATAGTAATGATGAAGTGCTCGGTAGTGATGAAGAATGATGGTTGCTGATATTGAGTCACAACAGAAGAGCTTTGAACCACTGTTATAGTCTGTGCTCGAGATGGGTTTCACTGTGATGGTGAGACGGAACTTGAAGCTGTTAGTACGATATGAAGCTTGCTATGATACAGATCGAGAAGACATGGAAGGTACTGTAGCTTGATGGAGCTTGAGGAAAAGTTTGGAAGGTGGAGCTCGCTATGGTGCTGTTTTCTACCAAGAACAATGAAGAGAACTGAGTTCGAGCTCGGCATGCAGAGAATAATGAGTTGGATCTTGACTGTCATGGGAGTATACGGACTGAAGAGAAACCAGTGGTCTGTAGTTGCTCGGTGGTTTACTGGTGGAAGATATATGGCAAGAGAATGCTGGGAGTCATTGGCAGTTGGCGGAGATGCTGACGAGATCGAGAAATAAACAAGAATGCTGGACATTTGATGAGAGACTAGCTAACAGCTGCTTTCATGGACTGAGTTCGACAACGGCAGTGAAGAGAACTCGAGCTTGATATGCTGCTGCCATTATCGAAGTTAGAAATGGCCGGAGGAGTTAATCTCGAGTGAAACGGGAGATGAATGGTTGCTGTATTTATTGCATGGCAGTTGATGGCAGTAAAGAGGACGAAGATTAGCAATGGAGTCTTGGAAATATCTCGTGCATGCAATGGGCTGATGGATTCGACCAGAAGAGAGTTTCGTGCCGGTGAGAAAGAATGAGCTGAGATGGGGTTCGTAATGAGGAAGAAGCTTGAGTATATTTTTTGTTGAGTTCGGGTGCAGAGAATAACTGGAGTTGAAAACGAATAAGAAAAGAATTTTTCACGTTTAACCTGGTATACGTGAGTTTCTGGCCGGAGTAAAATTCCAGCAGATATTTTCGCTCACGGTGGCTTAAGTATCCGTGAACTGAAGACAAAAGTAAAATTCCAGCAGAATTTTTCGCTTGCAGTCCGTGGGTGGAATGGAATTATTCCTGTCAGTTGCACGGCCAGACTTGGAGGCGTGAGCATATTTGGTGTTTTGGCTAGTATTTGGCAACCATTCGACCGGGATTTGGCGCACGGGCACAACTACAATTGGGACACCTATATAAGAGAACTTCTAATATTTTTGGAGAAAATATCTTATAATCTTTTATCACGTTTTTGGAGAGGAGAACTCAAGGGAGAAAAAAGCTAGGGTTTTTGGAGCGATTCATCACCGTAACTATTTCTTTTCCATTATTTTCTTATGAAACTCATGGGTTTTATTAGTACCATGAGTAGATAAACTTCTTAGTGATTGGGGATGAATTCTAAGTTCTAGAAAATGATTTGAGTTATTATATAAATCTATTTTGAAGTTCTTCACATAATTATTGATTGTTTATATTAATTGGATATTTATGATTAATTGATAGATTGTTTAGGTGGCCAACTGAACTAATTTGTTGATATAATCAAATGCTAGTATTGAGTTAGGAGATAAGTAATAGTCGAACAATTCATACAAAAGTAGAGAACACAAGACCTTGCAGAGGGATTCTGTGTAGCGATTGTGTGTATAAACAACGCTAGAAAGTGGACCTTGAGCTAAGAGTCTAACTACTAGGATCAATCTATAATTCACAAAAGATAAAGCATTCGGAAAAATTACACCTTGAGTGAGCTACTACTAGGTGGTTTAGACGAATAGAATCTAGTATTGGAGAGCTTCCGTACCCAGTGATATAAGGAATTTAGGGGATAGCACTGAGCCAGATGTTATTCCACGGTTGGTAATAATGTGTGATTAATAGTATTAATGGATGAATATAATAACTTGATGATGGTTTAGTAACGAAGAAGGATTCCCTGATCATATTTCTCTCCATTGCTTGCAACTTTATTATTTTTAATTGCTTTGTTATTTACTTTGTTCTAAAATCAAAAACAAAAATCCCCCATTGTGACATTTTCGACAACTAAAACTCCCTGCTCTTCGTGGGAACGATCCTTACTTCCGTTATATTACCAGTTAATTGTGTGGAAATAAGTAATTTAATTTGAGCACCTAAGACATGCATCACCCTCTCTCAAGGCTAAGCAACTATAAATGAGCCTTAGGCATCATTTATACTCTTCCGGCTAAGCTATGAAGCTTACTTGGTGCATAGTCCACATATGCACCTTCAACCAACTACCCTTACCTATATATGTTTATTTGACATTTTTAGAACTCTGATTGGGGGGGATAAAATCCTTCATTAACTCCCCGTTTTACTATTCATGGTCGTTTCCATGTATTTTCCTGAATAACCGGCCAAGATGGATATACTTTCAGTTCTGGCTCATATGCCAGTTCTTATGCTCGGCCAGGATGGCTGAACATTTCCCGAGCCAAACACGATGAAGGGCCGTGATGGCTATATTTCCGAGTTTGGCCCATAGGCCACACCAATGTCCATCTGTGATGGCTGTACATTCTTAAGGCCATCTACCTAATTGGCCTAAAGCACTCTTGGTGCGAGATTGGCTCTTGTCCAATGTAACTTCCAACTAAGGTCATATTTGGCCTTAGCCAATATGCATACGCGATGTGCCTTACCTGGCACCCAATATTGACCCTTGGTCAATTGCCCAACGCAATGTGCCATTTTGGCGCGATATTGGCCTTAATCCAATCTACCTCTTACCAACCAACGGAAGCTTTGGATGAAGCTTCATCTCAGGCCATGGCGCATCTTTCAGCATGTGCCATGCAAAAAATACGGGGTGTTACATGGAAACTGTTGATCGATGGTTTCTGAATTGAGGCGATTGTAGGGTTAGAGATGAGGTTGCTGCTGCTGTACAAAGTCAAAAAAAAAGGAAGTTGTCTACTGATAAGTTTAATTGATGGCCTGAGATAAATGGATCTAAAGCTGTTACTGATGTGTGTTTTTGATACTCATGTAATTCAAGAATGGGTTGAGCTAAAGAGAGAATCAGTGAAGTCAGATATATAGGAAAATTAGTTAGGGTTCTGGTGGTTATTCTCAGTGCAGCGAAGAAGTGATATTCAGTTGAAGTGGTGATTTTGCTGGCCTGAGATGGTGGTATTTTGTGGCTGTAAGTATTGCAGGGAAGATGAAGTTGCAGGTTAGATATTACTGCTACTTTTGGTTATATGCCAAGGATTGAGAGGCCAATTTGTTTTTTTAGTGTAGTTTGATGCGATTATTGATGTATTTTTTTATTATTTGCAAGATATCATCAAGTTTATCAAAGTGAGGATATGGCATTGAGAGGAGTATGTCAATTGAAGAAGCTGGTTGTGAGCTACTGTGATTGGGGAGGAAGTAGTTGCGGAATCCTGTATGTCTTTTTTTTTCTCTTTTCTTGTTATTTAGTTTATCAGGGTATTGAAATTGTTTAGTGTACTGTTGTTGCCTTGGTTTAGAAGAAAATTTTGAGAAATTTTATGGAAGTTATGAGTTTTCATACCATGGGTTATCCTTGAAGCAAATGAAAATTTCACCATTGATATTATCTCAGAGTAATTTGATGTTGGTGATACACTGTGGGTGTCAGATGCCAACCTTGTTCTGCTGGTATCACTCGATCATTCGAATCATTACTTGCACCACCCAGATGAATGCACCCAGGGACGGCCCTGAGGCAAGACTGTCAATGCTTTTCTTTAGGGCAGCATGATCAGGGGAAGCAATTTTTAAAATTTTATAAGGGTAGTTTTATGTTACGGCAGAAAACTGAGGTTTAAACAATAATTATAGATACAAAATAGGACGCATTTCTAAGAGGGGCATAGATATAAGGGGAGTTACCAGAGGGGTTAGTGCTAAATACCTAACTGTTTTCCTACCCAGCAACAGCTATTCAGTGGTAGAAAAAGGGATAATTTGTTGTCTTTTTTATTGAATTTTGGAGAACTGTCACCATAGAATCATATCATCAGCAAGTCTAATTAGCAATCAAGTTGTCTAACTGTTTTCACTTGTCTATTTTTACTTCTTTTATTAACTTTCCAATTTGTTTGACTACTAAAACAAGTATATTTAACTTGGATGCAGCATAAGTATTTGTGGAAGGGAGTCCATAATTACACTTAAGGTCTTCGCAGCATCCAGATATGATCACGCTAGTAGGGTGATAATCTCTTCATTCCCTGGTTGCTTTCTTGCATTTTGAATTGACTGAAATTTTAACGCTAATACGGCAAACAATTAGGTGTTAATGATGAACTTGGGTTATCTTTTCATGTCCCCGTTCCCCCTGTTCTTATTGCTTTTAAGATATCTTGGGTTACACCTGAAACTTTGTTAGAAGTTTTTGAAGCTTGGAGTTTTACTGAACTCAAAGAGAGGTTTAAGGAAGTTGTGAGAAGATGCATGATGCAATTATATCTAGCATTTGTAGAAGTAAAGGAATGGTCACACATTTGGTGCTAGACACAAAACTGAGTGGAAAGGATGGTTTTGATCAAACATACCATTCTTCTTTGGCTGTCCGATAAGGAGAAGTTTAAGCCATAAGCGTACATTTGATGTTTTTTTTGTTTTTTTATCAGGAAAAAATGGACGTACATTTGATGTTATTCAACTGGGAGACTATTACAAGCATAGCTCGTTAGCTGTCTTTATCATATTTCCATAAATGTAACCCTTTTTGTAAAAAAATGAATGAGTGGTGAAGTTGGTCATGCTTTAAGAGCTGCAGAATGGGGCAGCAATTTTACTGCGGCTTCGGGGCAGCAAAATGTCAGGGTCGGCCCTGAATGCACCCCTGACAAAGCATTTCTGGTTCTGGGTGGTGATATAATATTTGCAAGTGGAATCCCTTTCAAGGATGTGGATTTGGGTAAGATTATTTAAGATGCTATGTAGCATAACATTCTCATTGAAGTCAGCTCATATAAACTTAATGTCCGTAATAATGTCTGTATAAGATTGCCATCTTTTTCTATGCTGAGGTTAGCAAATATGTCACACTCAAATGAGGAAACAAGCTTCCTGTTTCATTTTGTTTCTATCTAGTAAACCACATGTCAGTTCATTCACTAATTATTTTGTGAGGAAATGTTTATAGGGATATCTTAAATGTATTTCTAGTGAGGTCATTGGCCGCTACCATTTTTAATTATTTAAATGCAATTGAACTGAATTTGCTTCAAGTGTTGACCTCTTGTGCTCTTTCTCTTGATCATTAAATTTTTTAGGAGATGGTCGAATTGGGAACTGAAACCAGGGAAACAACATGTACCTAGGTTTTCGTACACTGTTATCTGGATCTCATATCATCTCTGATGGCATGCTACACGCAGCTACTGAATGGTATCTTCAAAAACCTCTTTCTTGTAATTGGTATCTTACCAAACTGATGCTGGACCACAATATTTTGATATTTTCTAACTTTTTGCGTTTCTTTATGTGCAGCTTGGCAACATATATTACAGAGAAAGAGGTTCTCAGCGGGAAAATTTTCCCTTATGTTTCCAGGTGATTTAATAAATCCTACTGTGCATAAAATAATACTGTTGATGCTGAATGCTGACCTAGTGGTACTTTGAATTGTATGAAATATGCAGCATCGGTGATATTACTAAATAGGTAGCGGCAACAGTTGTTAAGGAAGCAATAAAGAATATTTGGAGGGATACCGTGATATGGATACTCAAGAGTTCCAACAAATAAGTCAGGTAATTATTCTCCCTTTGGTGCTCAATACGTAACTGTTTAAGTATCGGGTGATTATCTGGGGTTCGGATGATATTACTTTATGCGACCGTTCAAGTTTATTTTGGGACCATCAACACTTTTGAAGTAAAATACGATTTTGGTGCAGGATGAAATTTTAACGTATGTGCAGAACATCATGTGGAATCCTCAATATCCAACTATGGTATACAAAAAAGACGATAATTCTGCATCTTTGTCAGAGTCTTCTAGTAACCATGGCGGTGGTATCTAGGATGTTATCCCGGTTTCGTATTAATACTCCATCATAGATACTGTTATATCTTAAGATAATTCTAAATCTCTGACTATATGTATTCTCCTCTCTTCAGGTGTTGCTGCAATAGAAGTTTGGGATGGCTTCCTACATCTGGATCAACTGTGCAGCAAATTCAGAAAACTGGCATGTTAAAATCAGTCATTACTCAGCTTCTTGATTCTGTGATTATCTTCGAGTCATACGTGGTAGTTCATCTAAATTACTTTTACAAGTTCAAGAAAGTATTTAAATTTAAATGTATGTCAATCTTTGATCTTTTGCAGAGAGCATAAGTTATATGTAATCCATGTTGGAAAAGAGAATATTCTAGGAATTTGTTGTTGGATTCAATGGAGCAGGTGCCCGGTTATGTAATACTAGAATTTTGAAATGAAAAATTACTTGTTTCAGAATATTGTATTTTTTTTTTATTTCTCAGTAAAACTTTTGCAACGTATATAGCAGTTTCTTTAATTATTTTTCTGTTGCACAAATTGGAATATACGTTGCACAAATAGGAAAATAAAACGTTGCACCACCTATTGTGCAACGCTTATAAATGTTGCTCAGTATAATTTGTGCAACGGATGATTTGCGTTGCACATCAATGCGCAATGCCATTTTGACAATAGTTATTAACGTTGCACAAATTGTGCGCAACGTTTATAAACGTCACAAAAAGAGTGTTTTGGTGTAGTGAAATGTACTTCAAGGGAGTACTTTAGGTTCGACAGATCAATCTGTACAAGTCCGGCCTAAACCAAGAAATGGACGTTCCAGACTTGCTTCGGTCACAAAGTGGAGGAGAAGGGTTGGTTTAGGGAGGGAAGCGAAGAGAGTGTTGAGACCAGAATAATTCTGGAAGAGTAGTTCTTGACTTGTATCAGAAGGTGAAAGCTTTGAGAAAGCTAACAAGAGTTGCCTTTCTGAGTGTGGTATTTTTCCCTGACCAAAAACTCGTGTCCCTGGTGGAAATATGTAAGCCTATTTATACAAGTCTAAAAAGAAACGTACTCTGGCCTCAAAAGAAAGGAAAACGGATGAGTTAAATGAGAAGAGGTGATAATGCCTGGTATTGATGGAATTTGATGGAATTGATGTTCCATAATGAAAGAGCGTTTCACCGTTGCTTCTTGCATTTACTAACCGCCTTATTCTTATTACACTATCTTGAAACGAGCATTTGTGTATGCCGCACGCTATAGATCACCAAACCAAAACCCTAATGAGCATCCCCCAGTTTGTGTTGATGTCTCGAATATTTTTTTAAAACATGTATCATGTTGTTATGTCTTGGAAAGACATGCTCGGGAAACTTGCTATCCTGGTGACCTTCGACGATCGAGATTTTTCATCTTGAGAGGAGGGGAAACCGTTGATCATTGCACGCCTTTGTTTGGGTAGCCACGTAGTGAGGGAAAACGTGGTGGCGCGGCTAGGTTGGCATGCCGTTGGCATGGCATGGTTTGGCATGGCCAAACTTAGATTTTCGGGCCAAAGGTTACCATATGATGTCGGGTAACCTTGGATGGCTAGGATTTTATCCTGGGATTGAAGGGAAACCTTTGATTGTTGCTCTCCTTCGTTTTGGTATCCGCGTAGTGAGGGCCAACATGGTAGCGCAACTAGGGTGTGTTTAGGCTTGGCATGTGGGGCCAAGGGTTTGCCATGGGCGTATGGCGTGGCTATGGCCAAGGCAAGGGCGCTTGGCTTGGAATGACGTGACTAGCATGGCTAGGTCCAAGGCAAAGTGTGTTTGGAATGGCGTGGATAGATTGGCTAGGTTTGGTTTGGCTTGGCATGTGGGGCCAAGGGTTTGTCATAGGCGCTTGGCGTGACTAGTTCGGGCTAGGTGCGGTTTTGGCAGGTGAGGCCAAGGATTTTCCATGGGCGTATGGCGTTACCATCTTTGTCTAGGTGCCTGACCAATCTAGGGTTTTGGGAAAAAGGTCGTGAGGTGACCTTAGCCGGAAAGGATTTGGTCTTGGGATTGAAGGGAAACCGTTGATTGTTGCACGCCTTCGCTTTGGTAGCCGCGTGGGGAAGGCCAAGATGGTGGCACGGCATGGGGGCCATGGAGAGATGTGTTTGGCATGGCGCGGATAGCTTGGCTAGGTTTGGTTTGGCTTGGCATGTGGGGCCAAGGGTTTTCCATGGGCGCATGGCATGACTAGCGCCAAGGAAAGGGCGTTTGGCTTGACATGTGGGGCCAAGGATTTGCCATGGGCGCATGGCGTGGCCAGCTTTGGCTAGGTACGTGACCAAGCTAGTGTTTTGAACCAAAGGTCGTGAGGTGACCTTAGACGGACATGATTTTCTCCTGGGAATGAAGGGAAACCTTTGATTGTTGCACGCCTTCGCTTTGGTAGCCGCGTGGGGAAGTCCAGTATGTTGGCGCGACATGGGGGCCATGGCGAGATGTGTTTGGCATGGCGCGGTAGGTGTGGCTGGCATGATTTACCATTGGCACGGAGGTGCGGCTAGCATGGTTGGCATGCTTTGGCGCGGTTGGTGTGGATGGCATGATTTTCCATTGGCACATAGGTGCGGATAGCATGGTGGCATGCTTTGGCGCGGTCGGTGTGGATGACATGATTTTCCATTGGCACAGAGGTGCGGTTAGCATGGTTGGCATGCTTTGGCGCGATTGGTGTGGCTGGCATGATTTGCCATTGTCATAGAGGTGCGGCTAGCATGGTTGGCATGCTTTGGCGCGGTCGGTGTAGCTGGCATGATTTTCCATTGGCACAGAGGTGCGGCTAGCATGGTTGGCATGATTTGGCGCGGTCGGTGTGGCTGGCATCATTTTCCATTGGCACAGAGGTGCGTCTAGCATGGTTGGCATGCTTTGGCGTGGTTGGTGTGGCTGGCATGATTTGCCATTGTCAAAGAGGGGAATTAAGGTTTTTCTTGTTGTAACCCTAATTCGAAAAAGCTACCCCGGTAATTATTTAGAGACACATTAAAGGTTTTCAGTAAATGCGCCTAGTAAATGCTTTATCACTTAAATGTTGTGACGTCACTATATGCTAGGGCTTAGTGTTTTACGATTTTAACCCTAAGCTAAAAATCACCATCAACAGAACCAATATTTGAGCAAGTGATTAATATGAGGAACTAAACCCCTTTTCTAAGGCGAGTATCGTGGATATGTCAGTCATGGTGGAAAAGGTACGAGTCATGGTGGTATAGGTTCAAGTCATAATTATGAGTCCCGGTCTACGCTCAAGTCATGGTGGTAGAGGTACGAGTCCTAATAGTTCAACCCAGCGAAGTCATGGTAGTGAAAGAAGTCAAAGATGTTTAAGAAGTGCTTCTATGAATGTTTTAGTGGTAAATTGTTCTACTCCAAATGTAGTCTTAGATACTTAAGTACATGGAGGTAATGAAGTCATGGACATGGGAACAACTGTTGGAGGTTTGTTTAACCAATTTCCAACTAACACTATAACTCCTAGTTGTGGGTTGAACATTGAAGCAGTTATGCAATCTATTTTTTTTTTACCTCAATTACCTCAACCACATTCGTATATCACGCATTTCAACCTCACGTATTTCATATTGCTATTGTGGTCCCCTACACCCAGTGACCCGTTTACTTTTCAAGCTTATGACGATTCTGAAGAGACTCAACTACCAACTCAATCTCAAACCGGATCAATCTCTAGCGACAATGAAGAACACTCTTGATCCGGAAAGCATGACCTACTGGATATTTAATTTATGGTGAGGAAAGAAATGGGTAGTTTATGGATGTAACTTAATTTAAATATTTCTAATGTAATCTTTTTGTTTTTATTAATAAAAACTGTATATCTTTAAATTAATGTTCAAATCGAACCTAGTTTTACATTTCATTAAGTTCCGACATGTAATTAGTAATTAACCGCAATAGCATTACATAATACTTAATCATAATTAATTCTCGGCGGATGAAATCTTGTACAACATTCATCATGCTTAAATTAACCTTCTTCTGTTGTCTTTAACAAATTTCGTACGATCTTTAATTTTTAGTTCGTCAATTGACAACCCACGATGATCCCCTTTTATCATCCACAAAATTTGCGCATACTCTTTCACTTCTTTATTGATAGAGCAATATCATTCTTGAAGACAATCATTTGTTATTCTTGAATTTACACGACTTAACGTTATAACCTTTGAAACACCGTGTCCCATAAATCAAAAGTGACTATATTGAAATCTCAATATCTTGCAACTGATATCCAACCTCGAATTAGAGAAACATCTTCTTCTCAAGTGAAGCGAGCACTAGCCACTTTAGTGTAGCCATCAGTAGCCATGTTGAAATGAATTTGAAGTTGATATGGTGTGAGTTTAAATGAATTTGAAGTTGGGTATTTGTAAGGGTGAATTCCTGGTCGTTTAATGAGCGATGATCATAACAAAGAGCGATAACAAAGACTAGCGCTGGCGTCATTATAAACATCGAGCGATTTGGAGACCATCGAACGACCGAGCCCCTCTCGCTCGGTAGATATTCTGTCACGTATGCCTAATTGATATATTTAACACTTTGGCACATAGTTTCCCAATTTGTCATATCCATAATGGGTACACAAGTAACACACTATGTTGACATATATATAGTAATATGTCTTAGGTTTCATATTATTTAAAGAGAGGTGTGGGATCCTAAACCTATAGGCTTCAACAGAATTTGATTTCTCTTATTTTCTAGGAACCCAGTCTCTAGTCATATTTTTTTTTAAATGATGTCATTAGTCTGCGGCCACCTTAGAAGTATTTTTAAAATAGTAGTTCTATGTTGATCGTGGAAAATCTTGAGAGAGAATCCGAGGAGAAAGTCCCAAGGGCCCACTATGGAGTTTAAAGGGGTCGGCTATAGTTCTCTCATGGAATTTTCCCCATAATTTTCCACTGTAACTTAAAATGCTGATCCACCCGCGGAATGCTTCCTTTAAAGCATCTCCAACGAGGGGTGAATCTTCTTTTTTCAATGACACATAGAATTTTAGACCCTTGTTGGGCACAAATCCATCTCCAACAATAGGGTCCTACAAACTTGGAGAGACCAATTACTAATTATGAAGGTGTTCAAAAAAGTTATATACACCTCTGGCTCCACATCCACATCATATTTTCGCTAATTTTTTTATTTAAAATTCTCTACTATTGGGGATAGTTTTTTAGATATGAGGTCCTATATTTACCCTAAGTGTAGACCCTATAAATAAAATGATTAAATAAAAAAGTCACGTACGATTTTTTGCATCTTCTGTTGGAGATGCTCTTAACGATTAAATCTTACAACAAATATATAATGAGCGAGATAAATTGTGGGACCCAATTTACATTGCACATATCAAGACCATTCATTCTCCTTTCGGGATGTTCCTCGGAATGGGATGTAGTGGTTGTTAGGGTTGTTCATGGTCGTTTTGGTTCGGTTTCTAGCCAAATTAAAACCGAAACCAATACTATTGGTTTCTAAAAATCTAAACCAAACCAATCCATTAACCATTGGTTCGGTTTCCAAATGGTTCCAGTTGGTTTCGGTTTGTCCCAGTGGTTTTTGGTTAACCAATATTTATGTCAAACCAAAAAAAAAAAATACACAAATTTACAGATAAAAAAATCATAGTTGCCAATAGTATTGGTTTACACAAATTTACAGACAAAATAAATAAATAAATAAAAATATCAAGAATAGTTAAAGCTTACTCTAAATCTAGAGCTCAAAAGAAGATATATAATATATCTTAATTTAGTTATTGACAAATAAAAAAGAAGGAAGACAGGAAGAAAAAAGTCGAGTAGCAGCAGATGTAGTTTGGGGTGGAGAAGGGAGGCGACTGAGAGAAGGAGAAAGAGAAAGAGGGAGAGTATCATAATGAAATATTAGATTTAGGGTTTCAATTTATCCTCTAAAATAATGGTTATAATCTAATACTTATAAATCAACGGTAGAAACTAAGTTTAAAAATTATCGGTTTTTCAATGGTTTTTGGTTCGATTTTAGAGGTCAAACCAAACCGAAACCAACAATATCGGTTTTCCATTTTCTACACCGTAACCAATCCATTAGTAAATAAATGTTTGGTTTCTTCCTAATTGATCTGGTTTAGTCCCGTTCTAGCGGAAAACCGAAACCATATTCAGCCCTAGTGGTTGTAGCATTTCAGGATCCACCGTCCCCCCTAGTTTACCAATGGGTCCACCAATTCGGGCAAGAGAAAAAAAGGGAGAATCCATGGAACAAATTGTAGGGTCCAAATGGCAACTCATTAGAGTTATGAAGATATGATCCATGAATTCAATTACTACTTGCTGATTTGTCTTATACAAGTAAGATTTACTATCCTTTCTGTTAATTTTGGCTTGTGATTTGTGAATTAGGCCCCCATTGTTAAGATTTAGGTCCTAGTTTGTGATTTAGTTTTCACAGAAATGTCATGGTTTGAAAACTACTTACAAATGTGCGTATTAAATGATATATGTGATGTTTCTTCTGGTTTTGGCCTTCGTTTTATAGAAAAAAACAGTAGGCTTAAAATCAAAGCAGGGGTTGTAGATACGAAGAAAATGAAATGATTCTTAGAGTTAATTTAAGTAGTTGAGTTCCTGGGGTTTGGTAAATGTAGTTGCCTAATAGCAATGAAGTGTTTGTACGGATAACTGAGTGCTGGTAGTGGTATGACCATAACAGTTATATACAGGTGTTAACCATGTTTTTTTTTTTTTATCACGATCAGCGCGGGAATTGAACCCGCAACCTATTGGTTGGGAGCCCAACCCCTGGCCAACTGGGCTAATGCCAGCTGGTTAGGTGTTAACCATGTTACTGTAGTAGTTCAACCATAGCATTTATAGTTATTGTTGTCAAATACATAAGCCCTTGGATTGTCACCGAGAAAATTATACTCATCAAAGATCGCTCCATAGGATAATCTAAGTGAATCATACTGACAAGCATAGCTATTTTAGGCTGCTTGTTGCTCATCCTTATTTCTGCTAACAAGTATGTCGGTTACAATCTTATTGATATTAACGTACGAAGAGCCACCAAGTGAAGTGGCTTCTTCAGCTTTTTTCTTCCACTCTAAAGCTTTGTTTTTCATTTCCCTACCCTTTTCGCTTTCCATTAATTGTCTTACTAATTTTTCAACTTCATTTCTCTGAACAGCGCTATCAATCTCAGTTCCAACTCCCCAATTCTTACATGAGTACCTAGAATTTGTCTGTTGGTCCCCATGAAAAGGCCAACAAATTAAAGGAACCCCACTAGACAAGCTTTCGAGGGTTGAGTTCCACCCAGAGTGTGTCAAGAATCCAGCTACCGATGGGTGGTTCAGGACATCTTCTTGTGGGCACCAACTTGTTAGAAGCCCTCTTTCTTTTGTTTCTTCCACGAACTCCGGTGGCAGCATCGCTGACTCACCAGCTACCAGGTCAGGTCTGACGATCCATAAGAAATTGTGCTTACTGTTTGCTAGTCCCCATGCGAATTCGACAAGTTGATGAATGGTAATAATGGTGGTGCTGCCAAAATTCACATACATGACCGAGTTGGGTTCTTTCGAATCAAGCCATTTTAGACACTTGATATCTTCTTTCCACATATTAGATCCAAGCGACTGCAACTCATTTTTCGAGATCTGATTGAGGAGTAGCGGAAGAGGACCAATGGTGTAAATAGGGGGCAGGGACAACTGAGACTTGAATGCAGTCAAAACCTCCATCTCCAGTGCATCAAAGGTATTGAAGAGCATTGCTGTAGCTTCATAAGCTCTTCCAATGACTTGCAACGAAAATTCAATCATGGCATTATTGGGATCTGTTATTAAGAAGGAACTCGGAAGATCTCTAATCCGGATATCTTTCATTCCTGGTATCCACTCAACTGCGGTATCCAGGTACTCGTCGGTTATGCTCTCTTCTGCAGTACATACATAAAATGGAAAAGCTTAAAACTCTATTATTGGCTCAAGTAATCAACCTGTGGATTATATCACAATTATGCTTACCTCTGAGTGGGACAAGTCCTCTTTTGGCGAACTCAGGATAGTGCAGAAAACTTGCGAAGAAACAGAAGCTAATCGCCCAGTATGATATTACTGGGATTCCAAGCTCTTTACCTGCGTGTAAAGTGAAGCTCATGCAAGCATCAGAAATTATATAGCTTACTGGAGGAACATTTGAACATGTATTACTGTTTTTGAGCTTGTTGATAAGGTTTCTGAAAGGTTCTAAGCAATTCTTTTGGGTTGCACCGACGAGAGCTAAGATATCCTGGCCAGCATTCGGATCTGTTGGTGGAAGACCATCAGAAATTGTTTCGAAGCTGAAATCAGGTAAGCCTGTTAGTGAATCTGGCCCTCTCGTATTTAATATACGTTGATGATTGAATTCTGTGTTGACAAAGGTTATATGAAAACCTTGAAAATGAAGAATTTTTGCTAGCTTCATCATGGCACTGATGTGACTCTGAAGTGGGTATGGGATGCAAACCACATGAACTTTCTCCATATCCGTTCACTCTATTAACTGTAGGTTACTGTGTCTAATCTTTGTTAACTCACAAAGTTTGCACTGCTTCTAAGTTTAGGTGTCTGCCTTCATAATATATAGATCAAGAATACGTGAGATGCAAGAACCTTTCAATTTTTCATTGAATTAAGGTCAAACTTGACAACAGAGCGGGACCCTTACCATCTAAATTATTCAAAACCACATGTCTGTTATGTGGATAGATATCATTGAACATTACAATAGCTTTATAGGTTTCTTCGAAAATGCTGAACATGGGTGTTGCTAAAGTATGGCTGTACAAAGTGGAAAACAAGAATATTGCAAGGAATATCTTGTTAGTCCGACCTAGCAATGTGTGGGAGGACTCTACTGAAGCTCCTTATGTACCTGTAGGTGTAAATTATCTACAGATCCAGGTGGCAACATCCTAGAACCGGTGTACCCAAATACGAAAAGACGCGAAGTATAGAGCGAAGATTACCGGGCGCAAGATTTAAGGAGCCACGTGGATCGGGCGTAATGATGTCGGACAAGACTTGACCCAGACTCCTGATAAAGCTGACAAGATAAGGCGTGGCGGGTCAAACGAGGATCTATGGTCAAACGAATAAGAAAACGGGTCACATCGGATAACCGTAAGGACGACAGTAAAAGATAGGCGACATCGTGTTAATAATGCACCTAAAGAGACTGGCCCGAACGAAGGATAGGCGAGGAGTCAGGGTACATCGGCCACATGAGACGACGTGAACCGGCCCGATCACAGAACTACTAAATAGATGTAACATAACCAACACCTTAATTTCGTTGTATAGAACTTCTCCTATAAATAAAGGGACTTGTATTCAAGAAAACTAGGTTGTATTTTGGGAGAGAGAATGAGAGAAACTTGAGTGAACACTAAGGAGAAGTAAGTGAGTAGTAAGTGCATCTTGTAAGGAAATCCCACGGAGAGCAACACCTTTGTAACACTTCAAAGTAATAAGATTCATCCTTTCACCCCCGTGGACGTAGGTAATCATACCGAACCACGTATATCTTGTGTTCATTGTGGAGTGTTTACTTTCATTTGAGATGAGTATTGCGTTTCTATCCTTTGAATGTAGTTTGTAGTAAAATGCATCTACATTCTGGCGCCGACTAAGGGGACACGACTAAGATCTCCGGATACCTTGCCGTAAAAACCTTCAGAGACGATCAACAACTCCTCAATACACGATTAACGTGTTGAATTTGAAGCTATGATGAACTCTGTTGGCCGAAATAACGGTTTTTTTTGAGTCATTTACTTCAAATCCAGAACATTAGCAGCGTCTTCTTAACATCTTCAACAGTTTGATCAGCAGAGAGACTTCACGAGCTCACCAGCGATTAACAGTTCGGGTTAGAAGCTATGTGAAGAATCTGTTGAAAGGACGACTGTTTTTTCTTGATAGTTGTATAATTGTTAGTGTTAAACGAGTTGTTTTTAGCTACGGCATGAAGTCGGGTGCTCAGAATAACCAAAATTTTGCGTTTGTAGCTGTTTCATCATGCGATAAACTGTCAACCGTATAGAATTTTTTAGCCAGCGGCGTAGCATAAGTCGTCGGAGAGTTCATAATTAGATCTCGAGAAAGTGGAGCTGGTACAAGTTTGATTTGATTCTAGGGGTTACTTTCCGTACTTTTTTCTAAGCATAATGTGCATAAGATCAATGATTTGGAACATGTAGAATAAAGGACAAAACTAACTTAAATGCATAGGTCGAGTACAGAGAGCGACGTCGTACGGAGTGATAGCGACGGGGAAGTAAGGTCAACCACAGATTCAGCATAGGGACAAAATAGGGTAGAGGGACAGAACCCACCTAACAACTGAAGTAGATCTTACGCGATTAGCGGCGTGATCGTACATTCGAACTTTTGACCTTATGTCGAAATTTTTATTTGAAAATCAGGTCAAAGTAAGGGGTTCTTTTTCGTATTTGCTGACGTAGGGACGGGCGATACTCGGCTTATCACGCGACGTGACCGATGGCTAGCACTTCAGGGACGATTAGGATGTTAAGGAATTGTATAGTCACTAGCAGCGGCATGCAGGCAGGGATAACGGGGCCAAGGCAAGAAGACAGTCGACCACAACCGCCCGAGGAGTCTCATGCAGCTGCGCGAGGAATGCCTATTGTAGACGAGGAAGTAGATTTGGGGCGAGACGAAAACACTCTACCTCTGGACCAAGTTATATTGACTCAGAGAAGAGTTGACCAAATCGATGGACTCACAGCTTCAGACACCGATGACGATGAGGAAGCACTTGCAGCGCAAGCTCGAGGCAAAGGACGAGGCGACAAGTTGAGTACCGAAATCTCACGGGAAGGGAACAAGAGCGTCTTAGGCAGATTCAACTGGGGCGAGCAGCAGCAAGTAACATCGGCCCGACAACTGTTCACGCGGTTGATCGTGTAACCAACCCGATACTACCCCCACCACCCACATCTGCACCATTACAGCCTCAGACACACCAACCCAATGGACATTCCAGTCATGAAAGTACGGACCCGACGTTGTTGGCCATTTTGGAGAGTCAGAGGAGACAATAAGCGGCACTAAGTGAACTCCAGTAGCGGAATCTAGCCTTGGAGTATGAGAACTACCAGTGAGGAACCAACGGACCGGATCAAGAGGGTCGTCCAGTAGAGGACATCGGGTTATCACGGCCGATCCGGTCACTCACCTCCCATGATGGGGCCAAGTAACCTTAATCAGCCCGATCAGTCAGGTCAGCCACCATTACCTCCGGTACCCCCCACGCAGAGATATGGACCACCGAGGATTCGTCCACCTACGAAGAAAGTCGAGGAAGGGACGAGCGACAAGATCGGACAACTAAAGCCAAGATTAAGGAGTTGGAAGCAAAAATCAAGGAACTCTCGGGCGGAAGTGAAGAGAATAAGTTGGCCGAGATTATGAGTGAAGCCGAGAAAACGCCTTTCTCTCAAGAACTGGAACAAATGCCGTTCCCACCCAAGTGTACTTTACCTTCATTCCCCTCTAGATTTGATGGAACGGGCGATGCGATCGAGCATCTTAAGATGTATACCATGTCACTGATCCAATAGAGAAACAACCCGGTAGTTATGTGCAAATTCTTTCTAGCTAGTTTGGAGGGCGAGGCGCGAGATTCGTTTTATTCTCTCACACCTGGTTCGATTAACGGGTACGATGCGCTAGTCGAGGCCTTCCTTGAGACCTACATGCATAACAGTCGACCTCAGCCAAGAATGAACAAGTTGTTTACTCTCGCCCGAAGATTCAGAGAGCCCTTGAGAACCCTGACCGACAGGTGGAGGAAACTGTGTGTACTGAAATTAGGAAGGTACCGGTGGATCAAGCCATCTTTGGGTTTGAAAACGCGTTGGGGAGATCGGACCCCATCTGGATTTCCATGTTTTCCGAAAAACCTAAAACCTTAAAGGATATGAGAAGAATGCAAGAACACTACATCGCCCTGGAAGAAATTCAGGCCGAATCAAGAGATAGAGGAGTACAAGAAGCCAGTGCTGAAGTTGGTACCGAAACTAAAACGGTCATGGACGACCATATCAGGAGACCATAAAAGAGATCGGACCCGCCCTCGAGGAGTAGTGAGAAGAGGGAATGGATGGCCAAAGGGAAGAAGCCAAAGCAGGAAGCCCGATCGTATACCCCTATAAATGCTTCTTTGGAAGAGGTGTTCAAGGAAGTGGAGAAGATAAACGACATCATCTACCCAGCATCGAGGGGGGTACAGTTCCAAGAGACCCGAGATTATCCCGAATACTGTCACTACCATCAGTATAGGGGCGATTCCACCAAAAACTGTCGAGAAGTGAAAGATATTGTTCAGCACCTCATCCGCGATGGATATTTGAGGCAGTATGTCCGACACCCCCTTCGGCCGGAAGCAACACCCGATGCACCGGTTCATCAAGTCCGTATCGATAGGGCGAGTCAGTTCGTGAGCACCATTTCACATTCGGCTATGCAAAATTACACCCTCGGCCCAGTAATCACCACTAGGATCCATAAAAGTGATCGTGAAGGTAAAGAAATATTTAGCGTAGCCAAGTCCCTTCCAATGGAACCTTGGATGATGCTGCCCATTTCGTTCTCGGCTAAGGATGACCCAGCAAACGGATAGGCACACAGTGATCCACTGGTCATCACGTTATTGATTGAGAAGTGGGGAGTAAGAAGGATTCTCGTGGATAGCGGAAGTTCAGTCGAGCTGCTGTTCTACGACACGTTCAGAAGAATGAAACTCTCAGACGACATGCTCGTCCCCTCAACATATAGCATCTACGACTTTAACGGCACAGTAACCATCCCAAAGGGAGAAGTAACTTTGAGAGTTTCAGATGGTGGTGGCTACCTCGACACAATAACCACCTTTTGTGTGGTCGACGTCGCCTCACCTTACGAGGCCATTATCGGGCTCCCATGGATTGCTGGGATTAAGGGAGTAGCATCGGCATACCATCAAAGGTTAAGGTTCCCGACTTACAAGGGAATAGTGGAAGTTGTGGGCGACTCCCAGGCGGCACGAAAATGCATGAAAGTTGATGTAGAAATAAATGAAGAACGACGAGCTCGGCAAAGGCAAGAAAAGAACAAAGCAAAGGAAGTGAAGACGGCAAAAGAATTAGAGGAGGTGATTTCACAAGTGGTCCTGACACACGAGACTCGAGAACAAGACCCTTTATAGAAATTAAAGGAAGCGTCCCCAGTCAGGGAGACCAAATCAAACTTCTCGACAGTTGAGCCGACTAAAGAAGTAAACTTGGGAACGATAGAAGAACCCAAGGTAGTAAGGATCGGGGCATTACTATCGGAAGAACAAGCAAGTAAACACACGATGTTATTAAAAGAAAACCTGGATGTATTCGCCTGGGAAGTGCATGATTTGGAGGGTATTGACCCGAAGGTCTGCTGTCACCACTTAAAAATTGATCTGAGGTTCAAACCGGTTAGACAAAAAATGAGGAGTATCGCGCCAGAGTTACAAGCGGCGGTAGAGGTCGAGCTGAAGAAGCTACAAGAATCCGAAATAATAAGGAAGTCCCACTACCCACAGTGGATATATAACATGGTCGTGGTACCGAAAAAGAAAGGGGGAGTCAGAATATGTGAGATTCTCTCTTTATTCCCACTACAAAATAATAAGGAAGTCCCACTACAAGAATTCGAAAGGTTACCTTCCCACCATTCAACGTGTGTAGGATTCTCTCTTTATTCCTACCTACACACATGTGAGACCCATAAAAAATCTGTCTTATCGAGTGCAATTATCATAAAATCCTTTTAAGTGAGGCAGAAGTCGAGGCGAAATGCTTATTGATCGTTCTCAAACACGTGTTTCTTTCATTATGGTGTGGTTATTTCTCACTCAAAATTAAAGAATGAATATGTTCTTTGGTATTTCTAACTTCTTATTACTAGCATGCAGAAATTATATGTCCACATAGCTATTTGGATGCTTGGGAAGCTGGAACGCTTTGAAGTTGGAGTAGGTTTTGTGGGTATATCTCTAGTAAGACCTCACGAGACTATAACTCGTCCACTAGGGACACCTAGGGGTTTAAAGGCCTGTTATACATGCTAAGAGTAACCATTTTCTCTGCGTCATGGAGTTGTTGTATTTAGATAGTTTGCACGAGGACTAGAAAAAGCCATGTGTGGGGGAATTTGTTAAGTGCATATTTAGCATATATTTTGTGTCGAATCCATGGTAGTAATTGCTTATTTTTCTTGCAAATTATTGTATATTACTCTTGTTTTTCTTTATTTTTGTTTTGCTAGGTGAATCATCCAAAAGAAGTGAATTGGCACTTAATTGTGCAATAAAATAAGTTAGTCGAAAGCGTAGAAAGGCCAAAGACCAAGTGGAACTCGTTCGAATCTTGGAGTTCTTGCTATCATCTCGAATAGGACGAAAATACGAAGCCAACGGCAAAAGAATGGAATCGTTCCGACGCCGTACGAAGAGAACGTAACATGCAGCATGGAGATGATTCAAGGAGACAAGATAATGATTAGAAAGAGACAACCCAATGATTGGAAATGATGGGTGAAAGAGACAAACCAATAATGGGCAATGATTAGTAATGCTTAATGGTGACGGAAGTTGAAAAGTCCCATTGAGATAGTTGTTGAGAACAGGGAAGAACACGTTGCTTTGGTTACGGCTGTAGACTGTGGAGGCGATAAATACCGATGGCTGGTTGGAAAACGCTGTTGCATGTAATGGTGTTGAGTTTCGGTGGCTGGGACAATGGAGATGGCTGTCGAATGAAGTTCACGGAGATGACACTGCATTGAGCTTTGTGGTGGGTTAGCCGAGTTACAGATAATAGTAATGATGAAGTGCTCGGTAGTGATGAAGAATGATGGTTGCTGATATTGAGTCACAACAGAAGAGCTTTGAACCACTGTTATAGTCTGTGCTCGAGATGGGTTTCACTGTGATGGTGAGACGGAACTCGAAGCTGTTAGTACGATATGAAGCTTGCTATGATACAGATCGAGAAGACATGGAAGGTACTGTAGCTTGATGGAGCTTGAGGAAAAGTTTGGAAGGTGGAGCTCGCTATGGTGCTGTTTTCTACCAAGAACAATGAAGAGAACTGAGTTCGAGCTCGGCATGCAGAGAATAATGAGTTGGAACTTGACTGTCATGGGAGTATACGGACTGAAGAGAAACCAGTGGTCTGTAGTTGCTCGGTGGTTTACTGGTGGAAGATATATGGCAAGAGAATGCTGGGAGTCATTGGCAGTTGGCGGAGATGCTGACGAGATCGAGAAATAAACAAGAATGCTGGACATTTGATGAGAGACTAGCTAACAGCTGCTTTCATGGACTGAGTTCGACAACGGCAGTGAAGAGAACTCGAGCTTGATATGCTGCTGCCATTATCGAAGTTAGAAATGGCCGGAGGAGTTAATCTCGAGTGAAATGGGAGATGAATGGTTGCTGTATTTATTGCATGGCAGTTGATGGCAGTAAAGAGGACGAAGATTAGCAATGGAGTCTTGGAAATATCTCGTGCATGCAATGGGCTGATGGATTCGACCAGAAGAGAGTTTCGTGCCGGTGAGAAAGAATGAGCTGAGATGGGGTTCGTAATGAGGAAGAAGCTTGAGTATATTTTTTGTTGAGTTCGGGTGCAGAGAATAACTGGAGTTGAAAACGAATAAGAAAAGAATTTTTCACGTTTAACCTGGTATACGTGAGTTTCTGGCCGGAGTAAAATTCCAGCAGATATTTTCGCTCACGGTGGCTTAAGTATCCGTGAACTGAAGACAAAAGTAAAATTCCAGCAGAATTTTTCGCTTGCAGTCCGTGGGTGGAATGGAATTATTCCTGTCAGTTGCACGGCCAGACTTGGAGGCGTGAGCATATTTGGTGTTTTGGCTAGTATTTGGCAACCATTCGACGGGATTTGGCGCACGGGCACAACTACAATTGGGACACCTATATAAGAGAACTTCTAATATTTTTGGAGAAAATATCTTATAATCTTTTATCACGTTTTTGGAGAGGAGAACTCAAGGGAGAAAAAAGCTAGGGTTTTTGGAGCGATTCATCACCGTAACTATTTCTTTTCCATTATTTTCTTATGAAACTCATGGGTTTTATTAGTACCATGAGTAGATAAACTTCTTAGTGATTGGGGATGAATTCTAAGTTCTAGAAAATGATTTGAGTTATTATATAAATCTATTTTGAAGTTCTTCACATAATTATTGATTGTTTATATTAATTGGATATTTATGATTAATTGATAGATTGTTTAGGTGGCCAACTGAACTAATTTGTTGATATAATCAAATGCTAGTATTGAGTTAGGAGATAAGTAATAGTCGAACAATTCATACAAAAGTAGAGAACACAAGACCTTGCAGAGGGATTCTGTGTAGCGATTGTGTGTATAAACAACGCTAGAAAGTGGACCTTGAGCTAAGAGTCTAACTACTAGGATCAATCTATAATTCACAAAAGATAAAGCATTCGGAAAAATTACACCTTGAGTGAGCTACTACTAGGTGGTTTAGACGAATAGAATCTAGTATTGGAGAGCTTCCGTACCCAGTGATATAAGGAATTTAGGGGATAGCACTGAGCCAGATGTTATTCCACGGTTGGTAATAATGTGTGATTAATAGTATTAATGGATGAATATAATAACTTGATGACGGTTTAGTAACGAAGAAGGATTCCCTGATCATATTTCTCTCCATTGCTTGCAACTTTATTATTTTTAATTGCTTTGTTATTTACTTTGTTCTAAAATCAAAAACAAAAATCCCCCATTGTGACATTTTCGACAACTAAAACTCCCTGCTCTTCGTGGGAACGATCCTTACTTCCGTTATATTACCAGTTAATTGTGTGGAAATAAGTAATTTAATTTGAGCACCTAAGACATGCATCACCCTCTCTCAAGGCTAAGCAACTATAAATGAGCCTTAGGCATCATTTATACTCTTCCGGCTAAGCTATGAAGCTTACTTGGTGCATAGTCCACATATGCACCTTCAACCAACTACCCTTACCTATATATGTTTATTTGACATTTTTAGAACTACGATTGGGGGGATAAAATCCTTCATTAACTCCCCGTTTTACTATTCATGGTCGTTTCCATGTATTTTCCTGAATAACCGGCCAAGATGGATATACTTTCAGTTCTGGCTCATATGCCAGTTCTTATGCTCGGCCAGGATGGCTGAACATTTCCCGAGCCAAACACGATGAAGGGCCGTGATGGCTATATTTCCGAGTTCGGCCCATAGGCCACACCAATGTCCATCTCTGTGATGGTCAGACATTCTTAAGGCCATCTACCTAATTGGCCTAAAGCACTCTTGGTGCGAGATTGGCTCTTGTCCAATGTAACTTCCAACTAAGGTCATATTTGGCCTTAGCCAATATGCATACGCGATGTGCCTTACCTGGCACCCAATATTGACCCTTGGTCAATTGCCCAACGCAATGTGCCATTTTGGCGCGATATTGGCCTTAATCCAATCTACCTCTTACCAACCAACGGAAGCTTTGGATGAAGCTTCATCTCAGGCCATGGCGCATCTTTCAGCATGTCCCATGCAAAAAATACGGGGTGTTACATGGAAACTGTTGTTCGATGGTTTCTGAATTGAGGCGATTGTAGGGTTAGAGATGAGGTTGCTGCTGCTGTACAAAGTCAAAAAAAAAGGAAGTTGTCTACTGATAAGTTTAATTGATGGCCTGAGATAAATGGATCTAAAGCTGTTACTGATGTGTGTTTTTGATACTCATGTAATTCAAGAATGGGTTGAGCTAAAGAGAGAATCAGTGAAGTCAGATATATAGGAAAATTAGTTAGGGTTCTGGTGGTTATTCTCAGTGCAGCGAAGAAGTGATATTCAGTTGAAGTGGTGATTTTGCTGGCCTGAGATGGTGGTATTTTGTGGCTGTAAGTATTGCAGGGAAGATGAAGTTGCAGGTTAGATATTACTGCTACTTTTGGTTATATGCCAAGGATTGAGAGGCCAATTTGTTTTTTTAGTGTAGTTTGATGCGATTATTGATGTATTTTTTTTATTATTTGCAAGATATCATCAAGTTTATCAAAGTGAGGATATGGCATTGAGAGGAGTATGTCAATTGAAGAAGCTGGTTGTGAGCTACTGTGATTGGGGAGGAAGTAGTTGCGGAATCCTGTATGTCTTTTTTTTTCTCTTTTCTTGTTATTTAGTTTATCAGGGTATTGAAATTGTTTAGTGTACTGTTGTTGCCTTGGTTTAGAAGAAAATTTTGAGAAATTTTATGGAAGTTATGAGTTTTCATACCATGGGTTATCCTTGAAGCAAATGAAAATTTCACCATTGATATTATCTCAGAGTAATTTGATGTTGGTGATACACTGTGGGTGTCAGATGCCAACCTTGTTCTGCTGGTATCACTCGATCATTCGAATCATTACTTGCACCACCCAGATGAATGCACCCAGGGACGGCCCTGAGGCAAGACTGTCAATGCTTTTCTTTAGGGCAGCATGATCAGGGGAAGCAATTTTTAAAATTTTATAAGGGTAGTTTTATGTTACGGCAGAAAACTGAGGTTTAAACAATAATTATAGATACAAAATAGGACGCATTTCTAAGAGGGGCATAGATATAAGGGGAGTTACCAGAGGGGTTAGTGCTAAATACCTAACTGTTTTCCTTCCCAGCAACAGCTATTCAGTGGTAGAAAAAGGGATAATTTGTTGTCTTTTTTATTGAATTTTGGAGAACTGTCACCATAGAATCATATCATCAGCAAGTCTAATTAGCAATCAAGTTGTCTAACTGTTTTCACTTGTCTATTTTTACTTCTTTTATTAACTTTCCAATTTGTTTGACTACTAAAACAAGTATATTTAACTTGGATGCAGCATAAGTATTTGTGGAAGGAGTCCATAATTACACTTAAGGTCTTCGCAGCATCCAGATATGATCACGCTAGTAGGGTGATAATCTCTTCATTCCCTGGTTGCTTTCTTGCATTTTGAATTGACTGAAATTTTAACGCTAATACGGCAAACAATTAGGTGTTAATGATGAACTTGGGTTATCTTTTCATGTCCCCGTTCCCCCTGTTCTTATTGCTTTTAAGATATCTTGGGTTACACCTGAAACTTTGTTAGAAGTTTTTGAAGCTTGGAGTTTTACTGAACTCAAAGAGAGGTTTAAGGAAGTTGTGAGAAGATGCATGATGCAATTATATCCAGCATTTGTAGAAGTAAAGGAATGGTCACACATTTGGTGCTAGACACAAAACTGAGTGGAAAGGATGGTTTTGATCAAACATACCATTCTTCTTTGGCTGTCCGATAAGGAGAAGTTTAAGCCATAAGCGTACATTTGATGTTTTTTTTGTTTTTTTATCAGGAAAAAATGGACGTACATTTGATGTTATTCAACTGGGAGACTATTACAAGCATAGCTCGTTAGCTGTCTTTATCATATTTCCATAAATGTAACCCTTTTTTGTAAAAAAATGAATGAGTGGTGAAGTTGGTCATGCTTTAAGAGCTGCAGAATGGGGCAGCAATTTTACTGCGGCTTCGGGGCAGCAAAATGTCAGGGTCGGCCCTGAATGCACCCCTGACAAAGCATTTCTGGTTCTGGGTGGTGATATAATATTTGCAAGTGGAATCCCTTTCAAGGATGTGGATTTGGGTAAGATTATTTAAGATGCTATGTAGCATAACATTCTCATTGAAGTCAGCTCATATAAACTTAATGTCCGTAATAATGTCTGTATAAGATTGCCATCTTTTTCTATGCTGAGGTTAGCAAATATGTCACACTCAAATGAGGAAACAAGCTTCCTGTTTCATTTTGTTTCTATCTAGTAAACCACATGTCAGTTCATTCACTAATTATTTTGTGAGGAAATGTTTATAGGGATATCTTAAATGTATTTCTAGTGAGGTCATTGGCCGCTACCATTTTTAATTATTTAAATGCAATTGAACTGAATTTGCTTCAAGTGTTGACCTCTTGTGCTCTTTCTCTTGATCATTAAATTTTTTAGGAGATGGTCGAATTGGGAACTGAAACCAGGGAAACAACATGTACCTAGGTTTTCGTACACTGTTATCTGGATCTCATATCATCTCTGATGGCATGCTACACGCAGCTACTGAATGGTATCTTCAAAAACCTCTTTCTTGTAATTGGTATCTTACCAAACTGATGCTGGACCACAATATTTTGATATTTTCTAACTTTTTGCGTTTCTTTATGTGCAGCTTGGCAACATATATTACAGAGAAAGAGGTTCTCAGCGGGAAAATTTTCCCTTATGTTTCCAGGTGATTTAATAAATCCTACTGTGCATAAAATAATACTGTTGATGCTGAATGCTGACCTAGTGGTACTTTGAATTGTATGAAATATGCAGCATCGGTGATATTACTAAATAGGTAGCGGCAACAGTTGTTAAGGAAGCAATAAAGAATATTTGGAGGGATACCGTGATATGGATACTCAAGAGTTCCAACAAATAAGTCAGGTAATTATTCTCCCTTTGGTGCTCAATACGTAACTGTTTAAGTATCGGGTGATTATCTGGGGTTCGGATGATATTACTTTATGCGACCGTTCAAGTTTATTTTGGGACCATCAACACTTTTGAAGTAAAATACGATTTTGGTGCAGGATGAAATTTTAACGTATGTGCAGAACAGCATGTGGAATCCTCAATATCCAACTATGGTATACAAAAAAGACGATAATTACATCTTTGTCGAGAGTCTTCTAGTAACCATGGCGGTGGTATCTAGGATGTTATCCGGTTTCGTATTAATACTCCATCATAGATACTTTGTTATATCTTAAGATAATTCTAAATCTCGACTATATGTATTCTCCTCTCTTCGGGTGTTGCTTTCAATAGAAGTTTGGGATGGCTTCCTACATCGGATCAATCTGCAAAAATTCGTAAAACTGGCATGTTAAAATCAGTCATTACTCAGCTTCTTGATTCTGTGATTATCTTCGAGTCATACGTGGTAGTTCATCTAAATTACTTTTACAAGTTCAAGAAAGTATTTAAATTTAAATGTATGTCAATCTTTGATCTTTTGCAGAGAGCATAAGTTATATGTAATCCATGTTGGAAAAGAGAATATTCTAGGAATTTGTTGTTGGATTCAATGGAGCAGTGCCGGTTATGTAATACTAGAATTTTGAAATGAAAAATTACTTGTTTCAGAATATTGTATTTTTTTTTTTATTTCTCAGTAAAACTTTTGCAACGTATATAGCAGTTTCTTTAATTATTTTTCTGTTGCACAAATTGGAATATACGTTGCACAAATAGGAAAATAAAACGTTGCACCACCTATTGTGCAACGCTTATAAATGTTGCTCAGTATAATTTGTGCAACGGATGATTTGCGTTGCACATCAATGTGCAATGCCATTTTGACAATAGTTATTAACGTTGCACAAATTGTGCGCAACGTTTATAAACGTCACAAAAAGAGTGTTTTGGTGTAGTGAAATGTACTTCAAGGGAGTACTTTAGGTTCGACAGATCAATCTGTACAAGTCCGGCCTAAACCAAGAAATGGACGTTCCAGACTTGCTTCGGTCACAAAGTGGAGGAGAAGGGTTGGTTTAGGGAGGGAAGCGAAGAGAGTGTTGAGACCAGAATAATTCTGGAAGAGTAGTTCTTGACTTGTATCAGAAGGTGAAAGCTTTGAGAAAGCTAACAAGAGTTGCCTTTCTGAGTGTGGTATTTTTCCCTGACCAAAAACTCGTGTCCCTGGTGGAAATATGTAAGCCTATTTATACAAGTCTAAAAAGAAACGTACTCTGGCCTCAAAAGAAAGGAAAACGGATGAGTTAAATGAGAAGAGGTGATAATGCCTGGTATTGATGGAATTTGATGGAATTGATGTTCCATAATGAAAGAGCGTTTCACCGTTGCTTCTTGCATTTACTAACCGCCTTATTCTTATTACACTATCTTGAAACGAGCATTTGTGTATGCCGCACGCTATAGATCACCAAACCAAAACCCTAATGAGCATCCCCCAGTTTGTGTTGATGTCTCGAATATTTTTTTAAAACATGTATCATGTTGTTATGTCTTGGAAAGACATGCTCGGGAAACTTGCTATCCTGGTGACCTTCGACGATCGAGATTTTTCATCTTGAGAGGAGGGGAAACCGTTGATCATTGCACGCCTTTGTTTGGGTAGCCACGTAGTGAGGGAAAACGTGGTGGCGCGGCTAGGTTGGCATGCCGTTGGCATGGCATGGTTTGGCATGGCCAAACTTAGATTTTCGGGCCAAAGGTTACCATATGATGTCGGGTAACCTTGGATGGCTAGGATTTTATCCTGGGATTGAAGGGAAACCTTTGATTGTTGCTCTCCTTCGTTTTGGTATCCGCGTAGTGAGGGCCAACAGGGTAGCGCAACTAGGGTGTGTTTAGGCTTGGCATGTGGGGCCAAGGGTTTGCCATGGGCGTATGGCGTGGCTATGGCCAAGGCAAGGGCACTTGGCTTGGAATGACGTGACTAGCATGGCTAGGTCCAAGGCAAAGTGTGTTTGGAATGGCGTGGATAGATTGGCTAGGTTTGGTTTGGCTTGGCATGTGGGGCCAAGGGTTTGTCATAGGCGCTTGGCGTGACTAGTTCGGGCTAGGTGCGGTTTTGGCAGGTGAGGCCAAGGATTTTCCATGGGCGTATGGCGTTACCATCTTTGGATAGGTGCCTGACCAATCTAGGGTTTTGGGAAAAAGGTCGTGAGGTGACCTTAGCCGGAAAGGATTTGGTCTTGGGATTGAAGGGAAACCGTTGATTGTTGCACGCCTTCGCTTTGGTAGCCGCGTGGGGAAGGCCAAGATGGTGGCACGGCATGGGGGCCATGGAGAGATGTGTTTGGCATGGCGCGGATAGCTTGGCTAGGTTTGGTTTGGCTTGGCATGTGGGGCCAAGGGTTTTCCATGGGCGCATGGCATTACTAGCGCCAAGGAAAGGGCGTTTGGCTTGACATGTGGGGCCAAGGATTTGCCATGGGCGCATGGCGTGGCCAGCTTTGGCTAGGTACGTGACCAAGCTAGTGTTTTGAACCAAAGGTCGTGAGGTGACCTTAGACGGACAGGATTTTCTCCTGGGAATGAAGGGAAACCTTTGATTGTTGCACGCCTTCGCTTTGGTAGCCGCGTGGGGAAGTCCAGTATGTTGGCGCGACATGGGGGCCATGGCGAGATGTGTTTGGCATGGCGCGGTAGGTGTGGCTGGCATGATTTACCATTGGCACGGAGGTGCGGCTAGCATGGTTGGCATGCTTTGGCGCGGTTGGTGTGGATGGCATGATTTTCCATTGGCACATAGGTGCGGATAGCATGGTGGCATGCTTTGGCGCGGTCGGTGTGGATGCCATGATTTTCCATTGGCACAGAGGTGCGGTTAGCATGGTTGGCATGCTTTGGCGCGATTGGTGTGGCTGGCATGATTTGCCATTGTCATAGAGGTGCGGCTAGCATGGTTGGCATGCTTTGGCGCGGTCGGTGTAGCTGGCATGATTTTCCATTGGCACAGAGGTGCGGCTAGCATGGTTGGCATGATTTTGCGCGGTCGGTGTGGCTGGCATCATTTTCCATTGGCACAGAGGTGCGTCTAGCATGGTTGGCATGCTTTGGCGTGGTTGGTGTGGCTGGCATGATTTGCCATTGTCACAGAGGGGAATTAAGGTTTTTCTTGTTGTAACCCTAATTCAAAAAAGCTACCCCGGTAATTATTTAGAGACACATTAAAGGTTTTCAGTAAATGCGCCTAGTAAATGCTTTATCACTTAAATGTTGTGACGTCACTATATGCTAGGGCTTAGTGTTTTACGATTTTAACCCTAAGCTAAAAATCACCATCAACAGAACCAATATTTGAGCAAGTGATTAATATGAGGAACTAAACCCCTTTTCTAAGGCGAGTATCGTGGATATGTCAGTCATGGTGGAAAAGGTACGAGTCATGGTGGTATAGGTTCAAGTCATAATTATGAGTCCCGGTCTACGCTCAAGTCATGGTGGTAGAGGTACGAGTCCTAATAGTTCAACCCAGCGAAGTCATGGTAGTGAAAGAAGTCAAAGATGTTTAAGAAGTGCTTCTATGAATGTTTTAGTGGTAAATTGTTCTACTCCAAATGTAGTCTTAGATACTTAAGTACATGGAGGTAATGAAGTCATGGACATGGGAACAACTGTTGGAGGTTTGTTTAACCAATTTCCAACTAACACTATAACTCCTAGTTGTGGGTTGAACATTGAAGCAGTTATGCAATCTATTTTTTTTTTACCTCAATTACCTCAACCACATTCGTATATCACGCATTTCAACCTCACGTATTTCATATTGCTATTGTGGTCCCCTACACCCAGTGACCCGTTTACTTTTCAAGCTTATGACGATTCTGAAGAGACTCAACTACCAACTCAATCTCAAACCGGATCAATCTCTAGCGACAATGAAGAACACTCTTGATCCGGAAAGCATGACCTACTGGATATTTAATTTATGGTGAGGAAAGAAATGGGTAGTTTATGGATGTAACTTAATTTAAATATTTCTAATGTAATCTTTTTGTTTTTATTAATAAAAACGTATATCTTTAAATTAATGTTCAAATCGAACCTAGTTTTACATTTCATTAAGTTCCGACATGTAATTAGTAATTAACCGCAATAGCATTACATAATACTTAATCATAATTAATTCTCGGCGGATGAAATCTTGTACAACATTCATCATGCTTAAATTAACCTTCTTCTGTTGTCTTTAACAAATTTCGTACGATCTTTAATTTTTAGTTCGTCAATTGACAACCCACGATGATCCCCTTTTATCATCCACAAAATTTGCGCATACTCTTTCACTTCTTTATTGATAGAGCAATATCATTCTTGAAGACAATCATTTGTTATTCTTGAATTTACACGACTTAACGTTATAACCTTTGAAACACCGTGTCCCATAAATCAAAAGTGACTATATTGAAATCTCAATATCTTGCAACTGATATCCAACCTCGAATTAGAGAAACATCTTCTTCTCAAGTGAAGCGAGCACTAGCCACTTTAGTGTAGCCATCAGTAGCCATGTTGAAATGAATTTGAAGTTGATATGGTGTGAGTTTAAATGAATTTGAAGTTGGGTATTTGTAAGGGTGAATTCTGGTCGTTTAATGAGCGATGATCATAACAAAGAGCGATAACAAAGACTAGCGCTGGCGTCATTATAAACATCGAGCGATTTGGAGACCATCGAACGACCGAGCCCCTCTCGCTCGGTAGATATTCTGTCACGTATGCCTAATTGATATATTTAACACTTTGGCACATAGTTTCCCAATTTGTCATATCCATAATGGGTACACAAGTAACACACTATGTTGACATATATATAGTAATATGTCTTAGGTTTCATATTATTTAAAGAGAGGTGTGGGATCCTAAACCTATAGGCTTCAACAGAATTTGATTTCTCTTATTTTCTAGGAACCCAGTCTCTAGTCATATTTTTTTTTAAATGATGTCATTAGCTGCGGCCACCTTAGAAGTATTTTTAAAATAGTAGTTCTATGTTGATCGTGGAAAATCTTGAGAGAGAATCCGAGGAGAAAGTCCCAAGGGCCCACTATGGAGTTTAAAGGGGTCGGCTATAGTTCTCTCATGGAATTTTCCCCATAATTTTCCACTGTAACTTAAAATGCTGATCCACCCGCGGAATGCTTCCTTTAAAGCATCTCCAACAGAGGGTGAATCTTCTTTTTTTCAGTGACACATAGAATTTTAGACCCTTGTTGGGCACAAATCCATCTCCAACAATAGGGTCCTACAAACTTGGAGAGACCAATTACTAATTATGAAGGTGTTCAAAAAAGTTATATACACCTCTGGCTCCACATCCACATCATATTTTCGCTAATTTTTTTATTTAAAATTCTCTACTATTGGGGATAGTTTTTTAGATATGAGGTCCTATATTTACCCTAAGTGTAGACCCTATAAATAAAATGATTAAATAAAAAAGTCACGTACGATTTTTTGCATCTTCTGTTGGAGATGCTCTTAACGATTAAATCTTACAACAAATATCTAATGAGCGAGATAAATTGTGGGACCCAATTTACATTGCACATATCAAGACCATTCATTCTCCTTTCGGGATGTTCCTCGGAATGGGATGCAGTGGTTGTTAGGGTTGTTCATGGTCGTTTTGGTTCGGTTTCTAGCCAAATTAAAACCGAAACCAATACTATTGGTTTCTAAAAATCTAAACCAAACCAATCCATTAACCATTGGTTCGGTTTCCAAATGGTTCCAGTTGGTTTCGGTTTGTCCCAGTGGTTTTTGGTTAACCAATATTTATGTCAAACCAAAAAAAAAATACACAAATTTACAGATAAAAAAATCATAGTTGCCAATAGTATTGGTTTACACAAATTTACAGACAAAATAAATAAATAAATAAAAATATCAAGAATAGTTAAAGCTTACTCTAAATCTAGAGCTCAAAAGAAGATATATATAATATATCTTAATTTAGTTATTGACAAATAAAAAAGAAGGAAGACAGGAAGAAAAAAGTCGAGTAGCAGCAGATGTAGTTTGGGGTGGAGAAGGGAGGCGACTGAGAGAAGGAGAAAGAGAAAGAGGGAGAGTATCATAATGAAATATTAGATTTAGGGTTTCAATTTATCCTCTAAAATAATGGTTATAATCTAATACTTATAAATCAACGGTAGAAACTAAGTTTAAAAATTATCGGTTTTTCAATGGTTTTTGGTTCGATTTTAGAGGTCAAACCAAACCGAAACCAACAATATCGGTTTTCCATTTTCTACACCGTAACCAATCCATTAGTAAATAAATGTTTGGTTTCTTCCTAATTGATCTGGTTTAGTCCCGTTCTAGCGGAAAACCGAAACCATATTCAGCCCTAGTGGTTGTAGCATTTCAGGATCCACCGTCCCCCCTAGTTTACCAATGGGTCCACCAATTCGGGCAAGAGAAAAAAAGGGAGAATCCATGGAACAAATTGTAGGGTCCAAATGGCAACTCATTAGAGTTATGAAGATATGATCCATGAATTCAATTACTACTTGCTGATTTGTCTTATACAAGTAAGATTTACTATCCTTTCTGTTAATTTTGGCTTGTGATTTGTGAATTAGGCCCCCATTGTTAAGATTTAGGTCCTAGTTTGTGATTTAGTTTTCACAGAAATGTCATGGTTTGAAAACTACTTACAAATGTGCGTATTAAATGATATATGTGATGTTTCTTCTGGTTTTGGCCTTCGTTTTATAGAAAAAAACAGTAGGCTTAAAATCAAAGCAGGGGTTGTAGATACGAAGAAAATGAAATGATTCTTAGAGTTAATTTAAGTAGTTGAGTTCCTGGGGTTTGGTAAATGTAGTTGCCTAATAGCAATGAAGTGTTTGTACGGATAACTGAGTGCTGGTAGTGGTATGACCATAACAGTTATATACAGGTGTTAACCATGTTTTTTTTTTTTATCACGATCAGCACGGGAATTGAACCCGCAACCTATTGGTTGGGAGCCCAACCCCTGGCCAACTGGGCTAATGCCAGCTGGTTAGGTGTTAACCATGTTACTGTAGTAGTTCAACCATAGCATTTATAGTTATTGTTGTCAAATACATAAGCCCTTGGATTGTCACCGAGAAAATTATACTCATCAAAGATCGCTCCATAGGATAATCTAAGTGAATCATACTGACAAGCATAGCTATTTTAGGATGCTTGTTGCTCATCCTTATTTCTGCTAACAAGTATGTCGGTTACAATCTTATTGATATTAACGTACGAAGAGCCACCAAGTGAAGTGGCTTCTTCAGCTATTTTCTTCCACTCTAAAGCTTTGTTTTTCATTTCCCTACCCTTTTCGCTTTCCATTAATTGTCTTACTAATTTTTCAACTTCATTTCTCTGAACAGCGCTATCAATCTCAGTTCCAACTCCCCAATTCTTACATGAGTACCTAGAATTTGTCTGTTGGTCCCCATGAAAAGGCCAACAAATTAAAGGAACCCCACTAGACAAGCTTTCGAGGGTTGAGTTCCACCCAGAGTGTGTCAAGAATCCAGCTACCGATGGGTGGTTCAGGACATCTTCTTGTGGGCACCAACTTGTTAGAAGCCCTCTTTCTTTTGTTTCTTCCACGAACTCCGGTGGCAGCATCGCTGACTCACCAGCTACCAGGTCAGGTCTGACGATCCATAAGAAATTGTGCTTACTGTTTGCTAGTCCCCATGCGAATTCGACAAGTTGATGAATGGTAATAATGGTGGTGCTGCCAAAATTCACATACATGACCGAGTTGGGTTCTTTCGAATCAAGCCATTTTAGACACTTGATATCTTCTTTCCACATATTAGATCCAAGCGACTGCAACTCATTTTTCGAGATCTGATTGAGGAGTAGCGGAAGAGGACCAATGGTGTAAATAGGGGGCAGGGACAACTGAGACTTGAATGCAGTCAAAACCTCCATCTCCAGTGCATCAAAGGTATTGAAGAGCATTGCTGTAGCTTCATAAGCTCTTCCAATGACTTGCAACGAAAATTCAATCATGGCATTATTGGGATCTGTTATTAAGAAGGAACTCGGAAGATCTCTAATCCGGATATCTTTCATTCCTGGTATCCACTCAACTGCGGTATCCAGGTACTCGTCGGTTATGCTCTCTTCTGCAGTACATACATAAAATGGAAAAGCTTAAAACTCTATTATTGGCTCAAGTAATCAACCTGTGGATTATATCACAATTATGCTTACCTCTGAGTGGGACAAGTCCTCTTTTGGCGAACTCAGGATAGTGCAGAAAACTTGCGAAGAAACAGAAGCTAATCGCCCAGTATGATATTACTGGGATTCCAAGCTCTTTACCTGCGTGTAAAGTGAAGCTCATGCAAGCATCAGAAATTATATAGCTTACTGGAGGAACATTTGAACATGTATTACTGTTTTTGAGCTTGTTGATAAGGTTTCTGAAAGGTTCTAAGCAATTCTTTTGGGTTGCACCGACGAGAGCTAAGATATCCTGGCCAGCATTCGGATCTGTTGGTGGAAGACCATCAGAAATTGTTTCGAAGCTGAAATCAGGTAAGCCTGTTAGTGAATCTGGCCCTCTCGTATTTAATATACGTTGATGATTGAATTCTGTGTTGACAAAGGTTATATGAAAACCTTGAAAATGAAGAATTTTTGCTAGCTTCATCATGGCACTGATGTGACTCTGAAGTGGGTATGGGATGCAAACCACATGAACTTTCTCCATATCCGTTCACTCTATTAACTGTAGGTTACTGTGTCTAATCTTTGTTAACTCACAAAGTTTGCACTGCTTCTAAGTTTAGGTGTCTGCCTTCATAATATATAGATCAAGAATACGTGAGATGCAAGAACCTTTCAATTTTTCATTGAATTAAGGTCAAACTTGACAACAGAGCGGGACCCTTACCATCTAAATTATTCAAAACCACATGTCTGTTATGTGGATAGATATCATTGAACATTACAATAGCTTTATAGGTTTCTTCGAAAATGCTGAACATGGGTGTTGCTAAAGTATGGCTGTACAAAGTGGAAAACAAGAATATTGCAAGGAATATCTTGTTAGTCCGACCTAGCAATGTGTGGGAGGACTCTACTGAAGCTCCTTATGTACCTGTAGGTGTAAATTATCTACAGATCCAGGTGGCAACATCCTAGAACCGGTGTACCCAAATACGAAAAGACGCGAAGTATAGAGCGAAGATTACCGGGCGCAAGATTTAAGGAGCCACGTGGATCGGGCGTAATGATGTCGGACAAGACTTGACCCAGACTCCTGATAAAGCTGACAAGATAAGGCGTGGCGGGTCAAACGAGGATCTATGGTCAAACGAATAAGAAAACGGGTCACATCGGATAACCGTAAGGACGACAGTAAAAGATAGGCGACATCGTGTTAATAATGCACCTAAAGAGACTGGCCCGAACGAAGGATAGGCGAGGAGTCAGGGTACATCGGCCACATGAGACGACGTGAACCGCCCGATCACGAACTACTAAATAGATGTAACATGACCAACACCTTAATTTCGTTGTATAGAACTTCTCCTATAAATAAAGGGACTTGTATTCAAGAAAACTAGGTTGTATTTTGGGAGAGAGAATGAGAGAAACTTGAGTGAACACTAAGAAGAAGTAAGTGAGTAGTAAGTGCATCTTGTAAGGAAATCCCACGGAGAGCAACACCTTTGTAACACTTCAAAGTAATAAGATTCATCCTTTCACCCCCGTGGACGTAGGTAATCATACCGAACCACGTATATCTTGTGTTCATTGTGGAGTGTTTACTTTCATTTGAGATGAGTATTGCGTTTCTATCCTTTGAATGTAGTTTGTAGTAAAATGCATCTACATTCTGGCGCCGACTAAGGGGACACGACTAAGATCTCCGGATACCTTGCCGTAAAAACCTTCAGAGACGATCAACAGCTCCTCAATACACGATTAACGTGTTGAAGTTGAATCTATGATGAACTCTGTTTGCCAAAATAACGGTTGTTTTGAGTCATTTACTTCAAAGCCATAACAGTAGCAGCTTCTTCTTAACATCTTCAACAGTTTGATCAGCAGAGAGACTTCACGAGCTCACCAGCGACTAACAGTTCGGGTTAGAAGCTATGTGAAGAATCTGTTGAAAGGACGACTGTTTGTTCTTGATAGTTGTATAATTGTTAGTGTTAAACGAGTTGTTTTTAGCTACGGCATGAAGTCGGGTGCTTGGAATAACCAAAAGTTTGCGTTTGTAGCTGTTTCATCATGCGATAAACTGTCAACCGTATAGAATTTTTTAGCCAGCGGTGTAACATAAGTCGTCGGAGAGTTCATAATTAGATCTCGAGAAAGTGGAGCTGGTACAAGTTTGATTTGATTCTAGGGGTTACTTGCCGTACTTTTTTCTAAGCATCATGTGCATAAGATCAATGATTTGGAACATGTAGAATAAAGGACAAAACTAACTTAAATGCATAGGTCGAGTACAGAGAGCGACGTCGTACGGAGTGATAGCGACGGGGAAGTAAGGTCAGCCACAGATTCAGCATAGGGACAAAATAGGGTAGAGGGACAGAACCCACCTAACAACTGAAGTAGATCTTACGCAGTGGCAGCAGTCGTACATTCGAACTTTTTGACCTTATGTCTGAAATTTTTATTTGAAAATCAGGTCAAAGTAAGGGGTTCTTTTTCGTATTTGCTGACGTAGGGACGGGCGATACTCGGCTTATCACGCGACGTGACCGATGGCTAGCACTTCAGGGACGATTAGGATGTTAAGGAATCGTATAGTCACTAGCAGCGGCATGCAGGCAGGGATAACGGGGCCAAGGCAAGAAGACAGTCGACAACCACCGCCCGAGGAGTCTCATGCAGCTGCGCGAGGAATGCCTGTTGTAGACGAGGAAGTAGATTTGGGGCGAGACGATAACACTCTACCTCTGGACCAAGTTATATTGACTCAGAGAAGAGTTGACCAAATCGATGGACTCACAGCTTCAGACACCGATGACGATGAGGAAGCACTTGCAGCGCAAGCTCAGAGGCAAAGGACGAGGCGACAAGTTGAGTACCAGAAAGCTTTGGGAAGGGAACAAGAGCGTCTTAGGCAGATTCAACTGGGGCGAGCAGCAGCAAGTAACATCGGCCCGACAACTGTTCACGCGGTCGATCGTGTAACCAACCCGATACTACCCCCACCACCCACATCTGCACCATTACAGCCTCGGCCACACCAACCCAATGGACATTCCAGTCATGAAAGTACGGACCCGACGTTGTTGGCCATTTTGGAGAGTCAGAGGAGACAATAAGCGGCACTAAGGGAACTCCAGCAGCGGAATCTAGCCTTGGAGTATGAGAACTACCAGCTGAGGAACCAACGGACCAGATCAAGAGGGTCGTCCAGCCGAGGGACATCGGGTTATCGCGGCCGATCCGGTCACTCACCACCCATGATGGGGCCAAGTAACCTTAATCAGCCCGATCAGTCAGGTCAGCCACCATTACCTCCGGTACCCCCCACGCAGAGATATGGACCACCCGAGGATTCGTCCACCGACGAAGAAAGGCGAGGAAGGGACGAGCGACAAGATCGGACAACTAAAGCCAAGCTTAAGGAGTTGGAAGCAAAAATCAAGGAACTCTCGGGCGGAAGCGAAGAGAATAAGTTGGCCGAGATTATGAGTGAAGCCGAGAAAACGCCTTTCTCTCAAGAACTGGAACAAATGCCGTTCCCACCCAAGTGTACTTTACCTTCATTCCCCTCTAGATTTGATGGAACGGGCGATGCGATCGAGCATCTTAAGATGTATACCATGTCACTGATCCAATGGAGAAACAACCCGGTAGTTATGTGCAAATTCTTTCCAGCTAGTTTGGAGGGCGAGGCGCGAGATTGGTTTTATTCGCTCACACCTGGTTCGATTAACGGGTACGATGCGCTAGTCGAGGCCTTCCTTGAGACCTACATGCATAACAGTCGACCTCGGCCAAGAATGAACAAGTTGTTTACTCTCGCCCGAAGATTCAGAGAGCCCTTGAGAACCCTGACCGACAGGTGGAGGAAACTGTGTACTGAAATTGGGAAGGTACCGGTGGATCAAGCCATCTTTGGGTTTGAAAACGCGTTGGGGAGATCGGACCCCATCTGGATTTCCATGTTTTCCGAAAAACCTAAAACCTTAAAGGAGATGAGAAGAATGCAAGAACACTACATCGCCCTGGAAGAAATTCAGGCCGAATCAAGAGATAGAGGAGTACAAGAAGCCAGTGATGAAGTTGGTACCGAAACTAAAACGGTCATGGACGACCATATCAGGAAACCATAAAAGAGATCGGACCCGCCCCCGAGGAGCAGTGAGAAGAGGGAATGGATGGCCAAAGGGAAGAAGCCAAAGCAGGAAGCCCGATCGTATACCCCTCTAAATGCTTCTTTAGAATAGGTGTTCAAGGAAGTGGAGAAGAGAAACGACATCAACTACCCAGCATAGAGGGGGGTACAGTTCCAAGAGACCCGAGATCATCCCGAATACTGTCACTACCATCAGTATAGGGGCCATTCCACCAACAACTGTCGAGAAGTGAAAGATATTGTTCAACACCTCATCCGCGATGGATATTTGAGGCAGTATGTCCGACACCCCTTTCGGCCGGAAGCAACACCCGATGCACCAGTTCATCAAGTCCGTATCGATAGGGCGAGTCAGTTCGTGAGCACCATTTCACATTCGGCTATGCAAAATTACACCCTCGGCCCAGTAATCACCACTAGGATCCATAAAAGGGATCGTGAAGGTAAAGAAATATTTAGCGTAGCCAAGTCCCTTCCAATGGAACCTTGGATGACGCTGCCCATTTCGTTCTCGGCTAAGGATGTCCCAAAAAACGGACAGGCACACAGTGATCCATTGGTCATCACGTTATTGATTGAGAAGTGGGGAGTAAGAAGGATTCTCGTGGATAGCGGAAGTTCAGTCGAGGTGTTGTTCTACGACACGTTCAGAAGAATGAAACTCTCAGACGACATGCTCGTCCCCTCAACATATCGCATCTACGGCTTTAACGGCACAATAACCATCCCAAAGGGAGAAGTAACTTTGAGAGTTTCAGATGGTGGTGGCTACCTCGACACACTAACCACCTTTTGTGTGGTCGACGTCGCCTCACCTTACGAGGCCATTATCGGGCTCCCATGGATTGCTGGGATTAAGGGAGTAGCATCGGCATACCATCAAAGGTTAAGGTTCCCGACTTGCAAGGGAATAGTGGAAGTTGTGGGCGACTCCCAGGCGGCACGACAATGCATGAAAGTTGATGTAGAAATAAATGAAGAACGGCGAGCTCGGCAAAGGCAAGAAAAGAACAAAGCAAAGGAAGTGAAGACGGCAAAAGAATTGGAGGAGGTGATTTCACAAGTGGTCCTGGCACACGAGACTCGAGAACAAGACCCTTTATAGCAATTAAAGGAAGCGTCCCCAGTCAGGGAGACCAAATCAAACTTCTCGACAGTTGAGCCGACTAAAGAAGTAAACTTGGGAACGATAGAAGAACCCAAGGTAGTAAGGATCGGGGCATTACTATCGGACGAACAAGCAAGTAAACTCACGATGTTATTAAAAGAAAACCTGGATGCATTCGCCTGGGAAGTGCATGATTTGGAGGGTATTGACCCGAAGGTCTGCTGTCACCACTTAAAAATTGATCCGAGGTTCAAACCGGTTAGACAAAAAATGAGGCGTATCGCGCCAGAGTTACAAGCGGCGGTAGAGGTCGAGCTGAAGAAGCTACAAGAATCCGGAATAATAAGGAAGTCCCACTACCCACAGTGGATATCTAACATGGTCGTGGTACCGAAAAAGAAAGGGGGAGTCAGAATATGTATTGATTTCAGCGACTTGAACAAGGCCTGCCCGAAGGACAGTTTCCCCCTTCCCAGCATAGATCAATTAGTAGAATCAATAGTGGGATACGAGGCGATGACCTTAATGGACGGATACATGGGCTACAACCAAATACCATTGGCGCCTGAGGACCAGGAACATACTTCCTTCTTCACACCAAGAGGATTGTATTGTTACACCAAGATGCCATTCGGACTTAGGAATGCCGGGGCTACGTACCAGAGATTGGTAGGCGACATGTTTGAAGACAAGATTCACGATACCATAGAAGTTTACGTGGACGACATGTTAGTTAAGAGTCGAAAATCAAAAAACCACGTCCGAGACCTTCGAGAGATTTTTCAGACAATGAGGAAACACAAGATGAAGATTAATCCTGCCAAGTGCGACTTCTGGGTCACGTCGGGTAAATTCCTAGGCTACATCATCACCCCCATGGGAATAGAAGAAGATCCCGAGAAGGTACGAGCCGTCCTTGAAATGCCATCCCCCGCGACGGTAAAAGACGTGCAGAAACTAAATGGTTGCATAGCCGCATTGGGGCGATTCGTATCACGGTCATCGGACAAATGCAAGGCCTTTTACGACATCTTGAAGAAAGGAGAAAAATTCCAATGGACGGACGCCAGCGAAGAAGCCTTTCAAAATATCAAGCTACATCTAGCTAGCCTCCCGGTTCTTCAAAGGCCTGAGCCGTCAGAAATTCTCACTCTATACTTAGGCGCGACACCCTATGCTATCAGTGCGGTATTGGTCAAAACAGAGATAGGCGTGGAGAAGCCGGTATACTTCGCTAGCAAAACTTTAAGTCCGGACGAGAAGAACTACACCAGAATGGAGCAGATGGTGCTCGCGCTAGCCTTTGCTGCCTCTAAACTACGAACATATTTTCAAGCTCATCGAATACGGGTGCTCACCAAATCTCCTATCGAAGCGGTCTTGGATAGTGCTGGGAGATCGGGGAGAATCTCCAAGTGGGGAGCCATAATCAAACAATATGACGTGATATACGAGACAAGAACCGCGATCAAAGGGCAAGTAGTGGCCGATTTCTTGGCAGATTTCCCCCTCAGTGATGAGGACGAGGTAGAAGATATACCGGGAATGGTAGAAGAACAAGAGGAGCCAGCGGACCTACTAGCCGCCAGTAGTTCAACACGATGGGAAGTATTTGTTGATGGGGCATCAAACAAAGACGGATCGGGCCTCGGGTTGGTGTTTACCACGCCAAAGGGGAGGAAGATCGTGCATTCGTTCAGGTTAGAATTCAAGGCAACAAACAACGTCACCGAGTATGAGGCGGTGATCCATGCCTTACGAATAATTGTGGAAATGGGGATGCATGAGGTTCGACTGACTAGTGACTCACAACTAGTGATCCGGAAAATTACGGGCCAATACGCTACACACGATCCGGTGCTGCAAAAATATTGGGAGCTCGCCCAATTTTACATCAAGCAAATTCCAGATATTAAATTCCGCCATATCTGCCGAAAGGATAACAGACACTCGGACGCTCTATCGTACATCGCCTCACAACTAGTAGACCCGAGCATCGAAGGGATACGCGTTATGAGGCTTCTTAACCCGTCTATCCCAGAAACACCAGAAGTACGGATCGAGGTGGCCGTTAGCACAGCCGAGAGATACAAAGAAGGCGACTGGAGAAAGCCAATACATCAATACTTAGAGACGGGTGAGCTACCTAAGAGTCGGCCCGAGATGAACAAGATCAAAAGCAAATCGGGCGCCTACGAGTTAAGGGAAGGGATCTTATATCGGAAATCTTACCTAGGACCACTCCTACGATGCTTAAGCAGGGAAGAGGGCCATATAATCCTACACGAGCTACACTATGGGGCGGCCGGAAATCACAGCTCGGGAAGAAGCTTGTCGGTTAAGGAAAAAACAATGGGCTACTTTTGGATGTATATGAACGAGGACGCAAAGCAAATGGCAAGAGCTTGCGAAGAATGTCAGCGTTTTGGGAAGAAAATCCATGCTCCCGGCGTACCGTTAAACTCAATCATAAGTCCGTGGCCCTTTGCTAAATGGGGAGTGGACATTGTCGGGCCATTACATGTAGGAACGGGGCAAAGGAAGTATTTGATCGTGGCCACTGATTATTTTACCAAGTGGGTAGAGGCGGCACCACTAAGGCATATTCGGGACAAAGATGTCTTTAAGTTTATTTGGGAACATATCGTTTGTCGCTTCGGGGTCCCGGCTGCAATCGTCTCTGATAATGGAAAACAACTACAGGGCGAGAACATTGATCTTCTATTCAACACTTACAACATAAGGAAGAGCAAAGCTACCCCGATTTACCCCCAGTGCAATGGGCAGGCCGAGATCACTAATAAGACTATCGCCGATAACATGAAGAAGAAACTGGACGGGGAATATGGCAACTGGTGCGAGGAGCTATATAACGTCCTATGGGCATACAGAACCACACGAAGGGAAGCTACGGGATTCTCTCCGTTTATGCTTACCTATGGAACCGAGGCGATTCTACCAACAGAAGGAATGATTCCTACCACAAGAACCGAAGCTTGGAGGCGAAACGTGTCATCCGATCTGATCTTGGCTAAACTCGACGACTTGGAAGAAACAAGAGAAATGGCGTTACAAAAAATGGAAAATTATCAAAGGAGGTTACAACGGGAATACAACAAGCGCGTTCGACCAAGAGAATTTAATCCCGGGCAGCAGGTATTGAAATTTCTGGCTGAATGGGAGCGCGACAAAAAAGGCGGAAAACTAGCACCAAAGTGGGGTGGGCCATATATAATCGAATCTAAGGCGGGCGAGGGATCATATCGACTATTGCGACTCGACGGAACAAGAGAGCTCAAACCATGGAACATCCGATTCCTGAAACTCTACCATCCTTGACGAGCGATGCGGAAAAACGGTAAGCAAACGTGTCTTCTATCTCTGTGAAACCGTGAGGGGTATGGGATAGGGCATGAGCGACTAATGGTCATTCGTACTCGGGGCAATGCCAGTGTGGAAGTGCCGAGGTGACTTACACTCGAATGGTCATTCGTACTCGGGGCAAAGCCAATGTGGAAGTGCCGAGGTGACTTACACTCGAATGGGCATTCGTACTCGGGGCGATGCCAGTGTGGAAGTCCCTAGGTGCCTTACACTCGACGGGCTATTCGAACTCGGGGCAGTGGCAGTGTGCAAGTGCCGAGGTAGCCTAAGGGTTCTGGTGGTTGGAAACCAGTTCCAAAGGTTGTTTAGACGCGAGGTCTACTCAGCTAGGTGGCCTACTTACATCTGAAAGGTCACCACCATCGCAAGTGGGCGTGTCCACTTGCCCGAGATCGGTTGATCGATAACCACTCGGGATTATCGGGCCTAGAACTAGGATGACTGGTACCCTTCCACTGAATCCAAAGAGATAGTGATGAGATGCCCCAATCAGGACATGGCATAGGGCCCGATGACCCTCCTTGTTGGGTGTGTTCGACAGAAATGGTTAGAATACTAACTTACTTGAACAATGATTGCAGGAATAACATATGAAACAAAGGAGAACTCGATTGCGTCATGCGACTATTAAGAAAATACGGAAAGCGTCATGTGACCAAGCGAAATGAAGCGTCTAACGAAAGTAAAACAAACAACATCGGTGACGCAGCACCCCCGTTAAAACAAACAAGCAAGGTAGCGGAAATTAAAAAGGGGAGAAGTGTTCAGAGCGATTTACAACCCGATGGAAGGGGCAACATAGTGACGCAACACCACAAAAAGAAAGTTTAAGCCTTGGGAGGAGCCGCGCCGGCCTTCCTCTGCGCGACCTCGAGCCGCTTCTTCTCCACCCAGTCCATAATGCCCGACTGAACCTTCTGGTCTAACTCCTCTACATGGGCGACGCGTTCATCCTCGAGTTGTTGGGTAATCTGGGAAGCGTTTTCCTCAGCTTCAGCTAACTTGGAGCCCAAATCGACCTCGGCTTGTTTCAATCGGCGAACCTCCAGATCCAGCTCCCGAGAGCGTTTTTGCTCGGCTACAAAATCACAAAGATAGAATGTTATTCATCGGGTACGACTTAACATTTTTGCAAGAATAAAGCGCAATCTAGATCTAAAAGAACGGCCTCAACACATCGTCTAAGAGACCTGACAGGGCGGGCAACACCGACTGAAGCGACTCTACCGACTTGGACAACTCATCCTCGGCCTTGGACAACTTCATGGTTAATTCGTTATAGTGTTGCTCGTTGAACTCGTTACTGGGGCAATACTTCTTATGCTCATTCCAATCGTCCATTAACCGATTACGCGACGCTTGGAGCACTGCAAGCTGCGATCTACTCCACTCTAAATCGCCCATAACTTTATCAAATTCACTCACTCGGCCCAGTAAATCGCTATTAGCTCGCTCCACCACATCTTTATCTCTCAATATTCGTCGGAGGTCCTCGTGAAGGTCTCGATTCTGCAATTGCAGAGCGTCTACCCTTTGCTCCAAACTTGTGGCTAAAGCATCTTTTTCAGCAGCAAAGCGTTGAGAAGATCCCAAGTGAGCCCGTAAATTGTCCATCTCGGCAGGATCATAATCAAACCGGCGACGTCGTTCTAACTCGTCCTCAAGTCTTGCAATTTCCTCAGTTTGACGGTCTATTTTGTCGTCTTTGTTTGCCATTCGTTGACGAAGATTTTCCACTAGACCCTTCTCAATATCCCATTTTCTCTTCATAATCCTAAACTCCGAAGTAGCGTCTACACCTATACTAGATACCTCGGCTAGGAAGAAGGATACCCGACTCAGGATGCTGGCACGATAAACTCAATCAACACAAGTTAAGAATGATCATATACCTTGAGCGTCGGCAAGTTTGATCTCCAGCTCGTTCGCGCGACCCTTCTCATTCTGAAGTTGAAGTTGGAGAGACTCTATCAACTTCTTATCTCGAAGGCGATTGGCGGCATCCAAGCGTACGCGGTTCATAATCTAACACAAACAAACGAGTTTGCATCATAAGCGACACTAAGAACAGAAATCAGAAGCGGGGCATTACCATACAGAAACGAGTCGCTCACCACAGTGTCAAGTGTCAGGGAGATGTCGCCATAACGGGGCACAGTATTCAACATTTCTTCATCAGTATACTTCCCAAAGTTGGAGGAAGTAAGCGCACCCAAGGAGTTCATGATCGGGCCAAAGACAGTAAAGGAAGTTTCAGCACTAGAAGACGATCCCTCAGTAATCCGGGGCACACAAGGAAGCTCTACCGGTACATCAGTAACGACCTTCTCTACGTCGGGCGTCTCCGAGGGCTCCTGCTGGTCGCCCATACCTTGTTCATCTCCTTTGTCACCCGACACATTCTCTCCAAACAGCTCATCCTCATCGGAAAGATCAATGATTGGGCCCGTTTTCGGCGGTGGCTTAGCAATTTTCTTACCTCTGGTAGGATTATGCCTAAAAGGATTGGGGTCAACATCGCCCGCGTCATCATCATCGTGCCTTGGGTGTTTCTGCACAAGTGTCTCGTCAGAACATGTGAAGGAAAAAAACAGGGGCAAGTACATGTACTTATAAGAAAATCATTATGTTTGTTACCTTCCCCTGGTCTTCCTCAACCCTTGTGCCAGCACCTCTCTTCCTAGATCCGACAGTCTTGGTGGAACCGACCTGAAATTTTCAAACAAAAAAAAAAGATGACTAGTTGACGCCCGAAGCTAACAAGATAGAAATCAAGAAAAGCGCATACCTTATCGGCCTTGTCATCATTAACCACCCAGAAAGAATAGGGCTCGACGGGAAAAGTAGGCGACGGGAAGTCACCATGTAGAATTGGACCTCGAACAAGAAGTGGAACTCGGGGATAAATCGGATCATTAGAATGACGGGGTCGCTTGTTGCAGGGTTGGCCGATGGGATCGGCATCCAACATCATCCTTTCAACACCCTCGGGCATAACCTTGACCCGATGAGGACTAGCAGCAAACCCAGCAAGATCGCCCAAGTTCGTAGTACCGGCCCGATAGTTGACAAGGAAATTAGCAACGGAATACATTGGAGCGTCCTCAGGCTTGTAGGTCGACCAATCAGCATCAGAACCATGACCATCGCGGCGATCCCTCCACTCGTTCATAATTCGAAAAGTATTGCCAGTCCATTGAGCCAAAGCACGAGAAGGCCGAATCTGGGACAGAATCTCGTAATAAAATGGGCTATCAGGGTTGTATAAGGGAAGACGAAGGCCCAGCTCCAGTTGGCCCAGGGTGATGACCACACAATCAGCCGATTGCTCGTGCTTCTTCATATCGGTTTTCTTCAAGATACCGTTTCGGCCCGAGAGAAGGGTCACTTCGTAATTTTGAAGATCGTACTTCTCCTTCAGCTGTTCAATGAACTCTTCATCAGAGAGATCTTTCACCCTTTTCTCGGACCTGCACGAAATAGAAGAAGAGCTATCAGCAAATATAGATTTTATCGCGCGATCATCATACCTAGAAGGACTTTCAAGCAAAAACAGAGAAGCAAGGGAAGGAGCATCAAACTCGGAAAAAACGTCGTCAACAGACCTTTTCTCAGTCATGGAAGGAGAAGAAGCCATTAATGGAGATAATGCAAAGCTCGGTTTTCAACAAAAAAAGATGAGGCGACAACAGCTACTGTAACAATCGGGGAGGAGGAGATGAAGGAAGAAAAACAAGAAAGCTAGGGTTTTTTAAGCGCAAAGTAACGAAGAAATCTTGAAGAAGAGGTTGCAATGGCGGAAGACTGAGTGAGAAGTGGTGAAGAAGAAGAAAAAGAAAAAAAGGAGCGGGCTATTTAAAGAGAATAAGTTGTAACCGATGACAACGGTTACAAGTAATAAAGTGGAGATAGTGGGACGCTGCATGGCGGGATCTGCGGCATGGACGAGGACGTGGCGGTTGAAACGACTTTCTTCCACTCGTGTCTGCTACACGAGCGAAAGAAGGGGCATAAATGTAGGTGTAAATTATCTACAGATCCAGGTGGAAACATCCTAGAACCGGTGTACCCAAATACGAAGAGACGCGAAGTATAGAGCGAAGATTACCGGGCGCGAGATTTAAGGAGCCACGTGGATCGGGCGTAATGATGTCGGACAAGAATTGACCCAGAATCCTGATAAAGCTGACAAGATAAGGCGTGGTGGGTCAAACGAGGAGCTATGGTCAAACGAATAAGAAAAAACGGGTCACATCGGATAACCGTAAGGACGATAGTAAAAGATAGGCGACATCGTGTTAATAATGCACCTAAAGAGACTGGCCCGAACAAAGGATAGGCGAGGAGTCAGGGTACATCGGCCACATGAGACGACGTGAACCGGCCCGATCACAGAACTGCTAAATAGATGTAACATGACCAACACCTTAATTTCGTTGTATAGAACTTCTCCTATAAATAAAGGGACTTGTATTCAAGAAAACTAGGTTGTATTTTGGGAGAGAGAAGGAGAGAAACTTGAGTGAACACTAAGAAGAAGTAAGTGAGTAGTAAGTGCATCTTGTAAGGAAATCCCACGGAGAGCAACACCTTTGTAACACTTCAAAGTAATAAGATTCATCCTTTCACCCCCGTGGACGTAGGTAATCATACCGAACCATGTATATCTTGTGTTCATTGTGGAGTGTTTACTTTCATTTGAGATGAGTATTGCGTTTCTATCCTTTGGATGTAGTTTGTAGTAAAATGCATCTACAGTATCTTAGGCACAATTTTTGAAATTTTAATGCATAGCCATTATGGAAACCACCACAAAGGATGCATAACACATTATGCAGCCATATTTTGGTTTATGCATCGGAAAAATGATACTTTCATCCCGTGTCTAGAAAAAAATATACTTTTACACCGATTTCTTCGCTTGGCCGTCCCATCGTGGAAGCAGTCATCTAGTTATAGTATGATACTAGTGGTGTTAGACTAGTACAACCGTTTCCACGGTGGGAGGGCCGACCGAAAAATAATTTGAAGATGGGGTTTGTCTGCGACTACTTTCGCTCCGTTTCGGGAAAAGTGATACTTTCGCCCTGTTTTGGGAAAAGTGATATTGTATCACTTTTCTGAAACGGGGCGAAAGCATCACTTTTCCCTAAACATAGCGAAAGTATCATTTTCCCCCGAAACAGGACGAAAGTATCAGTTTTCCCGAAACAGAGTGAAAGAATCACTTTTCCTGAAATGGAATGTGAAAGTATCACTTTTTTCTGAAACGGAAAATTAGTCGATCCACAAACCAAAATATGGTTGCATGATGTGTTATGCATCATTTGTGGTGGTTTGCATAATGACTATGCATTCAATTTTCGTGAATTGTGCCTAAAATGAAAGTATCACTTTTCTTATAACGGAGGGAGTACATCGTTTTATTAGTTGCAACGGAAAATTAGTTGACGCATAAATCAAACTATGGCTACATAAAGTATTATGTATCCTTTGTGGTGATTTGCATAATAGATGTACATTTAATTTTCTAAAATTGTGCCTAAAATGATAAATACCTCAGAATTTTTCATAAAAAACTCTAAATTTGATATTGTTGTTTGTACTCATTGCGTAGCTTTTTTAATTACCTTTCCAACGAGATAAAATTTGTAAAATTCCAAGGCACGGATTTTTAGATATGTTATATTAAAGTTTGATTTCCAATTATACCCCTAAAAATAGGATACATAAGAAATTATAATACAATATAACACTTATATATACTGCCCTTCCTTTTTAGTTTATTTACGAAAATGTCTAATACCTGCTGCCCTTTCTTTTTTGTTTATTTACGAAAATGTCAAATACCTACTGCCATTCCTTTTTGGTTTATTTACGAAAATGTTTAAAGGAAAATAAAAATAAAAATATGATTTAAAGGGGCATGATTGGTTTTTCAGCCTAACCATTTCCAATCTTTTTGTTTCAATTTGATGACTTACATTTTAAAAAAAATGGCCATATTCCTCCCTCGCTTCGCTCGGTCGGCCCAATAATCTTTTCAATTACATTTTTTTTTTCTTTGCTAACTCTTCCTTTTGCTGAAAATATTTGTGATGCTTTTTTAACTAATTTGTGTTTGGATTCCCCACTAGGATTAAATTCTCTAAATTTGAAGTGTGTTTTTGGGATCTCTAGAACAAGACTAATGAACAATGTATTCCACAAATTCCATAGGCCAATATGATTTTCTTAAGGAAAACCTTGCCTTTTCCAGAGTAAGCTTGTTCATTATGCCCATGCTTGAAAATAGTTCTTGAAAATTGAACTTTTAATCTATAATGTATTTCCTTTTTCTCAGGTTTATAACGGCTATAAATTGAGGATATGGCACGACAACAAATGCTCATAATATATAAAGGTAATTCATATTTATTAGATCCTCAATTTTTCCAGATAACCGTAACATGATAGAGGATGGTAATTCATAATAGTTATACATATCTTTGTTTCATTGTTCTTTGATTTTCCTAACAAGTATTTCGTTTACAATCTTGTCCAAATTAGCATAAGAGGAACCACCAGCTGAAGTTGCCTCTTTTGCTTTCTTCTTCCACTCCATGGCTTTATTTCTCATGTTCTTACCTTTCTCTCCTTCCATTAATTCTCGCACCAACCTCTCAACTTCATCTCTCTTCACATTGCTATCGATCTCCATGCCAACTCCCCATTCATTACATAAGTACCTGCAGATTGTTTGTTGGTCTCCGAAAAATGGCCAACATATAACTGGAACTCCACTGCATAAGCTTTCTAGCGTCGAGTTCCAACCACAGTGTGTTAAGAATCCAGCTATTGATGGGTGATTCAGGACCGCTTCTTGTGGGCACCAACTTGCTAGCAGTCCTCTTCCCTTGATTTCTTCTGAGAACTCAGGTGCCAGCACCACCGACTCACCAACTACCAGATCAGGCCTTATAATCCATAAGAAGTTGTGCTTGCTGTTTGCTAGTCCCCATGCAAATTCAAGGAGTTGTTGAGCAGTCATAACAGTGATGCTGCCGAAATTGACATATACGACCGAGTTGGGTTCTTTGGAATCAAGCCAATTCAGACACTGGGTATCTTCTTTCCATAGATTTGATCCAATAGAGCGCGTCTCATTTTGTGGAATCTGGTTGAGGTGCAATTGGAGAGGACCAACTGTGTAAATAGGTGGCAGTGGCAGTTGAGACTTGAATGCATCCAAAACCTCCATCTCCAGAGCATCAAAGGTATTGAAAATCAGGGCTGTGGCATTATAAGCTCTCCCCGTTTCTCGCATTGAAGCATGGAAAATGGCATCATTGGGATCTGTGGTTCGTACAAAACTTGGCAAATCTTTAAATCTGATATCTTTCATGCCAGGAATCCAGTCAATTGGTTTGTCCAGATACCCATTTGTCAGGTAACTCTCATCTGCAGTAGAGGTAATAAGTAAATAAGTTGAACAAACTAGAAAAATAGATTCTCCAGCTACAAGGATTTTGTACAATATCTCAGTTTCGTGTACCTTTAAGTGGAACTAGACCTCTTTGGATGAGCTGAGGAAAGTGCAGAAAACATGCGTAAGCACAGAAGCTAATTGGACAGAATAACATTTCAGGGATGCCGAACTCTTTAGCTGCTTGGAGTGTAAAGCACATAAAACTATCAGAAACTATGCAGCTCACAGGTGGGACATCTGAATGCTCAGCTCTGTTGAGCTTATAGATAATGTTTCGGAAAGGTTCTAAGCAATTCTCCTCTATAGAGAGGCCTAGGGCTAGTACATCTTGGGTGGCATTTGGATCTGTTGGTGGTGGAAGACCGTCAGGGATTGTTTCGAAACGGAAATCAGGTAAGCCTTTGAGTGAATCTGGCCCCCTTGAATTGAGTAAACGTTGGTGATTGAATTCTGTGTTTACAAAGGTTATATGAATACCTCTAAAATGAAGAATCTTTGCTAGCTTCATCAGGGCACTAATGTGACTCTGAACTGGGTATGGGATGCAAATCACATGAACTTTCTCCATATTTCCTCGCTCACTTTGGTTCTATCTAAAACTGTGAACTGTTGTGTCTATTCTATATTGTAAACTATGGAAGTTGTTTGTACAACTGACTCCGAGTCTATGCGTCTTTTACCTTCATATAGAACAAAATACGTGAGGTGCAAGAACACTTCACCATTTAAGGTCAAATATGTAGGCATCACAACCAGTGCGACACGAAAGCCCGATGGCTTTTTCTCGTGGTTTTGAAAGAGAAAAATAAAATCATCATTGTCAGTTTCCTAAGTGAACCCCACTAGTCAGCATATTTTCACACGTTGACTCATTGTGGACTTTGCAACTTATGTTTGACTAATGACCTGCTTGCCTTGGTATGCACGAAAGACTGGTAATTTTCACTGGTCAGCGCAGCTTAGAAATACACACTTTATATCAAGATTGAACCAAAATAGAGAGATTCATTGATTGAGTGTTTAGATAACAAGATTACAATGTTTTTGATATTTTTTGGATGATTACAAATGATACTACAAATGCCTATTTATAGGCTTACAAAGAGAAGAAGAGAACTATGCCTATGGAAGCTAACAACTATGCCTTTGGAGGCTAACAACTATGCTTATGGAGGCTAACAACTATGCCTTTGGAGGCTAACAACTATGCCTATGGAGGCTTACCTTATATTCTTTGTTTCTAGAATAATCTACATGTTTAGAACATGTTTAGAGGTAATTCTAACACTCCCCCTCAAGCTGGTGCATATATGTCGCTCATGCCTAGCTTGCCAACAAACTTCAGAAATATTTTACTTGGAACTGCTTTAGTTAGAATATCATCTACCTGTTCTTCCGATCTAATTCTAGGTAACTCCACGATCCCATTATCCAACTTCTCTTTAATGAAGAACCTATCTATATCCACATGTTTTGTGCGATCATGATGAACTGGATTGTGTGCAATATCACACGCCGCTTTGTTATCGCAGTACAAACGAATTGGTTTCCTAGGAGGATACCCCAATTCAGTTAGCAGACGTTTTAACCACATAACTTCGCAGATACCCAGCGCCATACCTCGCCATTCAGCCTCTGCACTTGATTGTGAAACAACTCCTTGTTTTTTGCTTCTCCATGTAACAAGATTACCCCCAACGAAGGTAAAATATCCTGAAGTAGACCTCATATCATCACATGACCCACCATAGTCGAATCGTATATGCCTCCATACTTTTGAAGTCTTGACCTTTCTTAAACAAGATCCCTTTCCTGGAGCAGACTTCAGGTATCTTAGGATTCGCATTACCGCATTCATATGTGGTTCTCCAGGATTATGCATGAATTGACTAACAATACTCAATGCATATGCAAGATCGGGTCTTGTATGTGCCAATTACATTAGTCTACCCACGAGCCTTTGGTATCTTCCTTTATCAGCAGGTACTTGGTTGCCATCCGAACATAATTTCAAACCTGGATCTCTTGGTGTATCTACAAGTTGACATCTTTGTCATACTTGTTTCCTCCAACAAATCAAGGGCATATTTTCTTTGTGACAAGAATATTCCTTCTGTTGATCGAGATACTTCAATTCCAAGGAAGTATTTTAAAGAAGCAAGATCCTTCATCTGAAATTCACTTGATAGATAATTTTGGAGAGCCTTTCTTTCTTATGGATCATCTCCTGTAACTATCATGTCATCTACATATATGATTAAAGCTGTAATCTTACCTCGATTTCTTTTTAAGAATAAAGTATGATCTGAATTTGCCTGGCTATAACCAAATGCTCTCATAGACTTGGTAAATCTTCCAAACCACGCTCTCGGAGATTGTTTCAGACCATACAATGACTTGTTTAACCTACAAAATTTTCCGTTATGCAACTCTAACTCCATCATTCCTGGTGGAAGCTGCATATACACTTCTTCGGACAAATCTCCATGTAAAAAGGCGTTCTTGACATCAAACTGTTGCAAAGGCCAACCCAAATTTGCAGCAAGAGACAACAAGTCTCGCACTGTATTCATTTTAGCTACATGTGCGAATGTCTCATTATAATCTACACCATAAGTCTGGCTATACCCTTTAGCAACCAATCTTGCCTTAAAGCGTTCAATTTCACCATTTGCCTTGTATTTGACTGTAAAAACCCAGCGACATCCCACGACTTTCTTTCCTTATGGAAATTCAACCATGTCCCAAGTATTATTTTCTTGTAAGGATTTCATCTCATCGATCATAGCTTCCCTCCATTTCGGATCAGATAATGCTTCCTACACGCTGTTAGGAATAACTACAGTAGATAATTGATTCACAAATGACTTATTTGATTCTGTCAGACGGTGATTAGAGACATAATTACTCATGGGATATTTAGCTTTTGATGAAATATCAGGTTCATACATAGTTTAGGGATACCTCTATTCCGACGTTAAAGCAATTGTTTCTTTGCAGGTTCAAGAACATCTTCAGCGAACGGTTGGATTGGGGTTGGTGATGTATCATTATCTTCTTCAACTTCATCTGCATTATCTTCTGATCCATCTGCATTATCTTCTTCAACTTCATTTATAGCTTCAATTTCACCATCTGTGTTAATTTCTTCCCCACTAACTTTCTGTTCTTTTGGAATATGAAGAACAACATCTTCTTCGATTATGTCTTCTTCATAGTCAAGAGTCTGAATTTCTTTTTCATACTCCCCCTGAAGTTCAGACTTCGAGTAATACATCACGTGTTCGTTAAACTTAACATCCAATGTGATGTACATTCGCTTAGTTGGAGGATGGTAGCACCTATACCCTTTCTGACTTGCAGCATATCCCACGAAGACACATTTTAAAGCTCGGGGAGATAACTTGCTCCGTTGGTTCTTGTGTAAGTGCAAAAATGCTACACAACCAAATATACGTGGTGGAAAGTTTGGAACTGTTGGTGAAACTGTTGCCTCAGTGAGAGCTTGAAATGGTGTCTGAAAAATGATAGTGCTGGAAGGTGTGCGGTTGATCACATATCTTTGCAGAGGTAAGAGCTTCACCCCAATAAGTTAACGGCATATGAGCTGATATTAATGAAGCACGCACAACTTCGAGCAAGTGACGGTTTTTTCTTTCAGCTACCCCATTCTGTTGAGGAGTATTAGGACAAGTTGTCTGATGAACAATACCACATTCTCTTAAATAATGTTGAAATCAGTACTTAAATATTCGCCTCCGTTGTCACTTCGAAGAACTTGAATCTTTTTATTGTACTGTGTGTTGACTAATTTGTGAAACCTCTGAAATAAATTATTCACTTCATCTTTTGATTTAATCAAGCAAACCCATGTCATCCTAGTGCAATCATCAATAAAGGTGACGAACCATCGTGCGCTTCCAAGAGTGTTAACTTTAGACGGCCCCCAAACATCAGAATGAATAATCATGAATGGAATATGACTTTTATTTAAAATTGATGGAAACAAAGTACGATGGCTTTTAGATAGTTCACATTCTTCACATTGAAAACTAGAAACATCAACCTTTGAAAATAGACTAGGAAATAGCCTTTTTAAGTAGCCAAAAGAAGCATGCCCTAACCGTCTATGCCATAACCAAATTTTCGATTTCTCCTTCTCCCCTTGAGTACCATTCACAGCTAAAGCATTAGATAATCTTTCTGAAATTTTTGACGCCAAATCTAGATAGTAGAGCTTTCCTCTTCTAACCCCAGATCCAATCGTTCGCCGTGTTCGGATGTCCTTAAACACACAAGAATTAGGCCAAAAAATAACAACACAATGTAAGACTTTAGTAATTTGGGAAACTGATAATAGATTATAACTTAAAGAGGGAACGACTAGAACCGAATCTAGACTCAATGTATCAGTAAGATTTAATGATTGTTCTCCAATTACTGGAGCCAAAGATCCATCTGATGTGCAAACGGAGTTGTGTATGGATGTTTTAAGAGGAGAAACCATCTGGAATCAAAAGTCATATGGTCATGTGCAACCCGAATCAATTATCCATGAGTTATTAGGAACAACTTGCGAAACATTAAAAACCTTACCATTGGTTGTTTCCATAGCGGATGTTAGATTGCTAACCACATGTCTTTCTGCAACGGAGTTCTTTTTCTTGGGATCGCGCTTATCCCACCAATCTGATACCCGACAATCTCAAAGCAGTTGTCTTTGGTATGACCACGTTTATTACAATGAGTGCAGGTGGCGGACTTATCTTTAATGTTGTATTGACGACGGGTTGCCATTGCGAAGTATCAACTTCAGTTCCTTTGTTCATTGTAGTATCCGGACAGATTCACGTCGTACCAAAGCATAACAAGGTTCTAATTCAAGTATGGGATCCTTCCTTAGAATTTCCCCACGTATTTGTTCAAATTCACTTTGTCTAAACCAGCAAGAAAAATATGCACCCTCATACGTTGAACTGATTTTCGATATAGTTCAACATCTTTTTCATTTTCCATAATCACCTTATCACGGTGATCTAGCTCATTGAAGATTTCTACTAATTCCCCATAATAGACCGGGAGTGGTCTACCATTTTGCCTGGCAGAGAAAGCCCTTTGATTTAAGATATAAATTTGTAGTTCATCTGCTCCATCATAGAAAGCCTTAGAAACAGCATCCCAGATCTCACGAGCAGTAGGTAAACGAATATATCGTTTCATTATTTACAGTGACATAGACATTAATAGCCATCTCTTGACCTTTTGATTTTCTCGTACCATTTATCATACTTGTCATCATTTTTAGATGGAACTGGAGACGTCTGCGAATAAAGGAGATCTTCTCCTTCTCAGCAATATGCATCTCAATGATTTGAGACCACAGATCATAATTTGATTCATCCAAAGTAATTCCTGCCTTGAACGATGACCCATCGGATTGAAAAATAATTGTGTAGGAAGGTTTTGTGGTTTTAGAATTTTTTTATATCTGAATCTCCCATGGTTCAATACTAGATACAAGGATCCTTAACCTTGCTCGATACCATATCAAGATTGAACCAAAATAGAGATTCATTGATTGAGTGTTTAGATAACAAGAATACAATTTTTTTGATATTTTTTGGATGATTACAAATGATACTACAAATGCCTATTTATAGGCTTACAAAGAGAAGAAGAGAACTATGCCAATGGAGGCTAACAACTATGCCTTTGGAGGCTAACAACTATGCTTATGGAGGCTAACAACTATGCCTTTGGAGGCTAACAACTATGCCTATGGAGGCTTACCTTATATTCTTTGATTCTAGAATAATCTACATGTTTAGAACATGTTTAGAGGTAATTCTAACACTTTAATTATCAGAGTTAGAACTAGGAAGAAAAGAACCTTTTTATTATTTTTATTATCTGTAGTTTTTTTCTTTTAGTTGGCCAAGTATATTTACTATTTATTATCTGTGCAAATACTTCGATCTTAGTCCTTTATTACGACTTAGTTAATTTTCCTTAATGGTAGAGAAAAAGAGCGATTGATAACTGATACACCGTTTAATATGCTTTACCATGTGATTTGAGAATTGTTGGCTTCTGCCAGTTACCGTGGTATCCCAGAGGATATGTTCTTGGTATATGGTTTGTCAAGTTACCTGACAAAACATTAGTTTGGAGTTTTCATATTTCTGGTTATGATTAATCCTCAACAGTTTTTGCAATATCAGTTGTTTCAAAGATTTACCCTAGGGGAAAGGAGGAAGTGCTGATGACTTACGGCTCGCTGCCATGCAAACTCGGCCAAATATCCAGTGACGCGAAGTACAAATTTAGAATATTGAGTTAACGTAATGACCAAGGAATTGTTACGTATAACCTTACAAGTTTACCATTCATAGAACTCTTGTATTTTAGGAAATCCTGTAACTTGTAGAACTCTACAACTAGTTGTGTATATAAACACAGTTGAGATACATTGTAAACTATCCTCTTCTTCTAATAAAAAGAACATTCGTCTAAACCCTTCCTTCTCTTATTCTAAACCTAAACCTAACCAAACACAAGTTCTAACTTGGTATCATCCTTGTTACGATCCTAATGTCTTCCGCTGCCTCCGCTGTTTCAACTATCTCAATCAAGTTATCTCTTCGCTCAATCTATGATGGCATCTTCTCACTTTTCACAAATTTCATCATATCATCACCGTTAAGCTTGATGAAACGAACTACTCTCTTTGGAAAGCTCAATTTTTACCCTACCTTCAGGGCTATGACCTTGCTGGTTTTGTTGATGGCACAAACCCCTGTCCATCTGCCACTATATCGAACCCCTTACCTGAAGCTTCAGATCATCTTCCAACTCCTAATCCCGAATATGCTGCTTGGGTGAAACAAGATAAAATTCTTCTTGGTTGGCTCTTCTCGTCTCTCACTCCGGGCTGTTTCTCGACGGTTCATCGTCTTACCACCTCTCACGATGTTTGGTCATCTCTTGAATCACTCTTTGCCTCCAAGTCTGATGCTCACATCCACCACCTTCAATGTGAACTTCGTTCCCTGCGAAAAGGGTCTCTCTCCATGAGACAATATATTGATCGTGCCAGGGACATCGTAGATAGTCTTGTTTGCTGTGACACCCTTGTCACCAACTCGAACTTAGACACTTTGTATTCTTGCTGGTCTTGATCATTCTTATGATGCTATTGTTACCTCCTTTACAACCTCTATGGGTACTATGAAACTTGAAGACTTTATCACCTACTTGCTCACCTTTGAACTGCGTCGGATCAACAGGACTAAAGCTCTCAATTCCCAACCTTGTTGTCACTTCTTCTTCACGTTCTTCAATCGCTGAATTCTCGCCGAAACCTAACGCTGGTGCTCGCAACGCAATGCCTTGCCGGATGTGTGACAAGCCTGGCCATCTCGCTCCTTCATGCTTTGGAAGCGCTTTGATCGAAACTCGCGACCTCCTCCTCCACGTCGACCACAGCCAACACAGTTGCATGCACCCCGTGCTTACGTTCCTGATACTCAACGCACGACTTCGTCACCCTGGATACCGGACAGCGGAGCCACTGATCATATTACACATGATCTTGCCAGGCTACACCCTTACTCGGAGTACACCGGTCCTGATGAAATCAAGATGGGTAATGGCTCCTCTATTCCCATCTCTCATATTGGTACTTCCATCCTAGGTACTCCTGGACGTAAGTTATATCTTAAAAATACCTTGTTCGCACCTCAAATATCTCATAACCTCTTATCAGTTTCTCGTCTTACCACTGATAATGATGTATTATTTGAGTTTCATCCTGAGTTTTGTCTTGTGAAGGATCGATGCACGGGAAGGAACCTGGCAGCGGCAATAGGGTTGGTGGTCTCTATGTTCTTGATGATTAACGTGCAAAGTCTTGTTGGTGAACGTGCTAGTGTCCAAGCATGGCACTCTAGATTAGGTCATCCCATGATGCGGACTGTGCGTCATGTTATTTCTAAGTTTTCCCTTCCTGTTTCTAGTCGTACAATACGTTTTTGTTCTTCGTGTCATGAATAACGAAGTCATAAACTTCCTTTTTCTTCTAGTCCTACAGTTTATTTAAATCCTCTTGATTTGATTGTTTCGGATGTTTGGGGACCGTCTCATATCATATCTAATGATGGTTATCGATATTATCTAATCTTCATTGATGCATACTCTCGCTTTACATGGATGTTTCCAATGACTCATAAGTCCGATGTCTACTCTACTTTTCTCGTTTTCCAAAAACATGTTGAAAACCTTTTTGATCGAAAAATTAAGATTTTTCAGTCTGATAATGCACTTGAATATCGTAAACTAACTCCATATCTTCAAAAACATGGAGTATTTCATCGTTTCTCTTGCCCACACACCTCTGAGCAAAATGGCTTAGTTGAACGACGCCACCGTCACATACGAGAAACAGGCCAAACTCTTTTGTCTATGGCCTCTGTCCCATCGTCTTACTGGTATGATGCATTTTTTACAGCATGTTTTTTGATGAATCGAGTACCATCTTCTGCTCTTGCAAAAACCTCTCCATATGAAGTATTGTTTGGATCACCACCTGATTATACCTCTCTTCGAGTCTTTGGATGTCTTTGTTTTCCTCATCTCCGTCCTTACCGATCTCATAAAATGGATTCTTCTTCTTCTCCTTGCGTTTTTATTGGTTACAGTCCACAAAGATAAAGGTTACAAGTGCTTACATGTCCCAACTGGTCGCATATATGTCAGTCGACACGTTATTTTTGATGAGACCACTTTCCCGTTTGCGGCAAAAGAATCTTCTCCAGCGTCTTCTTCATCTGATGAGGTAACATCTTCCCCTTTGCATGTTATCTCCACTATCCCAGTTCAAGTTGGTCTTCCCTGGCCATCATCTTTGCCCATGGACGATGTCAGTTTGGACCAACACATTGGTTCTTCTCCACAGCAACCTGTGCAGCCATCTGCTACACTGTCGACTCCAGCGTCACTGCCTTTGCACACTCAGCATGCTTCCACGTCTCCTCAACGTGGTGAGTTGCCAGCACCTGTTCAGCCTGTTGACATACCACCTCAGGATACCGTTGTCATACCTCCTCAGGCTACGATTATATCTCGCCCTCAAGCACTCGGATACTTCTTCTCTTCCAACTCATCCGATGGTGACACGTGCTAAAGACGGGATTTTTAAACCAAATACTTCAAAGTATTCTCTTGTCTGTGATTCTCTACTTGAACCAACATGCTTCTCTCAAGCTCAAGCAGATCCTAACTGGCGCCAAGCTTCTGATGATGAGTATAATGCCTTGCTTAAAAATGGTACGTGGGTTTATGTTCCTTATGATCCTTCTATGAACTTGGTTGGTTGCAAATGGGTTTATCGCCTCAAACGTGATGCTAATGGCAAAGTTGTTCGATACAAAGCTCGTCTTGTTGCTAAGGGGTACAATCAACAAGAAGGAGTTGATTATGGTGAAACATATAGTCCAGTTGTCAAGCCATGCACCATTCGCATCGTTCTTACTATAGCTTTGTCGTATAATTGGGAGATTAATCAGTTAGATGTTCAAAATGCATTCTTGCATGGGAAACTCGAGGAAGAAGTATATATGAAACAACCACTAGGATACACTGATCCTAATTTTCCCAACCATGTTTGTAAACTTCAAAAGTCTCTTTACGGTCTCAAACAAGCGCCACGGGCATGGTATCATAGGCTTAGCACCTTTTTACTACAACTGGGTTTCATCACTTCCAAATGTGATTCGTCTTTATTTATCCGTCGTAATGACCAAGGAATTGTGTTCTTGCTTGTTTATGTGGACGACATAATTTTGACTGGTTCAAATCCTACAAGCTTGGAGTTTATTCGAACCTCTTTACAAAAGGAATTTGCTATCAAGGATCTCGCTCATTATCTTATTTTTAGGGATTGAAGCTACTCGCAATTCATCCGGAATGTTTCTTACACAAAAAAGGTATGCTCATGATCTTCTTATTCGAGCTAAAATGGATGGTGTTAAACCCATTCAAACTCCTTTGAGTACTACAGGTGATATGTCATCTGATCGAAGTCCCTTGTTAAAAGACGCTACTGAATATCGTAGCATTGTGGGTGCATTACAATATTTGACTTTTACTCGTCCGGATTTAGCTTACGCTGTGAATAAAGTATGCCAATTCATGCATGCTCCAACTGAATTTCATTGGACATTAGTTAAACGTATACTTCGGTATCTTAAGCAAACTTCTACATTTGGTATTCATCTCAAACCGTCACCTACTCTCATTATCCTTCTCTCGCATATCTTGATTCGGATTGGGCTGGTTCTTTGGAAGATCGTCGTTCCACAAGTGGGTATTGTATTTACTTAGGTGGAAACATTATTTCATGGAGTGCTCGAAAACAAAAAATAGTATCTCGCTCGAGTACTGAAGCTGAGTATCGCGGTCTTGCTATTGCTACTGCTGAGATTATGTGGATTCAATCTCTTCTCTCGGAACTCAAGATCTCTACTGCATCTCCACCGGTTACGTGGTGTGACAATCTTGGGGCGACATATCTTACAAGAATCCTATTTTCCATGCACGTACTAAACATATAGAAATTGATTATCACTTTGTGCGTGATCAAGTTGCTTCCAAACAACTCGATGTTCGATTCATTTCTTCCAAGGATCAGATTGCAGATATCTTCACCAAACCGCTTTCTAAAGATCGTTTTGCTTTGTTGCGTTCCAAGCTCACGGTTCAAGATGCCCCGTTACGCTTGCGGGAGGGTATTGAGTTAACGTAATGACCAAGGAATTGTTACGTATAACCTTACAAGTTTACCATTCATAGAACTCTTGTATTTTAGGAAATCCTGTAACTTGTAGAACTCTACAACTAGTTGTGTATATAAACACAGTTGAGATACATTGTAAACTATCCTCTTCTTCTAATAAAAAGAACATTCGTCTAAACCCTTCCTTCTCTTATTCTAAACCTAAACCTAACCAAACACAAGTTCTAACTTAGAATCACTTAAAAAGTTGTTGGGTTGACTAGTAATTCTAAATTTGTACTTGGCCTTCACCGGATATGGTGCATGCAATATTGCCTGAGAAAGGAAGGTGTTTCAAATAGAGAAATATGTTGAAAGCGTAGCACTCAACTCTGGTACTTACTACTCATAGGAACATGTAGAAGATGATGATGCTCGAGAAGAAAAACAAATGTATTATGGTGTACTCTTGAGAGTTGGGATTCCGACTACTGCTTTTCTATGGATATGGAAATGGCTAGAAAATCTTGGCTAGCATTTGGATTGGTTGGATGTGGAACTCCATCGTTGTTATGAAACAAAAATAAGGTAAGCCTTTAATGCTAAACTACGAAAACTCGCATAATCATTAAGGTTAGGTCCTTACCCTTAAAGTTTAGGTCCTCACCCTTAAATAGAACAAAATAGGGTATATTAATTATATGTCCCTACTTTTAACTCCCTACAAATATATCCTTATGCAACAATAAATATGTCCCTCCTTTTTTATAACCTTATCCATTTAATATTGGATTACCTTAATACCCTCACTCATATAATATTTTTCTTTATTTCAAAATACAACAAATTTCTTCCTCTACCACTTCACCACCACCACTAGCACCACCACCACCAACATTCAACTACCATTCCACCACCTCCACCGTTCAACAACCACCACCTACCAACACTACGGGAAAAATCATCATTTACAACACTATATTAGCGTTGTAGTAACCCTACTACAACGCTTTTCTGTGTATTGTGTAGGTGGGGTATTGTAGAAAGTCCAATCTTTTCTACAATACTTGACTAAGTGTTGTAAAGGGTGATGTGATTCATAGTTCGACAATGTTTTTCCAAAGTTGTGATTCTCTTTCGAATTTTTTTTTAAAGCCTAACACAACCCTTGCTTGTGTTGTAGGAATATCTTGGACAACAAAGGATGCATATCGTACAAATATGTAACACAACACTTGTTAAAATTGTAGGACTATCTTAGACAACGAAGGATGTGTATCGTACAAATATGTAACACAACACTTGCTAAAATTGTAGGACTATCTTGGACAACGAAGGATGCGTATCGTACAAATATGTAACACAACACTTGTTAAGATTGCAGAACTATCTTGGACAACTGGAGATGTGTATCGTAGAAATGTGTAACAACTGTTATTATTATTATGAATAAGATTTGCACTACACTTATTAGAATTGTAGAACTATCTTGGACAACACCTAATTTGTGTAGTTGAAATATGGAACACAACTCTTATTAGAAGTTGTGTGCATTTAACTATTTTTGAAAAAAAAAATTATAGCTGAAACCGAATTGCCGAAATTATTTCGCATTCACATTAAGCTATCAGTGTAACACATTTACATTCATTCAGTGAACCTGCCACTCCAATTTCATTACCTTGCTCACTTCAAATAACCTTGTATGAAAGTGTGTTGCGCAACGAAAGAAAAAAAATGACAGATTTTTTTTTACATGACCAAAAGTATATCATATCAGTCGTACAACATAGATATTGGCCTCCCCTACAAATATGGCAGTAGCATACACATTCCAATACAGTGATCTGGGTTACATTGCTAAATGGAAATGATCCGCTTTTGTTGCGCACTCTCTTCTTGGTAGCCTTATTTTCCTCCTCTGTCTCCTCTCCAAAAAGATCAATATCAGACTCATCATCATCATCCTCAGCTGGCTGCAACTCAAAAAAAAAAAAATCATCAGGGATGACGGATTGCGGGGATACACAAAAGCTTTCTCAGATTTCTTGAAACTAAGCCCTGTAATCAAAGAAAATTCTATCTTTCCAAAATGAAATACATTCCCACCAACCTTAAAGTGCATTTCATCTGGTTTCCCATCCATGCGAGTCTCCCTCGAAAGTAAGAAATGCACAATGGTGCTGCTAAACTTGGAATAATTTGGCACCAATGAAAGCAAATTACGTATGGGGTATATTACTAAACACGTGATGTACATCCCAAATTCAAAAACACAAAAGGCAGTGCAAACACAAGGTTTGCAAGGGCAGCAAACCAAACCATTAAGATCAGTATATTACAGCTTGTTTTTTGCAAAGACATGTGTTCTAGCTAAACACGTTGTTCAAACAGCAAGCTTCTGGTATCATCACGTATTCATAATACAGGGCACCCTTGAAATCAAAGATGTGACAAGCTGAAATTTTGTTTTAAGGGATAGTGCCATTCATATGAATAACTAGCAAGACCACATCTCCACCAGAACCCATCATAAGAAGTTTAAAACCAAAGAAATAGAGGAGACATGAAAAGTGAACATACCAATAGGGTTTACAGTAATCCTCAGTTTGGGGATGCACAAGTGGGTCTCGATACACCTCAGAAGTTAATGTGAGTAAAATCCCCCATAAATATGGATTTCTCTTCAATAGACATCCAGTCCCATACTTCCTCTAGTAGAAGCAAGCTTGATCTTTTAAACAATTGCACATTTTTATCCCTAAACTTCCGAGGGTGAATATACCTGCTACAAACCGCAAGAACATTTACAAATTATCCTTTTAGAGTTAATGTCAAATAGAGGGAGACAACACATTTAAGATAAATTTGTAATGCATGCAAAACGGGGAGGCTTCGTGCATAACACACAAAGCATATGAGGTTGCTAGTCTCTACTCTCTATATTTAAGTCCACCTGATTAAGCAGACCAGTCATGATATTGAGAGCCCAAACCTGCAACAGCGATAACATACATGATACATCAACCAAAACAAATTCCTCAAATGAAAAAGATAAATAAAAATTAACCAAAGTACCACCTACCAACAAGGCATGTGCAAGTACAACCATTGTGTAACTTGGTTCCCCACCAGCACCACTGTTCTCTTTGTTGGCTTGATAAAGTGGTAATAAAAATCTCGTAATTCTATAAAATGATACTTCACCCCAAGGGGTACTTGTTAACCAAATGCCAATGACCAATCTCTATTGTATCTCTATCTCGACGGCTCATAAGGAAGTTGTGTACAACCAAAAGTAATGCCAATTTCACCCTGTCTAGAGAAATGCAAGTAAATTTCTTTAATCTTTCTTATGAGGAGAGCTTTCATTTTTAATGCACTTACACGATGTTGGTTTGGGAATCATCATCATCGCATAGCCTTGGCAGGTTGTTATTGTGTTCCTCCTAGTTTCCAATGGACTCTCATCGCTTTCAGGATTTTGGCCTTGAAAATCAGTGGCATTCTCATGCCTGTGCTTGCTAATAATCTCATTATCTTCGATCAGATGTCCGGCCTAGCAACATATTAAGGATTTAAGAGTCTTCATAGCACCACAATCTGCAGACGGATTCCAATTTAGGTACTTTAGAACATCTGAACATTTCTAGGGATACATAAACGTATCTGTAAATGAAAAAATCTTGCAACCTGACTATGAAATAACTTTGTGACTATGAAGATGATTAAAAGTTATCATTTGGAAAAAGAAAGGATGCTTAGAATCTTGAGGCACTTTGTAAACCTTTTAGATGAATATCGTTGAATTCTGAACCAAAAACCATAACCCATCATTCAAAGGAAGATTTCTTGAAATGGGTATGACCAAATCAGCTGGAATTAAAAGTGGATAAAAATGGAATGTCAAATTGACATGGTAAATCCAGTATAAGTAGAATCAACAAGATTACCAAGATAAACAAATAAAGTTTGTGGCTTTATAAGAAGTGAATTATACCTTGTAATATCCTCCAGCAGATATCAGTTATCCAACCTATGAATGAATTCTTACAAGCACAGATGCAGAACTCCTCCAGCAGATATCAGTTATCCAACCTGAAAGAATGAGAGAGAATCAAGCTGCTTAATCTCAAAAATATCCGAAAACATACATGACTTCAGTTCTAAATTTAAAATTTGGTTTTCAATTCGCAGTAGAAATACCCATTATACACGAGTGAATTGACATTCTATAGAAACTACATCTCTACAAGGTAGAGAATATACTCAAGAAAAATTAACTCAATCGAATAATGTTGCGTGAAAGAAACATACATTTATACCACTAAATCGAATATCACTTTAAATCCTTCTCGCCAGAAGCATCAACCAACTCCACCTTCTTCAACCGAGTTCTCGATTCAATCTCCTCCTCAGTCCCAGATATAATCTGCTTCAATCAACAGTTACAAACTCCCATTAAATCACCATCTGCAACTCCATCAAACCACCGTCTACATCTCAATCAAATCCTAGATTTTCTGTTCTTGGCTACAACAACAATCAAATTGAGAGAAACCTCCAATTTATTCTCAAACCCTCACTCCTGAAATTCTCAAATTCTTCTCCTCTGATTCTTCACCAGGCTGCAACCTCTTATCCATCTCTCTACCTGCAATTCGAGAGCACAACCAAACTCAAATCTGAGTTTAACCCGTTTTCTAATTCATTATCAACATCTCCAAAATTATTTTTGTATCACCACCAGTGATGGGGTTGATTAGAATTTGGTTCAGATATGGATTTGATGAGATGCTACTATTGACTTCTTGCGGATGAGAGAAAGAGGGAGTTAAAAGAGATTGAGAGAAGATGATGAAGAAGAAGGATCGAGAGAAGAGTAGCGGTGGTGATGGAGCGCCGCGGTCATGGAGAGGAGAGCTGTTCTTCGGCGGTGGTGATGGAGAGAAGAACAGATATGAATTTGGGTTCTCGAGTAGTTGAAGGAGGTATACCCCAAATTATACCAACTGCAATCAATCCCCAACCAATCACAGAACCATCTCAAACTCAAGACCAAATCAATCAAATCCATCTCTTCTAGTATTTTCTTTTCTCAAATCCGTCGAACCCATTAACTCAACATCATACCAACAACACTCATCTTATAATTCATCACCAACAGCTCCAGAAACATCTTCCTATCACCACCAGAATTCAATTCCACAACTAGGTTTGAAAAAATTGGTTCGATTTGGTTGAAAAAATAATAGGGTTTTACTGAAATTTGGTTAAAGAAACTGTTTAAGAAATCTATGGTTCGATTTGGTGATCCATGCAGTGTGGAGGAGACGAAGAGCAGAGGAGGAAAAAAAAGAGCATAAGAGATGTGATGAAGATAGAGTTCGAGTGATTGAGAAGGATTTGGTGAATTAAAATGATCGACGGACCACATTTTTTTTTATTCACTCAAACGGATCAAGAAGAGATCTTGCGGCTGATATCTTATTTGAGATGCTCATACGGATTGAAGCATTTGTGTTTCTCTTTGTGCTAATACGAACTCATGTATTCGGTTTAATATCAACCTTCGACATGAAAAAAAAATCCAAAAAAAATAATAATAAATTTAGGACATTGTTATCGACATTCCGATATAAAAAAATCCAAAAAATGTATAAGAATGAAGTTTGAAAAATAAAAAGTGAATTCGATAATTGGTGTGTTTCTTTGTGCTTTCTCTTTATTCTTAGAGTTTGAATTTCGATTATTCACATCGGTCACGAAGTAAGTTCGAAGCTCCAAAAGGGTTTCAGAGTTCAAACTTAGCATGATACATCATCGAAAATGATAAATATGAAACCCAATGTCAATTCGAACTTCAAATGCGGTATAATGGCATACAAACTATGAAGTATGAAGCTCTGGGAGAGTTCTGACTTCAAACTTAGCATGATACATCATCGAAATACATAAATATGAATCTCAATGTCCATTCGAACTTCGTAAATATGGATCCCATGTGTCACTTATAGCTTAAAGTGTGGCTTAATGGCATACGAACCATGAATTCTCATTATCCGAAGTGGTTTTGAACTCCAAATTTAGCAGGATATATCATTGAAACTCGTAAATATGGAGCTTATGTGTCACTTCTATCGGGATATTCTTCTAAACCTTAAACATATTATTTTTTGGAAACATCAATACTTAACTTTGGATCTGGGATCGAAACTTGTTCTTGAGTTAACTAATTTAAGTCGGAAACTTCAAAAGAACGATGAGTCCATCGATTCATATGTAAGATTCAATCGGAATATTCCACAGAACCTTGAACACATCCTTTTTTGGAAACTTCGAGACTTAACACGGCTCACGAGCTCGAAACACGGATCTGAGTAGAAAACTTCGTAAGAACGATGAATCCATTTACAGTAAGATTCCTTGAATATTCTACGAAACATTAAACAAACCCTATTTCTACATCACTGTATGCATACCTTAAACAAAGATTATTAGAGTTGGACTCGAGTTTCTCATTCGGGTTGTTGAATATCAAATTTATCATATTTGAACATCACGGGTTCAAATATTACTAGAGTTGGACGAAGTTTCTC